>JAKWJD010001763.1:39550338-40020338 GCA_027705065.1 Solanum peruvianum | reverse complement strand
AGTGATTGTTCATTTAACTAGGAAAATAAGTGCTTAAACGCTAACATTGACATTTGTTTCCATGTAATTATTGATTGAATGATGATATGACATAGAGCCTTTTAGTCAAGTTAATAGTCATGGTCTAAAATTGTATGTTTTATGCTTGTCAAATAGTAGATAACTCAGCTTGGAGTTGGAATGTTAATGTGAACATTTTGAAACTTAAATGACTTCACTAATATAACAGTACTCCTCTAGTTGTATTTGCACAGTTGACGTTCCACCTTTGTTGAAAAGAAGTTTATTTTTGTTTGTCTTATAGTGAAAAAGTTTAGTGGTGGTTCTAGATTATTAAAAGTGCTTGTCGAGTACATATATAGAAGCATAATTGATATAACAACTATTTTTATTATTACATCTATGTCTTCCTTTATTATGGTATAAACTTATAAAAATACAAAATAGACAAAAACCTAAAAGTTGTTCATATTTTCATAGTAATTTAAAAGTTCCTTCACTTATAATCAAGTAGGAAAATAGAGATCAGAATAGAGTCTAGGCTCTATGATCACATGAAGAGGAAACTTTTGATATGTTGTGAGACCATAATTTTCTTACACTCTTATGATTTATGTTATCATACATGGTGATAATTTGCAGTTGAATCCATTCAACATGTTTACTAATGCTTTTAAGTTAACCTTAAGTCTTCAACTATAGCTACGAAAACTCCTTATCCCGGAGCAAAATGGCAACAAGGAAATGTTATATCCATCCATGTAAATTTCCTTTTATAGGAACCTCTATGGGAGAAACTCTTTTGCTATATCCCAGTACTTGGGGCCCCTTCCAATGGTCCAAATATTCAAAAGAATGATCGTTCCTTTCTCAATTTCATGACAAGAAAAAGAATAATCTTCAATAAAACAATGATGTTCTAGCATAGTTCCGAGAGGATGTAACCTTGGTGTTTCCTAGAGAATTGCTTCAATGTATGATGACTGAACAATCTCACTCTTCTACCCATCTATTCTTTTGGACAATCCAGTGCTGCTAGTCCTCCACCCTAACTGTTTATTCACCGACGTAAATATTGCTCAAAACAATCCATGTCAAACTCTAGAGGCTGAATTTTAAAAAATGATCTTCAACAAGAATGTACTCGAACGATTCTCGCCATTCTGGCATAAATATCTCGTACAGATAAATTTGTCATGCTTGGCGCCAAAAAATACCATACGGTAACCATGTCATGTAAGAATAGTTATAGCTTGTATACTTTTCACCATCTAACAGAGGATGGGAGGCAAAATTTGCATTATGTATTTTCGAAACTTCTGTGTCATTTCAGCAGATGCTGTATCAGATCTCCATAATATTTGAAACGAAAGTCAAAAAAGTGACGTGGGATACGACCAAGTATGTTCAAATGGTGTACCAAGTCAGAAGATTGATGTAGCATCCATTGATTCAAGTTGTGTGTGTTTATATATGTTATATTAAGGGCTGGCAACTTCCACATTTCTAATACAATCAAAATTCATTTGTTTGAGACTTCTTTTGCTGGCATCTTTATTTTGTTTTCTTAATTTACCTTGAGATTTGTTGTTGAGAGTTTCCCCTTAGTTTGTGCCCCCAATTTATTGTTTGTTTTGTTCTTTTTAGCTCTAATGAACATTCATAATATGATTCTTTTTTCGGAGTGTTATGAGAAGTATTAACATTATTGTGTTTATCATTTTGTTTTCTATGTGCTTGACCAGAAACCTTTCCCTAATGGGTGAGTTGAATGTGCAAGTTCTCTTGTGTTTTTCCTTCCTTTTCTGTCCATACCTCCAAGTAGCTTAGGTATAGAGGGAGGATTTTGTGATCTAGGGGTTTGTAACAATGATTCGGTTAAAAATCTAACCACTAGATCCGAATAATTTATTATTGTAGTGATGAAGTTCTTTCTTGACTCTGCCAACTCCAACATCACAAGGATAAAGGATTGTAAAATAAATCAGGACATTGAAATTCATAGGCACAGATAAAAGATATGCTAATTTATCAAGAAGACTCTAGAAATGTATCTAATATTAAAATTGTTGGCATCACACAAAATGGAAAAGAAACTACGATATTATATAGCCTCGACATATCAAAAATCATTAGAGTAGCACTTCTAGAATACATGTCATTTCCTTAATTTTTATAAATACCAAAAAATCAAAATGACAGAATCAGTTGATCGCCACATGAATATAGATGAAAAACAGATTCAAATAGTTTAAGGTACTAAAATACTTAAAAAACATAAAAAAAGTACAAAGTCAAAAAAAGGTAGAGACTTGTATACTAGATCCGAATAGTTATAGCTTGTATACTTTTCACCAGCTAACAGAGGACGGGAGGCAAAATTTGCATTATGTATTTTACAAACTGTTGTGTCATTTCAGCAGATGACGCTACAAGAACTGGCCTAAAGGAAAATTTTTGATGCATCAGATCTCCATAATATTTGAAACGAAAGTCAAAAAAGTTACGTGGGATAGGACCATGTATGTTCAAATGGTGTACCAAGTCAGAAGATTGATGTAGCATCCATTTATGCAAGTTGTGTGTGTTTATATATGTTATATCAAGGGCTGGCAACTTCCACATTTCTAATACAATCAAAATTCTTGTGTTTGAGACTTCTTTTGCCTCAAAATGGAAAAGAAACTACGATATTATATATACTCGACGCATCAAAAATTATTAGAGTAGCACTTCTAGAATACATGTCATTTCCTTAACTTTTATAAATACCAAAAAATCAAAATGACAGAATCAGTTGATCGCCACATGAATATAGATGAAAAAAAGATTCAAATAGTTTAAGGTACTAAAATACTAAAAAAACATAAAAAATAGTACAAAGTCTAAAAATGGAAAAGATTTGTATACTAGATCCGAATAGTTATAGCTTGTATACTTTTCACCAGCTAACAGAGGACGGGAGGCAAAATTTGCATTATGTATTTTTGAAACGGTTGTGTCATTTCAGCAGATGATGCTACAAGAACTGGCCTTAAGGAAAATATTTGATGCATCAGATCTCCATAATATTTGAAACAAAAGTAAAAAAAGTGACGTGGGATAGGACCAAGTATGGTGAAATGGTGTACCAAGTCAGAAGATTGACGTAGCATCCATTGATGCAAGTTGTTTGTGTTTATATATTTTATATTAAGGGCTGGCAACTTCCACATTTCTAATACAATCAAAATTCATGTGTTTGAGACTTCTTTTGCCTCAAAATGGAAAAGAAATTACGATATTATATAGACTCGACATATCAAAAATTATTAGAGTAGCACTTCAAGAATATATGTCATTTCCTTAATTTTTATAAATACGAAAAAATCAAAATGACAGAATCAGTTGATCACCACATGAATATAGATGAAAAATAGATTCAAATAGTTTAAGGTACTAAAAAACATAAAAAAGTACAAAGTCTAAAAAAGGTAGAGAGCTCCACTCCCTTCCTTTTATAGGACCATAGTGAAGTATACGAGATTGAAGATTTAACTTTATTCCTGGTTACGAGAGAAAGATGTAGGCATTTTCAAGAATTTCACTTGATTGCCTGTGTTGTCGCAGTCTCTGCCTTGTTTTTGAAATGATTTTTACGTATACCTGGAATGTTTTTAACATTTGGTTCAAAAAGATAAATATAAGAGTTATGAGTAATAATATTTTTTCCTGTATGACACACTTTTCTTGAATTTTACTAATCTATTTATTATTCAGGTGTCTAAGGTTTCTTCGCATTGTTTGTGTTGTTTTTTTAATTCTCTTTTTTAGTTTGACATTGTTCTTCCTGCTGATTAGACACTTTTTTTCCCTAATGATGTTGCCTTGAGTCTATTTGTGACATTGTACTATTTTAATTGTCAGTTGGCTGCATGTTGTTTAGTTCTTCTTTTTATCACCCTTATTTTTATTCCTTTTTTTCTGCCTTGAGTCCGTGTCTGAATTCTAATTATGCCTCAATTTAGACGAAAAATATTGTATCACTGTATAAGGTGCAAGCTTTGACATTACCTTATTTTTAGAATTATTTTGTTGATTATGGGTCTGCACCTCCTCAACATTTCTACCCAACTTCACATTTGTCCTGTTTCTCTAACACAGTGACGTTGCTTCAATTAATTTGTAATTTTTTTTGTTGCCTTGTCAAGGAAATTAGTCGATGCAAATAGCACCATTCCTATTTATTTATTTATTAAAAAAATTAGATGTAGTTTTGTTCTAAGGTTTAACGTTTGTTTTTTGATGTCTATGAAGAGCCAGTTTGAGCATTGGTTAATTAAAATATGCAACAACAAAAATGTGACACCAAACTCTCTTAATATTATTATTGAAACTGTCTTTGTCAACTTTTCACTAGAATGAATCATAGATATTTTTGTGTCACGACCCAAATCGGGGACGCGACTGGCACCCACATTTACCCTCCGATGTGAGCGAACCAACCCATCTAACCTTAACATTTCAAGATATTTCAACAGAAAATAATGCGGAAGACTTAAACTCATTAATAAAAACAACTCAAAACTATTATTAATATTCCCAAAATCTGGAAGTCATCATCACAAGAACATCTATCTCAAATTACTAAACTAAGAATGTCTCTAAAAGCTAAAAAAACAAGTAGAGCTAGTCCATGCCGGAAGTTCAAGGCATCAAGACTTGAAGAAGGAGACCCAGTCCAAGCTAGACGCATTAGCTCACCCTGAATTCCCGATGAAGTGAAGACTGGCTTGATCTACCTCTGCTGAGTCGAAGTTGACGGATTTTGCTGCATAACACAAATAACAAAGGGAAACATAAAAGTAGGGGGTCAGTACAACCACACGTACTGAGTAGATATCATCGGTCAACTCAAAATAGGGAACAATATATATCAATAATAATGTAAATCAACTACAATACTCAACATGTAGCACAGCAATTACTTTATCATTAACAATTTCCGTCAAGTTCACACATGAGGTCTCAAGCCTCAATACCATACTCATTTGGGAAATTAAGTTCATTAGATTGAGTATATTCATTATCTTTCAAGATTCATTATCTTTCTTCTCTTGTGTCGGTACGTGACACTCCGCTCCTCTATTCTATCCTGGTGTCGGAACGTGACACTCCGATCCTCATATTCATTCTATCCTGGTACCGGAACGTGGCACCCGATCCTCATATTCTATCCTGGTGTCGGAACGTGACACTCCGATCCTCAATATTCATTCTATCCTGGTACCGGAACGTGGCACCCGATCCTCATATTCTATCCTGGTGTCGGAACGTGACACTCCGATCCTCATATTCATTCTATCCTGTGTACCGGAACGTGGCACCCGATCCTCATATTCTATCCTGGTGTCGGAATGTGACACTCCTCCGATCCTCATATTCATTCTATCCTGGTACCGGAACGTGGCACCCGATCCCCTAATTCATCAAGCCTTCTTTTATACTAAGGCATCCTCATTATCATTATATAATTTATCAAGCCTTCTTTCATACTAAGGCATCATCATCTTATTATATAATATATCAAGAGAATTAGGGTTCTTTCAAGATTTGGGATTCAATAGCTTCATCATGCTTTGTTAATTCATAACAATTTCATAATCATAATCATGCAAGCATACAATTAGCATATAGACAGGTTTACAACATCATCAATACATATATCATACACTATCAAGAGTTCACTACGATTATCGTAACATAAAACCATAACCTACCTCCACCGAAGAATTGGAATCCACAAGAAATTTCCCAAGCTTGCTATTCTCCTCAACCAATTCGATCGATCTGCCCTCTCTGCAATCGCTTTCTATTCTTTCTCTTTTGTTTTATTCAAACCCTCTTTCCTTTACCCTAATTAATCATATAATTAAGTGTGAAAAAGGACAATAAAACCCCACTAATTCACTTAAGGTTACCCCTTTTAACCCCTAAGTAATTAGACTTATAAATGTTACCCTTCAATCCTTATAATTAAGGAAAGAATCATCAAAAACGACCCTTAAAACGAGGAAAGAATCCTAAACTGCCTGGGACTGCACAACCTGTGACGGGCCGTCGTGGGTGCGACGGTCCGTCGCACAGGCCGTCGTGCCTCCCCCCATTTTCCATCGTCGCCACGGACGCTGTGACGGTCCGTCACGCCTGTGACGGTCCGTCCGCACGTCCGTCATGGCGGTCAGAAACTCGTTTCTCGAACCGTTTCAACCAAATTCTCAAACGTTGAAGTGTTTTGCAACGGAAACTCACGACGGTTCGTCGTGGATGTGACGGCACGTCCTGCAGGTCCGTCACAATTTACAGAGAGTCGATTTTCAGTACCCGATTTTCAAACTTCTAAGTGTCATGGAACGGACCTCTGTGACGGACCGTCGGGCCTATGACGGTCCGTCGGGGTGTCCCGTAGTTTTGGCCAGTTTTTTTTTTCCAGAATTTCGTTCTGCTGCTCAAAACGACTAAACAGGTCGTTACAATAGATACCAATTTACCCATCGTTCGTCCCGAAGAACGATCAAAAGAAGAAAAACAATGGCGAAAAGGAGTACCTGAATCTGTAAACAGATGTGGGTATTTTTCTTGCATATCTGCCTCCTTCTCCCACGTAGCCTCTTCAACCGGTCGATTCTTCCATTGCACTTTGATGGATGCAATCTCCCTCGACCTCAGTTTGCGAACTTCTCTATCTAATATAGCAACCGTTTCCTCTTCATAAGTCAAGTTCTCATCCAACAAAACTGAATCCCAACGGATAATGTAGTTTCCATCTCCGTGGTATCTTTTTTCAACATAGATACATGAAACACCGGATGTACTCCGGACAGCCCTGGGGGTAAGGCTAATTCATAAGCCACCTCCCCTATTCTCTTAAGCACTTCAAAGGTCCAATATACCTTGGACTTAACTTACCTCTTTTCCAAACCGCATCACCCCTTTCATGGGCGAAACCTTCAACAAGACTTGTTCACCTTCCATGAACTCCAAGTCTCTAACCTTTCGGTCTGCAATACTCTTTTTGTCTACTTTGCGCCGCTAAAAGCTTTCTCTGATAGCTAGCTTTCACCTTCTCCATAGAATCTCTCAACATCAGTCCCAAGGTCTAACCTCGAAGGCATCAAACCAACCAATGGGAGATCTACACCTCCTCCCATATAATGCTTCAAATGGGGCCATGTCGATACTAGAGTGATAACTATTATTGTATGAAAACTCTGCCAAAGGTAAGAAACTATCCCCATGGCCACCAAACTCTATCACACATGCGCGAAGCATATCCTCCAAAACTTGAATCGTTCGCTCAGACTGACCATCGGTCTGAGGATGAAATGCAGTACTAATGTCCAACCAGTACCACCTAATTCAGCATGTAGTGTCCTCCAAAACTTAGAAGTAAACTGCGTACCTCTATCTGATATAATGGAGAGTGGAACTCCATGCAACCGGACGATCTCTGAGATGTAGATCTTGGCTAACTTAACTTCTCTGCATTGTAGGTCACCTTGAAAGGAATGAAGTGAGCAGACTTAGTTAACCTATCAACAATCCCCCAAATAGAGTCATACTTACCCAATGTCTTTGGAAGACCAACCACAAAGTCCATTGCGATTCTCTCCCACTTCCATTCAGGAATGGGCATTCTCTGAAGTGTTCCTCCGGGCCTTTGTGTTCAGCCTGTTACTTGTTGACATTTACTGTTGACAAATTGGCACACTCCAACAATCATCTCGCTTCATTCTACTCCACCAGAAGTGTTGCTTTAGGTCGCGATACATCTTGGTTGCACCAGGATGTATGAATATCCGGAACTATGAGCTTCTGTAAGAATAGTGGTGATCAAATCATCGATGCGGGGTACACATACTCTTCCCTTGATCCTCAAAACCCTTCCCCATCGATTATTGCTTCCTTAGCCTCTCCTTGCAACACTTTATCTCGAATTCGCCTTAGTTTCTCATCATCAAACTGTTTCCCCTCTGATCTGATCGAGAAAAGAGGATTTTGCCTCTACACAAGCTAACAATCCTCCCTTCTCATTTATTTCTAACCTCATAAGGTCATTAGCCAAAATCTGTACTCTCTAGCCAATGGGCGTCTAGGAGCTTGCAAATGAGCTAGACTTCCCATACTTCCGGCCTTTCTACTCGGCATCTGCCACAACACATTAGCCTTCCCCGGATGATACAAAATAGTGATGTCGTAGTCCTTTAGTAGTTCCATCCATCTCCTCTGTCTCAGTTCAAGTCTTTCTGAGTGAAGACATACTGTAGGCTACGATGGTCCGTATAGACTTCACACTTAACCCCATATAAATAGTGTCTCCATTGCTTTAGTGCAAATACTACCGCGCCAACTCCAAGTCATGGGTGGATAGTTGCGTTCATGCACTTTTAATTGTCTTGAAGCATAAGCAATCACATTTTTCTCTTGCATTAGCACTGCACCCAATCCAGAATAGGATGCATCACAATAAACAATGAAGTTTTGTTTTACCCCGTCTAACCGGGCAAGGTGAGGAGGGCGCGGTAGTCAACAAAGTCTAAGCTTCTGAAAGCTTTCCTCACATTCATCTGACCATACAAATGGAACATTCTGCTTAGTCAAGTTCGTCAATTGGGAAGCAATGGAAGAGAATCCCTTGACGAATCGGCGGTAATAGCTAGCTAACCCCACAAAACTCCTTATTTCTGACACGTTTTGTAGGTCTTACCCAATTCTTTACCGTCTCAATCTTAGATGGATCTACCATCACTCCATCCTTAGAACCACGTGCCCCAAGAAGGACACTGAATCTAGCCAAAACTCACACTTGGAGAATTTCGCATAAAGCTTTTTTCTTTCTCAACAACTCTAACACCCAATTTCAAATGCTCCTCATTTCTTTCTTACTTTTGGAGTATATCAGTATTCATCAATAAACACAATCACAAAGAGATCCAATATGGCTTGAAAATCCCGTTCATCAAGCTCATGAAGGCAGCAGGGGCATTAGTAAGACCAACGACGACATTACCAACACAAATCATAATGCCATACAGTTCGAAAGCAGTCTTTGGCACATCCGTTGCGCGTATTTTCAATGGTGATAACCGGACCTCAAGTCTATTTTTTGAGAAGACACAAGCACGTTGTAACTGATCGAACAAGTCATCAATGCGAGGAATGGGTTACTTGTTCTTAATAGTTACCTTGTTTCAACTGTCGGTAATCTATGCACATTCGAAAGCTCCCATCCTTCTTCTTACCAACAACAGACCGGAGCACCCAAGAGATGCACTTGGTCTAATGAAGCCTTTGCTCAACAACTCTTGAAGTTGAGCCTTTAATTCTCTTAATTCCGCGGGAGCCATTCTATACGGGGGTATAGAAATGGGGCGAGTACCGGGTTCCAAATCAATGCAAAAGTCTATATCCCTATCTGGTGGCATACCGGAAGATCTGCAGGGAACACCTCCAAAAACTCACAGACTACCGAGACTGACTCAATCGATGGTACTTGAGTAGTGTCATCCTTAAGATGTGCAGAAAGGGAGACAACCCTTACTAACCATCTTCTGAGCACGAAATAAAGGAGATGATACGCACCGGATTGGGAGTGTAGTCACCCTCCCTCCATACTAACTGATCTTCCCCAGGCTTGGCTACCGTCACTGTTTTAGCATTACAATCCAAAATCGCAAAGTTTGGAGAAAGCCAAGTCATACCCAGAATTACATCAAAGTCACCCATTTCTAAGATAACCAAATCCACATAAGTGTTGCTCCCCCACAAAATTCACCAAACAAGACCTATACACTTTTCGACTATCACAGACTCACCCCGGAGTAGAAACACGAATAGGTATGTCAAGTAATTCACATGTAAATTTAGGCCATTAGCAAATGAGGAAGATCACATATGAAAACGTGGAGCCCAGGGTCAAATAATACAGATGCCATGCAATCACAAACCAAGAGATTACCTGTGATAACAGCATCAGACGCCTCCGCTTCAGATCTCCCAGGGAAAAGCAATAACAATGGGCCCCATTATATTCGTCTGTCCGTTCCCCTACCATGTTGTGTAGTAGTGGCTCCATTTTGCCCTTCACCTCTGCCGTTTTGGTGACCACCATTACCTCGGCCACCACGCCCTCCCAAATAACGACCTCTACCATTACCACCTCTTCCTCTAGCCATTGGGGGTTTAACTCTGGTTGGGACAGTACCTCTTAATGTGCCCAATCTCTCCACACCCATAACATCTCTGGGTTCAAACGCGTCGGCCTTTCAGAGAAATGTTCCGTTCTGAGGTGGACCACCAACTCAGTTGTATTGAGACTGTATCGGTCGGTAGTGACCTCCGAGTTCTGGAGTGACTCGATCCGTAGAATTAGAACTGTACTTCTTCTGAGTGACCTCCGGAGCATTTTTCCTCTCCCTAAGAAACCTTATACTCACCTCCCTTCGACCTCTTTGATAGACTGTTGGGGTGAAGTCATCCGGTTTCACTCCTTCCACCTCTATCACAAAGTCTACCACCTCTTGGAATGATGTTGCTGTGCCGCTATCTGTAAGGCTGAAATCCGCAACTCTGACCTCAACCCCTTCACAAACGGCGGATCCGTTCTTGTGGACTGAAACAAAGTTGCGTGGCATATCTGGATAGCGCGCGAAATTTAGCCTCATACGCGTTTACTGTCATCCTTCCTGTTCGAGACTCAAGAACTCATCCCTCTTTCTATCTCTCAAAGTCCTTGGGATATACTTCTCCATAAATAGGGTAGAGAATGATTCCCAAGTCATAGGTGGTGCCTCTGTTGGTTGACACTCAACATGTGAACGCCACCACATTTTGGCGTTCCCTGGAACTGATAGCTCACGAACTCGACACCAAACCTCTCTACTATCCCCATTTTGTGTAGTCATGACAATCAACCAGAAAATCATAAGCATCCTCACAGATTCTGCACCCTTGAAGATTGGGAGGTTTCAATTTCAAGAACTTACTAAAAGTTCGTGTTGATCGTTGTCATAATAGGCCCAGTAGTCAGACGTGGAAATGTGCCTATTCCCAATGTTGCATCCATGCGGGGAGCCATAGTAGCCGCATGTCGTATCTCTGAAACCGGAGGTGTTGGTGCAGAAACCATTGGAGGTGCTTGACCCTGATCAGACAACCCGCTAAGATAAGCAAGTACTTGGTGATCATCTCTGGGTAGGTTGGGGTGGCATTTCCTCATTCTGCCCTTGTTCAGTTTCCCCTTCCTCACCCTCTCTTACTACATCCTCAGTCGGTGGAGGAGTCACCGCCCTAGTATCAATGGGCTATGGGGCTCGGGGCCTCGTCCCTCTCCCTCTAGAGGACGTCCTCCACGACCTCTTCCACGGCCTCTTGCCGCTGTTCCTCCTCGAGCCAACAGCCCCAGTGGCTGGCTCAGTAGTTTTCCTGTCTTTCCGTTGTTGATGCTGGTGCGGTCGTTGCTCTAGTTTCTAACCATCTGCGAGATAGAATGAAATGAAGATGGTCAGATACCATTTGTGATCACCTAGATACCAATTGGGACTCAAGTAATAGCACGAAAGAAAGAATGAAAGAATGGAATTTTCCTAAAGTCTTATAGCCTCTCAAAGAAAAGTAAAGGCGTCCCCCTACCCTTCTTTAAGACTCTACTAGACCTGTTCTTGTGTGATGAGACCAATGACCTAATGCTCTGATACCAAGTCTGTCACGACCCAAATCGGGGACGCGACTGGCACCAACACATTTACCCTCCGATGTGAGCGAACCAACCCATCTAACCTTAACATTTCAAGATATTTCAACAGAAAATAATGCGGAAGACTTAAACTCATTAATAAAAACAACTCAAAACTATTATTATATTCCCAAAATCTGGAAGTCATCATCACAAGAACATCTATCTCAAATTACTAAACTAAGAATGTCTAAAAGCTAAAAAAACAAGTAGAAGCTAGTCCATGCCGGAAGTTCAAGGCAGCAAGACTTGAAGAAGGAGACCCAGTCCAAGCTAGACGCATTAGCTCACCCTGAATTCCCGATGAAGTGAAGACTGGCTTGATCTACTGCTGAGTCGAAGTTGACGGAACGTTTGCTGCATAACACAAATAACAAAGGGAAACATAAAAGTAGGGGGTCAGTACAACCACACGTACTGAGTAGATATCATCGTCAACTCAAAATAGGGAACATATATATCAATAATAATGTAAAATCAACTACAATACTCAACATGTAGCACAGCAATTACTTTATCATTAACAATTTCCGTCAAGTTCACACATGAGGTCTCAAGCCTCAATACCATACTCATTTGGGAAATTAAGTTAATTAGATTGAGTATATTCATTATCTTTCAAGATTCATTCTCTTTTCTTCCTCTTGTGTCGGTACGTGACACTCCGCTCCTCTAATTCTATCCTGGTGTCGGAACGTGACACTCCGATCCTCATATTCATTCTATCCTGGTACCGGAACGTGGCACCCGATCCTCATATCTATCTTGGTGTCGGAACGTGACACTCTCCGATCCTCATATTCATTCTATCCTGGTACCGGAACGTGGCACCCGATCCTCATATTCTATCCTGGTGTCGGAACGTGGACACTCCGATCCTCATATTCATTCTATCCTGGTACCGGAACGTGGCACCCGATCCTCATATTCTAGTCCTGGTGTCGGAACGTGACACTCCGACCTCCTCATATTCATTCTATCTCCGCGTCTGGAGGAACGTGGCACCCGATCCCCTAATTCATCAAGCCTTCTTTTATACTAAGGCATCCTCATTATCATTATATAATTTATCAAGCCTTCTTTCATACTAAGGCATCATCAATCTTATTATATAATATATCAAGAGAATTAGGGTTCTTTCAAGATTTGGGATTCAATAGCTTCATCATGCTTTGTTAATTTCTAAAATTTCATAATCATAATCATGCAAGCATACAATTAAGCATATAGACAGGTTTTACACATCATCAATCAATCATATCATACACTACAAGAGTTCACTACGATTATCGTAACATAAAACCATAACCTACCTCCACCGAAGAATTGGAATCCACAAGAAATTTCCCAAGCTTGCTATTCTCTCAACCAATTCGATCGATCTGCCCTCTCTCTTTCTATTCTTTCTCTTTTGTTTTTTCAAACCCTCTTTCCTTTACCCTAATTAATCATATAATTAAGTGTGAAAAGGACAATAAAACCCCCACTAATTACTTAAGGTTACCCCTTTTAACCCTAAGTAATTAGACTTATAAATGTTACCCTTCAATCCTTAAATTAAGGAAAGAATAATCAAAAACGACCCTTAAAACGAGGAAAGAAATCCTAAACTGCCTGGGACTGCAACACCTGTGACGGGCCGTCGTGGGTGCGACGGTCCCGTCGCACAGGCCGTCGTGTGCCTCCCCAGTTTTCCATCGTCGCCACGGGACGCTGTGACGGTCCGTCACGCCTGTGACGGTCCATCCGACACGTCCGTCATGGCGGTCAGAAAACTCGTTCTCGAACCAAATTCTCAAACGTTGAAGTGTTTTGCAAACGGAAACTCACGACGGTTCGTCGTGGATGTGACGGCACGTCCTGCAGGTCCGTCACAATTTACAGAGAGTCGATTTTCAGTACCCGATTTTCAAACTTCTAAGTGTCATGGAACGGACCTCTGTGACGGACCGTCGGGCCTATGACGGTCCGTCGGGGTGTCCGTAGTTTTGGCCAGTTTTTCCAGAATTTCGTTCTGCTGCTCAAAACGACTAAACAGGTCGTTACATTTTGTCCAATCTAGATCTTTTTAAATTAGAGTTGAGACCTTTTCCTTGAGCTCTGATATTTTTTGAAGTGTGATAATATAATTTTAGGATTAGTTCATGTATTTTTGAAACTCATGCCGTACCAATGCATATGTCAATAATGACTTATTGGAATATGTATCCAATTCTAAGAACTTGTTGCATACGACTGAAAGAGGTGGTCAGTTCTAGCGATTACACATGCTTGTGGATTTTGTGCTCCAACTTTTCCTCTTCCTCTATTTATTATTTATAAAAGTGATCCATTGAGTTAAGTTTCATTGTAAGGGATTGTGATTCATGTAGTTGCTTTACCTTGTAACTACTCTTTCATATTTCAGTATAAATGAAGTGATTTTCTCTTAATTTGTATTGTCCCTTCTCCAATACTCCTTTACATTATAGAAAAGAACACATATTTGTTTATGATGACTAATTCATTTGATTAGGAAGCTGGTCTTCAGGCTCATTTATTTATAGAGAAGAAAACAATTTAACTATATATGCAAATTAGGTAAGGTCTTATATTATTTATTCTGTGCTATATAATTTATATGTTAAGGTCTTTAGGTTATTGTAAGATCAGTTCTTACAATAAACAACATACACAATGTGAAATACATATTAATGCTATCACAGTGTTAGTTGCATTATATGATATTCGTATCTTTGTCCTTGCACCATATGTTAGTTTTGATGAAGCAAATCATATACCTTCCTTATTTGTATTTCCCTTTTAAAAAAATTGGTACACTTATGTATTCAATGAAATGTTATGTTTTGTATTTAATAAACCATCAAAATAATTAATTTAATGTTTTTTATTAGGCTTACATGATCAAGACGACTAAAACTACCGAAGTTGGCACAAATAAAAAGAAGTGGGTACGTTTGAAATAAACTACAAGATCTTTCTTTTATTTCTAAAGGAGAAAAATTTCATGTATATCAATACTGTTTTTGCATCAACTTCTTATTATTTTTTTTTAAAAAAAAATCAGTCAGTCATTTTTAATATCCCAAATTGTTCTAGTTAATGGAGATCTTATTTCTATTATTATGTATTTATAAATTTCTTGTGTGCATTTCTTGTGCAAAATTTCTAAGGAAACTGAGGTCAATTATCGACTTCAATATGCTCGAGATTTAAATTGATAATTTCGTAAATATTTATTTCAAAATTTTAGATTATAATTCCATTTGAGTTAGGAGTTAATTTGTTGGTCTCATGTTCAGATTATTACATTAGATCTCAATTTTACTTGAGGTCGAAAAGAAAATTGTTTTGACATTGTTTACATTTATAGAAAACTTATTTTATTGCTATTTTTTTATTTTATTATAATATTAGAAAATATTTGCTTTATAATATATCTTGATTATCAAGAAAAATATATTTTTGAATGAACAGATTTTTGTCTGTATTTATGCCTTGAGAAAAACTATATATAGATTTTTCTGGAATGTTTAAGAAACATGATAACCAAGTAACAATATCAATATGACATATCGAAAAATATAAAATAATGTCACCAATTTTTGTGAAATTCAATAATATGATTTTTTGACATTAACTAAAGTGCTAAAAATTTGAATGTGTCATATTATAAATGTCACAAGTGTCTCTTGAAATTTGATTTACCAACATTTAATCTAAATGTCAAAAGTGTACGTGACATTTGATATTCTCATACATCTCATATATATATTTAATTATATATCAAAAATAAATCTCATGTATTTCATATAAAAATTTGCGTATATGTCACAAATAAATGTCATATATCTCAATTCAACATATACCTTATCAACGAAAATAAATTTCATATACATTTAATACCTACATTTATCTAAATGTCAAAAATAAATGTCATGTATATAATATTGACATTTACCTAAATGTTGAAAATAAATTCCTTATATCTAAAGACATTCACCTAAATATCAAAAATAAATGTTATATATTTCTTATCGACATTCACATAAATGTTGAAAAGTAAATGATATAATAACCTTACCAACATTTACATATCTGTTGCAAAGTAAATATCACAAATTCTTTTAAACATTAATCTAAATGTCACAAAATAAATGTCAGAAATTCGTCTAGACTATTATCTAAATGTTGGGAAAAATTCTATACACTAAAATTTATGACATTTGATCCAAATATAAAATAATTATCGGTAAACAAATTTGTGACATTTAAACATCATAATACGACATTTAGAAAATGTCAGTGTATCTTAAATTTCTTGTTGTGATAACATAGAATTTCATACATCTCACATGGATCTATCGCTTATGGCTAAGTCTCCCTAAAGTTAAAATATGAACTAAGATAATAATATGAACATTAGTCATGATTCCTTAAAAATAAGACAGTGTAGGTAGGACTATGGATTGTACTTGTGCATTGCTCAATTGTACTTTAAGGGAGGATATGATAAGGTTCATATATGGAATAAGGATTATTATTCATGTATGTTGGTATGAATGTTTGTTATGATCGACTGACGTCAAGACATGAGTTGCGAGTATGCATGTGAATTAAACTTGTGGGTTCTAAATAAGTTTGCTTAGTATATGTGGGGGTATTGTACTCCATGTGTACATTCCACAAGTAAGCTTTTGAAGGGGTTTTGTCACTACAGGAGAGTACGTTCTAGAAGTAATCGTCCTCGAAGAGACCTTAGACTAGCGATTAGGATACATCACTGCACATTATAGATAGAGAAAATGCGTAAAATTAAAAATACTAGCCTATCGTGAGCCCCCTAAAGTTTGCACTAACTTTCAGATCCCTTAACTAGGTTTTGTCTATTTTAGACACCTCATGTCATGTTCTAGTGTGTCATTTTTACACTTTTTTTTGGTAGTCAGACAAATATGTAAGGTGTTTGCAATACATTCGTGGATGACTTGTCAGAATGACGAATTAAACAAAGACAGTGAAATATAAACTGAAAATATTTTATGAATATTCAATTTTGAGTTCATTTAAAAAAAGGCCAAAAACGTAGTGACATGTGTCAATTCAAATGCAACTAATTTTAAAAAGAATTAACCACTTACAAGCCCTATGTTGTCTTCTCCACCACCAAAATCCTTAATCCTCAACTTCTCTCCTACCAGATTTTCTCTTCCCTATTCCACAACCCCATACTCCATATTAATTTAACTTTCATTGATATATTTTTTATAGTCATTGAACTATTTTAAAGGCGTTATTAATAAAAGCACAATGTCTTTGAAAAACTAAAATTGATTCTTCTTACTTATAACTTCAAATAAAATCAAATTCTTCAAATTTAAACAAAGAGTTCTCTATAAGAATTTTCTAGATTTCTTTAAAGAAACTATAATTAATTTTTTTTTAAAAAACATTTCAAGGAGGAAGAATGGCTCAAAATAAGAAAAGTTGTTTAATTTTGAAATTTCTTGGTGTTGTAGAAATATTAGATCGATTTCTCCAAGGAAGGGACTTATGTTTTGAAAAATTATGGCTAAAATGGGGAAGAGGAAGAAAAAATTAAATGAAAATAGATTAAATATAAGATCTCCAATGGAGGTAAGGAGTGTATTTCATTTGAGCAAAAAGTGTCAACATGAAATAGCGAGATATGACATAATCTGTCTAAAATGAATAATGTCTAGATGAAGTTCTAAATAAAAATGAGTGTCAAATTTCAGGGGTCACCGATGTGTTAGGCTTTTACATAGTGATATATGCTTAGACTTTTCGTTTATCACATATGAAGTTTACATAAACTTCTCGTTTATGAACTATAAATAAACTTCTTATTTACGAAATATAGCCAAAAATATGAAGTAGTCTAAGGGCTCGTTTGGATGGGCTTAGTAAAAGCAGCTTTAAAAAAGTACTTTTGAAAGTGCTGAAACTTATTTTTAAAATTAGCAGTTATGCGTTTGGATAAAAGTGCTGAAGTTGCTATGCAAAACGTGAAAAGGGAAAAATGGAAGAAAGAGATGTTAGGGTTATGTGGATAATTTGGAGATAGTATAAAAATATTAAGGGCAAATAGGTAAAAATGTGGTCAACTTAAAATAGCTTATAAGCTTTAAAAAAAAAAAGCACCCCTACCCCAGCTTTTGACTTTTGGCTTAAAATAAGTTTTTTTTAAACTTAAAATAAGTTATTTTGAGTATTGCCAAACAGCTAAATAAGTCAAAAACCAGCTTTTAAGTCAGTTTGACCAGCTTTTAACTGAGCAAAACAGGCTCTATGATAGGAAATTATAATTATTTATGGCTGTAAAATATAAATTAATTAACTTTTATTATGTTAACAGCTTTTAAGGGTATTTCAGACATTTTGATTTAAAAAGCTGTTTATCAGCACTTATTTGCCAAACACATCAACAACTTTTTTTTTAACTTCAGCATTTTTATCCAAACGCATAACTGCTTATTTTAAAAATAAGTTTCGGCAGTTTCAAAAGTACTTTTTTAAAGCTGCTTTAATTAAGCCCATCCAAACGTGCCCTAATACTTGTCTCACATACAAACTATTTATCATAGAAGTATAAGGATTGTCCGTCACCCTTACATTATTTCAATTTACCACATATAGGCTTACAAGAAAGTCTACAAAATAAGAAAGAGCAATTGTCTTACACATAGTCAATATTAATAAGACTAGAAAAGTGGCTTTGTCACCGGATTAGAGGACTCATCTATAAATTTTGAAAAGGTCCAATACTTCCCTCAATGTGACCTTGATTTACTTGGGAAAAGGTCCAAGACATCCTTCTAAGTTACCTTGATTCCTTAATGTCCCAAAGCGATATAGCTGGGGAAAAGGGAAAGAATATGGGTTAGTTCAAACCACATATACTAAGTATGGAAACATATTCACGTAAAACCATTGAAGCCATTATTAAAGAAGAAATTTTGTTCAAAACCATGCTAAGTCACTTGAAAGGATTTATGCACATACAAGAGCATATACAAGTCAATAATCATAAGAACATTAAGACATGTTCATTTTCAACAAAAGACCAATATTATCATAAAGCCATATCAACATTTCAATTCTTAGATTTCATATCATCAAAGCATATAAGACCCTTACTCACAATACCCCCCAAGCCTACAATTGTAATGCTCATCTGAAGCTCCATAGCCCCACATAATCAAGTAAACTAGAAAAGAGACTATAAGTAATGCCTATACTTCACATAAAGTCATATCATGCATTTTTATTATAATATATACCAACTTTGAACAATATCATCAATCACATAAATTCAATAGCATATAAGGCCAATATCATATAAAGTCAACATATGCATATCATTCATAACATAAGTATATAACAATATCCTTCTAGGACTCCCCACACGGTCAACTTGTGCAATTCATAGGAAAAGTCCCATACCCTTACCTACACTATGTAGATGTCGTTATGTCACCCTAGTTATTGTTCACTTTATTACTTTCATTCATTCATTTTACTTTCGAGAAGAACCGCTTTAAGAAAAAATAGACCATGTGAGATAAACATGGAATTCATCGTCATGAAACACTACAATGAAAGAAGATGTTGTACTTGCCAAGGTAGAACTAAAACATGAACCTAGCATTGTAGGTTGATCCACTAGCTAGTTTTCTTGTGGGGGTTCATAGTTAAGAAATTAGGAGATATGTGTTGGAAACCCTCTCTATGCATAGTTGAATTATAGTCTCCATCACATGAGAACCATTGTGAAACAACCTTTCTTCTTTGGGAAGGGAAACCTCTAATATCTACTTCGATCAATTCTAAGATAAAGTCCCTTTTTGAAATGTCATTAAGTAATCGTTAAACAGTACATTACAATATAGGGCGTAGGATCTAATCCTTGTATAATCATGTTCATAGCTTGTCATGACCCAATATAATACCCTAGAAGAAATGCTATTCTTAAATATTGCATGACGTATTTTACCTTTCAAAGGTCTTGGACAAGCGTTTAACTTTATTCATTTGATACATGTATAAAAAGTAATACGTAATTAAAAAGTTTTACACAATCGAATAATACTTCAAAATATCTTTTATAGAAAATCATAGGAAAAAATATAAGTCTCATATTCTC
Organism: Solanum peruvianum; assembly: GCA_027705065.1. Lineage (NCBI taxonomy): Eukaryota > Viridiplantae > Streptophyta > Magnoliopsida > Solanales > Solanaceae > Solanum > Solanum peruvianum. The sequence goes on along the minus strand of JAKWJD010001763.1, from coordinate 40,000,398 downwards.
CATCTTATACACACGAATATCTTAGGTCACACCCCATACATCAACATAATATAAATAACAAAGTCCAATACAAGTCTTTAGCAGGAAAAGCTAATCATAGTTATGTCATCAAATCAATTAAGGACATACCACAAATTTCTTGCATAAATACTAATATCCAAGCTTCACTTCAATGACTCATCTATATTGTCACATACAACTTTTTAAGATAAGGCAAGATGTAAGGAAATAGTACATTTGAATGCACTTTGTATGGTGACATGCAATAAATCATGCTAAAAGGATATTTGTACACAACATGCTCTTTTTGAAGAAAACCTGATATCATAAGTATAAGAAACTACTTTAAGTCATCCTCATAAACACATATAAGTCACATTCCACAATATATAATCAACTTCACTTCATAAGAGATAACCATAAGACGATCCTATCAATGGTTATCGTAAGACCCACTTGAGCATGTTTTAAAGTTGCCGCCCATACAACCCATTCACACACAGCTAAGTGATCCTTAATACTACCTAAATTAATATTATTCCCATTTAATCAATAAAATTCCCTATCTAAAGTTAATAGAAGAATCACCTAAGTATAAGATGAAGGGACCGACTATACAACCTCTTGAAGCCTATTTAAGCACTTCTAGAAGCTACTGTATACAAGTCCCTTTTTATTTTCATGCATTTGACTTAAGGCACTATGATCATTCATAAATTAATGAGACATCCAAAAATTAAGGACTTTGACATAATGGTCTTGGAGAAGACCTAGGGAACAAAAATATTAACATATTCAAATCCTACTCGTGCAATATCTAGATAGCATCACATACAACTACCTACACTTTGTAGAACTTTTCCAACACTACCATGTATCCCACATGATGAGATTATTCATTAATAGACATAGAATATACTAGCTCTACATGTAAGAGTCTACCCTAATCCGATGGAGAATGTTCTACTTGCCAAGGGTAGAACTAGGACACAACCCATGTAGGCATATGGTTAAGGAATATAAAGGGTTTCTTTGTACTCTAGTCTCACCGTAAGTAGAATCACTCCCCAAGCATACTAAAATGATTCTAGCCTTTGATAATATAGAATAATTAATTAGAATGGCATATTAAGAGGTACCATATACAAGTCCTAATGAAATCATAATACATCTTACCAAAGATGGGTCCAGTAGGGCTTCCACAGAATGGTTACTAGGCTAGCTTCATGAATTTTCTAAGGATGGTTTCATGTGGTTCCATCCAACCTACCCCTAAGTCCATCATTCACATAGGATGGATAACATTACGACTTTCAACTTCGAGGATGTTATAACACTCTATCTAGTTTGAAGGTCCGCTTTAATGACCCTTTTAACTATGTTAAACACCATATTTAAATAACTAATTCACATACATAGAAAAGGTGTTTTAGCCTTCTAAGTCAAGATTCATATTCATACTCTTCTTGTATCAAGTACAGACATATAGGTCTACCGAAGCAAGATGAACATACCGTCATCTTATAACATGTACACTCACATTGTGGAAGCCCATAGGGACCAAAAAGTATACTACAATTAACCCTATTTCACTTCTATAAAAATATCAATATAATACATCATAATACTTATATAGTAAACTAGGAAGAACACTTCAACATCAAGTATACACATATGAACACATCACCATTGCCTAATATAGACACATGTCACCAACTATGAGAACTCATGTTTTGACTTCACATATACACATAAGTCATAGTGACCTTCACAATGATCACTTATTTAAGTTCTAACATAATAACATCATAAATCAAATTGTAATGTTAACAAGGCCACAATCTTCACAATTCATAAAATAATGATGACAAGGCCGTATTCTTCAAAATTAAATCACATAAGCACAAAAACCATATGTGAACCATACCGATAATAACAATTGAATACCTACACTATACAATATAGAGGAGGTTTGGACAATATACATCCATTCCAACATCAACACCTCCAATCCAAAGAGAGTTCAACCAATTCAATCCACAAAGCCTCTAATACAATGATCCAAGATCATACATTATGAAATTTATCCAACTAGGACAGCCTATATACAATTCTAACACGATTCTTACATTATTTACCCAAAGTAATCTATAAAATAGAGCTATGATCACATCACCAACACTATACTCAAAATAAACATTTATTGAATGGTATTATTTTATAAGGAATTTTATCTTAAATAATTCAATTAACATCAATGATAACATAAATCAATTATTGAAATAATTTTATGCTAGAACATATTGCCAGATATTAAAATATAAGAATTCATGTTTTTAGAAGTCTTTGAAAAAACTTAATTGTTTGAATCCTTGAAGAAATAGATTTCAAGGATAAAAATATATACCTTGATTTATAAAAATCCACGACACTGGTGAAGAATTGATGGAGAAATCAAGCTCCAAGCTCCAACCTCACTTCAAGCTTCAATGGAGTTCAAATATTTTTTTTTGGTTTGGGTTTTTATTTAAAAATATGAACTTGACTAGGGGTTCTAGACTTATAAAACTACTTAAAATACCTAAAAATCTCTTAGGTAACCACCCAATTTTTTTTTACAAAATATGTGAATTTCCTAAACAACCCCTCACCTTGGCCGAAAGTCTGCAGATCTGTAGGTCTCTAATCCACGCCTGAATTTGACGGATCATAAATGGAACTACAAGTCAGTTCTGAAGGTCCGCCCCGTTTGAGACAGAGATCTTGAAAAATTGACGCTTATCTCCCACACTATGCACGTAGACACGACCCTAAAGTGACGGGGCGTCGATTTGACAAAGGGGTGTTGAATGCCCATCGTTGTCTGAGACGCATGTTTCCAACAAAAATACAACCGTATACATGTGAGGAACATTTCACATCAATTTGAACAAAAACGAACATATAAAACATGGAAAGGCATACTAAAACACACAAGCGCGTCTCAAGGAAAAACATTGGAACATCTTGGACGTTTGACGTCCAAACTCTTCCAAACTTTACACACTACGTGAAAACAATATTATTTATAATTTTGGGATTTTATCACATCATTACACGCATTTTACACTCAAGATTCACCTAGTTTGTCTTTTAAGGTGTTACATTCTCCCCCAAATGGAAGACAATCGTCCTCGAATGACACTAAAACACTTTTAGCATCATCAAAGGACAAGAACTCGTGACTAGTAGTACATAACCATAACATACCATATACAATATACATAGGTAGGATATATCCCACAAGGTTAATGGCATCCATTGTTAGCATGAGTAGCAAAAATATTTGGTTTTCTTGGCTGTTAGAAATAATGTGATGAAAGAAATAAAATAATCTTAGTTTAGTATTTATCATATTTTTGGTTTATTATTTGATTCTTTATGATTTATAGATTTTATTCCTGTTATTATCTTTATAATATATATGTTAACTTCGATTAAAACATTTTCACCAAGGTTTCCTTTTATCATGTTGAGGTTTTTTCTCGGCATAAGTGTTGGTATGCCGATTAATCTCCGGCTTTAGGATTTGGGTAGCCTAATGGTAGATCATTGTAAGTCCAATAAGACCCAGGAGGGGCAGGCATCCGATCTTATGGTGATCCGTCTTACTTTCACACTTGCCAAAGACTTGTAACATCCAACATGCGTGATATTAGTTGAATAACATTCTGTGTCAATTTAATTGTTTAAATCATTGTAAACCTTTGTATTATTTATATAATCACCTGTTTAAATTCTATAAATTCTATGAATCATATTTAATTCTCCATTAATTTGATAATCTTTATTAAAATTATCTTAAAAGCCTTTCATGCTTGACGTTCTTTCATGCCTAAAGACAACTATTTTGTTCTCATGAATAGTAACAATGTTGTTAACTCTGTTAATTGCTCTAAATCTAAAGAAGATATGCGTTTACAAAATTGGTCTATTCCGAAAGAACCTGTTAATAAGATTTACCAGATAGGTAAAATTAGTTTATTTAAAAGTTTTAATATAAAAACTTGTGAATCTACTTCTGCAATTAGTAATTCTTTAGAAACTATTAAATTGCTTATTGCTGCTGACATTGACAGGTATATAAAGGAATTTAAATTCGTTCATATTGGTCTTATATAGGTTGCGGTTAAACCTCCTTTCCGAAAAGGTCTTAACATTCCTACCTGTTTAATGCTTAGAGATGCTAGACTTCTCAATGTTGAAGATTCTCTCTTAGGAATCTTAGAAAGTAACCTTGCTCAGGGGCCTGTTTGCTTCAACTGTTATCCCAATTTCTCTATAGAAATAGATGATCCCAATATTCTTGATACTTTGACACTCAATGTCAAAACCAAGAAAATGAATAGTAAACTACGAACCAGAGATCTAGCTGTAATATATCGGGTATATTACAAGCTGATGAAAACCACTATTAGTCCCGAAGGTGTTGCTATGCTTATGGAATCCAACAAAGAGCATAGCACTACTTTTGTTCCTAGAATGTTAAAGTTGAATGAGATCCTTTCCGACGAAAGTTGGAAATTTTAATCCATTACTGAACCCCTTCCTTTCAATCTTCCAGGTCTTCCATAGAAAGAATCCTTCAGTTTTCAAATGGATCTGTTAACCTTAAGTTCCTCAGATCTAATTCTTTCAATCTTGAATCGTCTAGTAAAAGAATGTCTATTTCTAGACCTTCTACTTCTAAAACTGTAACGACCTGTTTAGTCGTTTTGAGCAGCAGATTGTAATTCTGGGAAAACTGGCTGGGACGACGAGTGTCACGACGGACCGTCGTGGTCACGACGGCCCGTCGAGGAGGTGTCCTTCCAGGACACTTAGAATTCTTCAAATTGGATATTAAAATCGACTCTCTGTAAATTGTGACGGACCTGCAGGACGTGCCGTCACATCCACGACGAACCGTCGTGAGTTTCCGTTGCAAAACACTTCAACTTTTGAGAATTTGGTGCAAGAAACGAGTTTCTGACCGTCATGACGGAGGTGCAGGACGGACCGTCACAGGGGTGACGGGCCGTCACAGTTCACCTGAAAATTGGGGAGGCTGCGACGACCGGTTTGACGGACCGTCGCAGGCACGACGGCCCGTCATAGGTCACGCAGATCCCAGTCAGAATAGGATTTCTCCACACGTTTTAAGGGTCGTTTTGGACTATTCTTTCCTTAATTACAAAGATTGAGGGTTAACATTAATAAGTCTAATTACTTGGGGGTTAAAAGAGGTAACCTTAAGTTAATTAGTGGGTTTTATTGTCCTCTTTTACACTTAATTATATTGTAATTAGGGTAAAGGAAAGAGGGTTTGAATAAAACACAAAAGAAAGAACAAGAGAGAAAAGGGAGAAACGAATTGAGAGAGTATTGATCGATCGAAGAGGGAAGAGGAATAACAAAGCTTGGAAGATTTCTTGTTGATTCCAATTCTTCGGTGGAGGTAGGTTATGGTTTATTTTACGATATTCGTAGTAAACTCTTAATAGTGAATAATATGTGTTGATGATATTGTAAACCTGTCTATATGCTTAATTGTATGCTTGCATGAATATGATTATGTGATTTTGATGAAAACAAGCATGATGAAAACCGTTGAATCCCAAATCTTGAAAGAAACTTTAATCTATGAAATTAATGATGATGCCTTGGTATAAAAGAAGGCTTGATGAATTAAAGTAATGGGATTGATGATGCCTTGGTATAGAGAAGGCTTGATGAAGGGATAGAATGAATTTAGTGGATCGGAGTGTCACGTTTCGACACATAGTATTAGTGGATCGGAGTGTCACGTTCCGACACATAGTATTAGTGGATCGGAGTGTCACGTTCCGACACATAGTATTAGTGGGACGGGTGTCACGAACCGACACGTAGATATAGGGGATCGGAGTGTCACGTACCCACACATATAGGGGATCGGAGTGTCACGTACCGACACATATAGGGGATCGGAGTGTCACGTTCCGACACATAAAGGGGATCAGAGTGTCACGTTCCGACACATATAGGGGATCGGAGTGTCACGTACCGACACATAGTGGTAGGGGATCGGAGTGTCACGTACCGACACAAGAGGAAGAAAGATAATGAATCTCGAAAGATGATAATATACTCAACATAATGAACGTAATTCCCAAATGAGTATGGTATTGAGGCTTGAGCCCTCATGGTTGAACTTGATGGTATTTATTGACGATTATAATACTTGTTGTTGCTACATGTTGAGTTTATAGTTGATTTATAATATTACTTGATATATATTATCTTCTATTTTGAGTTAGCCGATGATATCTACTCAGTACGTGTGGTTGTACTGACCCCCTACTTTTATGTTTTCCTCTTTTTTATTTGTGTAATGCAGCAAACGTCCCGTCAACTTCAACTCAGCAGTAAATCAAGCCAGTCTTCACTACCTTCGGAAATTCAGGGTGAGCTAACGCGTCTAGCTTGGACTGGGTCTTCTTCTTCAAGTCTTGATGCCTTGAACTTCCGGCATGGACTAGCTTTTATTGTTTTAGCTTCTTAGACAGTTTTAGTTTAGCAATTTGAGATAGATGTTCTTGTGATGATGACTTCCAGATTTTGGGGATAATAATAATAGTTTTGATTTGTTTTTATTAATGAGTTAAGTCTTCCGCATTTCTTTTGTTGATATGGTGTTAAAATGTTAAAGGTTAGATTGGTTGGTTCACTCACATAGGAGGGTGAATGTGGGTGCCAGTCGCGGCCCCGATTTGGGTCATGACAAACTTGGTATCAGAGCATTAGGTTCATTGGTCTCATCACACAAGAAAGAGTCTAGTAGAGTCTTAAGGAACGGTAGGGGGACGCCTTTACTTTTCTTTGAGAGGCTATAAGACTTTAGGAAAATTCCATTCTTTCCTTCTTTCTTTCGTGCTACTACTTGAGTCCAATTGGTATCTAGGTGATACAAATTGGTATCAGACCATCTTCACTCTATTTCGCAGATGGTTAGAACTAGAGCAACGACCACACCAGCAGCGACAACGGAAAGACAGGAAACTACTGAGCCAGCCAGTGGGGCTGTGGCTCGAGGAAGGGTAACGGCAAGAGGCCGTGGAAGAGGTCGTGGGAGGACGTCCTCTAGAGGGAGAGGACGAGCCCCTAGCCCATCTGATACTAGGGCAGTAACTCCTCCACCGACCGAGGATGTGGTAAGAGAGGGTGAGGAAGGGGAGAATGAACAAGGGCAGAATGAGGAAATGCCACCCCAACCTACCCCAGAGATGATCAACCAAGTACTTGCTTATCTTAGCGGGTTGTCTGATCAGGGCCAGGCACCTCCAGTGGTTTCTGCACCAACACCTCCGGTTTCAGAGATACGACATGCGGCTACTATGGCTCCCTGCATGGATGCACCATTGGAGATAGGCACATTCCCACGTCTGACTACTGGGCCGATTATGACAAACGATCAGCATGAACTTTTCCGTAAGTTCTTGAAATTGAAACCTCCAGTCTTCAAGGGTGCAGAATCTGAGGATGCTTATGATTTTCTGGTTGATTGTCATGAGCTACTACACAAGATGGGGATAGTAGAGAGGTTTGGTGTCGAGTTCGTGAGCTATCACTTCCAAGGGAACGCCAAAATGTGGTGGCGTTCACATGTTAAGTGTCAACCAACAGAGGCACCACCTATGACTTGGGAATCATTCTCTACCCTGTTTATGGAGAAGTATATCCCAAGGACTTTGAGAGATAGAAAGAGGGATGAGTTCTTGAGTCTTGAACAGGGAAGGATGACGGTTAATGCATATGAGGCTAAATTTCGCGCACTATCCAGATATGCCACCCAACTTTGTTTCAGTCCACAAGAACGGATTTGTCGTTTTGTGAAGGGGTTGAGGTCAGAATTGCGGATTTCAGCCTTACAGATAGCGGCAACGGCAACCTCCTTCCAAGAAGTGGTAGACTTTGTGATAGAGGTGGAAGGAGTGAAGCCAGATGACTTCACCACGACATCGACATCAAAGAGGTTTCGAAGGGGAGGTGAGTTTAATGGTTCCTACTCTAGAGGACAGAACTCCGGAGGTCACTCAGTTCGACCAATACAGTCTTCACTACAGACTGTAGTTGGGGGTCCACCTCAGAATGATCAACACTACTCCGAGAGACCTATGCCCGATTCCAGAGAGTGCTATGGATGTGGGGAGATTTGACATATTAGGAGGAATTGTCCAAAACAGAGTTACAGAGCCCCACTAGCTAGAGGTAGGGGTGGTCATGGTAGAGGCGGCTTTTCTGGAGGACGTGGTGGTCGAGGTAATGGTGGTCACCAAAACGGCAGAGGTGATGGGCAAAACGGAGCCACTACTACACAACATGGTAGGGGCAACGGACAGACAAACGATAGGGCCCATTGTTACGCTTTCCCTGGGAGATCTGAAGCGGAGGCGTCTGATGCTGTTATCACAGGTAATCTTTCGGTTTGTGATTGCATGGCATCTGTATTATTTGATCCCGGATCCACATTTTCTTATGTATCTTCCTCATTTGCTAATGGTCTAAAATTACATTGTGAATTACTTGACATGCCTATTCGTGTTTCTACTCCGGTGGGTGAGTCTGTGATAGTTGAAAAGGTATATAGGTCTTGTTTGGTGAATTTTGTGGGGAGCAACACTTATGTAGACTTGGTTATTTTAGAAATGGGTGACTTCGATGTAATTCTAGGTATGACTTGGCTTTTTCGAATTTTGCGATTTTGGATTGTAATGCTAAAACTGTGACGCTAGCCAAGCCTGGGGCAGATCCGTTAGTGTGGGAGGGTGACTACACTTCCAGTCCGGTGCGTATTATCTCCTTTATTCGTGCTCAGAAGATGGTTAGTAAGGGTTGTCTAGCTTTCTTGGCACATCTTAAGGATGACACTACCCAAGTACCTTCAATTGAGTCAGTTTCGGTAGTCCGTGAGTTTTTAGATGTGTTCCCTGCAGATCTTCCTGGTATGCCACCGGATAGGGATATTGACTTCTGTATTGATCTTGAACCGGGTACTCGCCCCATTTCTATACCCCCTTATAGAATGGCTCCCGCAGAGTTAAGAGAGTTAAAGGCACAACTTCAAGAGTTGTTGAGCAAGGGCTTCATCAGACCAAGTGCATCTCCTTGGGGTGCTCCGGTGCTATTTGTGAAGAAGAAGGATGGGAGTTTCCGAATGTGTATAGATTACCGACAGTTGAACAAAGTAACTATTAAGAACAAGTACCCCATTCCTCGCATTGATGACTTGTTCGATCAGTTACAAGGTGCTTGTGTCTTCTCAAAAATTGACTTGAGATCCGGTTATCACCAATTGAAAATACGAGCCACGGATGTGCCAAAGACTGCTTTTCGAACTAGGTATGGGCATTATGAATTTGTGGTAATGTCCTTTGGTCATACAAATGCCCCCGCTGCTTTCATGAGCTTGATGAATGGGATATTTAAGCCGTATTTGGATCTCTTTGTGATCGTATTTATAGATGATATACTGGTCTATTCTAAAAGTAAGGAGTAACATGAGGAGCATTTGAGAATTGTATTGGAAATATTGAGGGAGAAGAAGCTTTATGCCAAGTTCTCTAAGTGTGAGTTTTGGCTAGATGCAGTGTCCTTCTTGGGGCATGTGGTTTCTAAGGAAGGAGTGATGGTAGATCCTTCTAAGATTGAAACATTGAAGAATTGGGTAAGACCCACTAATGTGTCAGAAATACGGAGTTTTGTTGGGTTAGCTAGCTACTACCGCCGATTCGTCAAGGGATTCTCTTCTATTGCTTCCCAATTGACGAACTTGACTAAGAAAAACGTTCCATTTGTATGGTCGGATGAGTGTGAGGAAAGCTTTCAGAAACTCAAGGCTTTGTTGACTACCGCGCCTATCCTTACCTTGCCGGTAGAGGGTAAGAACTTCATTGTCTATTGTGATGCATCCTATTCGGGTTTGGGTGCAGTGCTAATGCAAGAGAAGAACGTGATCGCTTATGCTTCAAGACAATTAAAAGTGCATGAACGTAACTATCCAACTCATGACTTGGAATTGGCCGCGGTAGTGTTTGCACTAAAGCAATGGAGACACTACTTTTATGGGGTTAAGTGTGAAGTCTACACGGACCATCGTAGCCTACAGTATGTATTCACTCAGAAAGACTTGAACTTGAGACAGAGAAGATGGATGGAACTACTGAAGGACTACGACATCACTATCTTGTATCATCCGGGAAAAGCAAATGTTGTGGCAGATGCTTTGAGTAGGAAGGCCGGAAGCATGGGAAGTCTAGCTCATTTGCAAACTTCTAGACGCCCATTGGCTAGAGAAGTGCAGATTTTGGCTAATGACCTTATGAGGTTAGAAATAAATGAGAATGGAGGATTGTTAGCTTGTGTAGAGGCAAGATTTTCTTTCCTTGACCAGATCAAGGGAAAACAGTTTGATGATGAGAAATTGATCCGGATTCGAGATAAAGTATTGCGAGGAGAGGCTAAGGAAGCAATAATTGATGAGGAAGGTATTTTGAGGATTAAGGGAAGGGTATGTGTACCCCGCATCGATGATTTGATCACCACTATTCTGACAGAGGCTCATAGTTCCGGATATTCTATACATCCTGGTGCAACCAAGATGTATCGCGACCTAAAGCAACACTTTTGGTGGAGTAGAATGAAGCGTGATATTGTGGACTTTATTGCCAAGTGTCCAAACTGTCAACAAGTGAAATATGAACACCAAAGGCCCGGAGGAACACTTCAGAGAATGCCCATTCCTGAATGGAAGTGGGAGAGAATCGCAATGGACTTTGTGGTTGGTCTTCCAAAGACCTTGGGTAAGCATGAATCCATTTGGGTGATCGTTGATAGGTTAACTAAGTCTGCTGACTTCATTCCTGTCAAGGTGACCTACAATGCAGAGAAGTTAGCCAAAATCTACATCTCAGAAATTGTTCGACTGCATGGAGTTCCACCCTCCATCATATCAGATAGAGGTACGCAGTTTACTTCTAAGTTTTGGAGAACATTGCATGCTGAATTAGGTACTAGATTGGACCTTAGTACTGTATTTCATCCTCAGACCGATGGTCAGTCTGAGCGAACGATTCAAGTGTTGGAGGATATGCTTCGTGCATGTGTGATAGAGTTTGGTGGCCATTGGGATAGTTTCTTACCTTTGGCAGAGTTTTCATACAATAATAGCTATCACTCCAGTATTGATATGGCTCCATTTGAAGCATTGTATGGGAGGAGGTGTAGATCTCCCATCGGTTGGTTTGATGCCTTTGAGGTTAGACCTTGGGGGACTGATCTGTTGAGAGATTCTATGGAGAAGGTGAAAGCTATTCAAGAAAAGCTTTTGGCGGCTCAGAGTAGACAAAAGGAGTATGCAGACCGAAAGGTTAGAGACTTGGAGTTCATGGAAGGTGAACAAGTCTTGTTGAAGGTTTCACCCATGAAAGGGGTGATGCGGTTTGGCAAAAGAGGTAAGCTAAGTCCAAGGTATATTGGACCATTTGAGGTACTAAAGCGAATAGGGGAGGTGGCTTATGAGTTAGCCTTGCCCCCAGGGCTGTCCGGAGTGCATCCGGTATTTCACGTGTCCATGATTGAATAGATATCACGGAGATGGAAACTACATTATCCGTTGGGATTCAGTTTTGCTTGACGAGAATTTGACTTATGAGGAGGAACCAGTTGCGATATTAGATAGAGAAGTTCGCAAGTTGAGGTCGAGAGAGATTGCATCCATCAAAGTTCAATGAAAGAATCGACCGGTTGAAGAGGCTACTTGGGAGAAGGAGGCGGATATGCAAGAAAAATACCCACATCTGTTTACAGATTCAGGTACTCCTTTTCGCCATTGTTTTTCTTCTTTTGATCGTTCGGGGACGAACGATGGGTAAATTGGTATCTATTGTAACGACCTGTTTAGTCGTTTTGAGCAGCAGATTGTAATTCTGGGAAAACTGGCTGGGACGACGAGTGTCACGACGGATTTCTCTCTGTAAATTGTGACGGACCTGCAGGACGTGCCGTCACATCCACGACGAACCGTCGTGAGTTTCCGTTGCAAAACACTTCAACTTTTGAGAATTTGGTGCAAGAAACGAGTTTCTGACCGTCATGACGGAGGTGCAGGACGGACCGTCACAGGGGTGACGGGCCATCACAGTTCACCTGAAAATTGGGGAGGCTGCGACGACCGGTGTGACGGACCGTCGCAGGCACGACGGCCCGTCATAGGTCACGCAGATCCCAGTCAGAATAGGATTTCTCCACACGTTTTAAGGGTCGTTTTGGACTATTCTTTCCTTAATTACAAAGATTGAGGGTTAACATTAATAAGTCTAATTACTTGGGGGTTAAAAGAGGTAACCTTAAGTTAATTAGTGGGTTTTATTGTCCTCTTTTACACTTAATTATATTGTAACTAGGGTAAAGGAAAGAGGGTTTGAATAAAACACAAGAGAAAGAACAAGAGAGAAAAGGGAGAAACGAATTGAGAGAGTATTGATCGATCGAAGAGGGAAGAGGAATAACAAAGCTTGGAAGATTTCTTGTTGATTCCAATTCTTCGGTGGAGGTAGGTTATGGTTTATTTTACGATATTCGTAGTAAACTCTTAATAGTGAATAATATGTGTTGATGATATTGTAAACCTGTCTATATGCTTAATTGTATGCTTGCATGAATATGATTATGTGATTTTGATGAAAACAAGCATGATGAAAACCGTTGAATCCCAAATCTTGAAAGAAACTTTAATCTATGATATTAATGATGATGCCTTGGTATAAAAGAAGGCTTGATGAATTAAAGTAATGGGATTGATGATGCCTTGGTATAGAGAAGGCTTGATGAAGGGATAGAATGAATTTAGTGGATCGGAGTGTCACGTTTCGACACATAGTATTAGTGGATCGGAGTGTCACGTTCCGACACATAGTATTAGTGGATCGGAGTGTCACGTTCCAACACATAGTATTAGTGGGACGGGTGTCACGAACCGACACGTAGATATAGGGGATCGGAGTGTCACGTACCGACACATATAGGGGATCGGAGTGTCACGTACCGACACATATAGGGGATCGGAGTGTCACGTTCCGACACATATAGGGGATCGGAGTGTCACGTTCCGACACATATAGGGGATCGGAGTGTCACGTACCGACACATAGTGGTAGGGGATCGGAGTGTCACGTACCGACACAAGAGAAAGAAAGATAATGAATCTCGAAAGATGATAATATACTCAACATAATGAACGTAATTCCCAAATGAGTATGGTATTGAGGCTTGAGCCCTCATGGATGAACTTGATGGTATTTATTGACGATTATAATACTTGTTGTTGCTACATGTTGAGTTTATAGTTGATTTATAATATTAATTGATATATATTATCTTCTATTTTGAGTTGGCCGATGATATCTACTCAGTACGTGTAGTTGTACTGACCCCCTACTTTTATGTTTTCCTCTTTGTTATTTGTGTAATGCAGCAAACGTCCCGTCAACTTCAACTCAGCAGTAAATCAAGCCAGTCTTCACTACCTTCGGAAATTCAGGGTGAGCTAACGCGTCTAGCTTGGACTGGGTCTTCTTCTTCAAGTCTTGATGCCTTGAACTTCCGGCATGGACTAGCTTTTATTGTTTTAGCTTCTTAGACAGTTTTAGTTTAGCAATTTGAGATAGATGTTCTTGTGATGATGACTTCCAGATTTTAGGGATAATAATAATAGTTTTGATTTGTTTTTATTAATGAGTTAAGTCTTCCGCATTTCTTTTGTTGATATGGTATTAAAATGTTAAAGGTTAGATTGGTTGGTTCGCTCACATAGGAGGGTGAATGTGGGTGCCAGTCGCGGCCCCGATTTGTGTCGTGACAAAAACCCGGGAGGGAGAAGAAGATTTGTATGAAACCACAGAAGTTTCAGAACTTCAGGGTAAGTTTCGGGGAGTAGACTTCACCCAAACCATCCCCAAAGTTTATTATGATTCCTCTTTTGAAGGTAGTCCCACTCCTAGCGAAATGAATGCTCCTTCTCACAAAGAGAAAGATTCAATTGGAACCATTAAGTCAATCGACAAGTTTACCCCTGACTTAAATAGTATCAATAAATGGTGGGTTAGCCCAAAGCATACTTTGAAAAAGGCTTTGTATGTGGATATATACACAAAAGAACATAGAGTTTTATTCAAAGACAAATGGTTTAAAGATATGAAGAGATTCATAATGGAAATTAAATTCTTCAAATGGTTTGAAGCTACTAGACAAATCGGTGAAAACAGTTCATCGCTTCAAGTTCTTGTTAATAAATGGCACACCAAAGAAAAGGTTGTCGAAAGCATTATGCCGCCTCTCGAGGGTATAAACATCCCCTACAGGAAAGAAGTCTTTAAGGCATCTCCTTTCAAAAAGCCCTCAGCAAGCAAAGAAGGAAGCTTTGTTACTGTTGAAGAAATAAACAATGTTTTAGAACAAAATAATTATACTAACCAAGTTCTTCTTGTGGTTTCAAAACAAATTGAAGAGTCAAAGCATAATTACAGTGGTACCAGCCAAATTGATAACAAACCCAGTTCTTCCAAATCACGTTTCAATTTAGAGACAAATCCTATATTCAAAATCCACAAATTTTCCCCATAGGATTGTCCCAAACCAACCTCTGAATTTAGTAATTCTCCGGAAATCCTTGAAACGATCAGTGAGCAACTTAAGAGAATTATGATTTCTTTAGGAGATAAGGTAGGAGCTATAAAAGAAAGACTCCCACATTCGAAGAACATTTATCCCAGGACCTCCTTTCCAGACATCCAGTTTGAAGAAAATCACATGCATCCCCAAGGTGTTGCCGATGGTACGGGTATAACAGAATGGAATATAGATGGAATGGCCGATGGCCAAATCTATAATAAGCTCCAAGAAATGGGTATGAACGTTACAGCTTAAAAGTGGAAAGGAACCACTGATAAAAAAGCAGCCAGTAGGAACATTCTTAATGCAGCAAGCAAGAATGTTGTTAAGATCGAAGGAGAAAATACTACTACTACTTTGGAAGAAGTAGAAGACGCTACTGCCACCCTTCTCTACAGCATAGCAAAGCATTTCGTGGGAGAACCACGACTTTTCAGAGACAGAAGTTTGGAAATATTAAACAATCTTTACTGCAAGAAATTAACTGATTTCAGGTGGTACAAAGATATGTTTATAACAAAGGTCATGTTAAGAGATGACTGCAATAATGACTATTGGAAAGAAAGATTCCTTAGTGGATCACCTCCTCCTTTTGCACAAAAGGTTCGATCCAAAATTAGAGATCGATGTGAAGGAAAAATCCCATATTCCGAAATGACTTATGGAGATCTTACCAGTTTAATTTAGTTCGTAGCTATGGAGCTATGTAACGACCTAAATCTGAAGGAACAACTTAAGAAAGATAAAAAATTTTCAAGTAACGAGCTTATAAGTTTTTGCCAAGTCTTTGGTTTCCCCAATCTAAGACCCCCTTCTGCTAAGAAACTTTCTAAGGCTGAGCAATCAAGAATATCGCCACCTGAAAAGAAGACTTCTAAAAGAAAAGGAACTTCTAGGAGTAAGAGAAGCAAAAGGGCTTCTCATAAAACAACAGATGAGTGTTGGACTTGTGGAAAGTCAGGACACAAATCTCCTGATTGTCCGAGAAACAAGAAAAAGAGAAAGAAGATCAATCTTCTTCAAATAGACGAAGAAACTAAAGAAAAGTTTCTAACTATTCTAAATGAAGAAGAAACAGAATCAGAGTTATTTGAAGAAGATGAAGAAACTGAGGATGAAGAATTGCTCAATGTTGCTCAGGATGATACAGATAACTGTGAACACGAATGCAACTGCGAAGGAGCAGTTTGTCATTGTGGCTACCAATCCATTAGTGTTCTCTCTGAAGACTCTGCCGAGGTCCTCTTATCTACCATCGAGCACATTAAGGATGATGATGCTCGAAGAAACTATCTTTTAGAACTCCAGAAGCTTATCATCAATCAAAAAGAAAAGGAGATTACAAGGAATATAGCTCCTTTTAGCATGAAACAAATCATGCAATGATACTCAAGTAAGAAGGAAGAACCTTCTATCAGTGATCTTCGAGCAGAGGTAAACCTCCTCAAAGAAGAAGTTCGTGAAGTAAAATCCAGACTTCACAAGATTGAAATTGATGCTCTAGCAAAACAATTTCTTAAGGATAATGAAGCCTCTCTTAAAGGAAAAGATATTTCTACCTTAGAAGATGAAGAATCTTCTGATCAATCAGCCCCTTCATTACCTAAAGGTATTAATGATGCAGGTATTAGTATGATCACTAAAGTAAGACCTCAGAGTTCTCACATTATTATTAAACTTGTCATTAATTCTAATTATGTACTTAACAAAATTGATTTATTAGACAGTGGTGCAGATCGTAATTGCATTGTTGAAGGACTTATCCCTACCAAGTACCTCCAAAAGGGAACTACCAAATTGTACAGCGCGACTGGTGAGCATATCTGTATAAATTATAAGCTTTCTAATGCTCATATCTGCAATGACGGTATTTGCCTTGGTAATGATTTTGTTATAACAAAAAGCATTAATGAGGAAAGTATTTTGGGTATACCTTTTATTACTCAAATTAAACCTTATATTTAAGATTTTGATTCAATCAAAACAAAGATTTTAGGAAAACAAATTTCCTTTCCATTTATCAAGACTCTTTCTCTTGAAGAAAGAAAATTTTTACACCAACAAACTGCTTTCAAAATAAACCAAATTTGTTTTTTGAAGGATGATATTAAGATTAAAAAAATTCAGCAAATTTTAAAAACCCCGGAGATGGTTACTAAAATTACCAATCTTCAAAAGAATTTTTAAAAGGAAATTTGCTCTGAATTTCCTAACACTTTTTGGGATAGAAAATCCCATATTATAGATTTACCATACATTTATGAATTTGATGAAAAGGCTATCTCCACAAAAGCTAGACCTATTCAGATGAACCATGAATTGATGGAAATCTGTAAGAAAGAAATTCACACCCTTTTGAATAATAAAATTATTCGTCCTTCTAAATCACCGTGGAGTTGTTCAGCATTTTATGTTAAAAATGGAGCTGAACAAGAACGAGGTTCACCCAGATTGGTTGTTAATTATAAACCTTTAAACTCTGTTTTGAAATGGATTCGTTACCCGATTCCTAACAAAAGGGATCTTTTAAAAAGAACTTTTAAAGCAAATGTGTATAGCAAATTTGATTTAAAATCTGGTTTTTGGCAAATTCAAATTGCCGAAAAAGATAAATATAAAACAGCTTTCAATGTCCCATTTAAACAATATGAAAGGAATGTCATGCCTTTTGGGCTGAAAAATGCCCCTTCAGAGTTTCAAAACATTATGAATTCCATTTTCAACAATGTTAGTCTTATGTCAATAGTCTATATTGACGATATATTAATCTTCTCCGAGGACATTGATTCTCATTTTAAACATTTAAATATTTTATTTAAAATTATTAAGAACAATGGTTTAGTCATTAGTGCTAAGAAAATTAAATTATTTCAAACAAAATACAGATTTTTAGGGCACGTTCTTTATCAAGGCACCTACAAACCTATTTGCAGATCCATTGATTCTCTGATAAATTCTCCAATGTTATTTTGGATAAAACTCAGTTGCAAAGATTTCTTGGAAGTCTTAACTATGTTGCTGACTTTATTCCAAAAGTTAGGCATATTTGCCAACCCCTCTTCGACAGGTTAAAAAAGAACCCTTCACCTTGGAGTGACGAACATACTAAGGTTGTTATCCTTCTTAAGAATATGTTTAAGAATCTCCCTTGTCTATGTATCTCTAATCCTGAATTCTTTATGATTGTTGAAACTGCTGCCTCAGACATTTGATACGGTGGTATTCTTAAACAAAGAAAAAACCCCGATTCACTTGAACAATTAGTTCGTTATTCCTCTGGAAATTGGAATTCTGCACAAAAGAATTATAGTACGGTCAAAAAGGAGATACTTGTTATCGTTCTTTGTGTTACTAAATTTCAAGAAGACTTAGTTAATAAAGAGTTGTTACTTAGAGTAGATTGCAAATCTGCTAAAGAATTCCTTCAAAAGGACGTTAAAAATATTGTCTCTAAACAGATCTTTGCCAGATGGCAGGCCTTATTATCAAGTTTCTATTTTCAAATCGAATTCATTAAATGTGAAAATAATTCTTTGCTTGATTTTCAAACTAGGGAATTTTTGCAGGAAAAAAATTAGGCCACAGATTAGGCCCATAGCGGGAAAGCAACAAGCCGGGTCCAGCTCAAGTGGCCCAATTAGAACAAGCCCATTCACAAGAAGGCCTGAATTAACCCCAATAAGTCCTGACCCAAACAGGTATTCAACTCTGGCGTGCCTACCATCAATCAATCCATCAGAACTTCCTCAGAGTTGTTCAACAAGAATGTTGGTCATAAAGAAGCCATTTTCAAAAAACTCAGAACCCAGCACTTCTTCTTCACCAAGCGGAGAACTCTGATTCTATAAAAAGCAAACAAGTGACTGTTATACAATGAAGCAACCACAAAGCTTTTCTTAAGTTGTTACCCCGGATAGCTCAAAACCAGGTTCAAAGGAAAAGGAGATGTTCGAAATGATTTCTCTGAAAACATCCTCCCAGTCCTTGCCTTAGACAAGGAATACAAAGTTTATGAGATAAAACATCTCCTAAAACCTATTTACACCAAAAGGAGTTACGTTGATACGGATAATTCCCTAAAAATCAGAAGTTATTTCGAGTTCATCCTCGTCGATACCGGATCCTTAGAGATTGAACATGAATTGGCAGATAAGTCTGATCCAGATAGTATTGCCTATTCTAAGTTCACTATCAAGAAGATTCTATCTCCCTACAATTGACCGGTAGATCATCTACAAACTCCCATCAATCTCTACAAAAGATTTAATCCACAAACCTAGAATTGGTTTGACTACAAGAATGCCTGGCTAAATTTCTTGTATGTTGGACCAACCACCCATACGTGGTTTGTGAAATATTGCCCAGAGGTTGCAACCTCTATCATACCAAGGTGGTTCTACGAATGGTGGAGCCTCTTTGGTGGAAATAAACAAGTTATGCCTCGACAGTTTGCTGAGAAGTACTCTCAATTCCAGATTGAAGAAGGCATATCAACCCTCCCAAAGAATATTAAGCTCTGTAAGTATTTTATTAAGAAGCGTTTATCTTATATTATAATTTGGACGTTTGTTATTGCAGATTTTGACAGGATCAAATTTCTTTCAAAAGAAATCCGAGTCAAAGGATGGTCTCCTGCTAAGAAGGAGACAACTACATCTTCAGGAAAGAAGACAGTTCAAAATACCTCACCGTTAAAGAGTGAGTTAAAAAAGAGACTCGAGAAGGCTCTTTCTAAACTAGACAATAACCTAGATGAAGTTGCTATCAATTAACTACTCGAGGAAGCATCCTGCAAAGTGACGATAATGGTGATATGCTAAATCCGAAGGCTTTAGCAAATTCATACTTAAATCCTTTTGATTAATGATCTAATTGGGGTTATTAAAAAACCGGAATAATTAGTCTTTCTGATAGAGATCTAAAAGGACCGAAATTATCAAGAAAGAAGCAAAAGAGTCTCAAAGAAGACGGAATCTCTGCTATTATAATTAGGATGAAATGAATTCACCACAAAAAGTAAAAGCAGCTGTCAACCTAAACTTCCTAGTACTTATCTAACACTAGAATGTATCCCATGGAATGGGAATAGGCAATAACCGACATAGACCATACTAGCTAGGCATGGAATCCGGTGTCATAAATATACTCCGACAGATGGTGTTTTACTTGCTAAGGGTAGAACCAAGACACATCCAATGTAGGCACATGCTTAAGGAATATCAAGGTCTTTTATGTACTGTAGTCAGTCTCATTATAAAGTAGAGATACATTGTAATCTAGTCTCCTTCTTAAGTAGAGCTACAAACCATAACATATTCACTCAGTGCTAGCCTTTGTTCTAATAGAGTAAGTTCAATATAAAGGGTCATATGAAAAGGTACCATCTCTTAGTCATTACCTAGTCATAATACACCTACCAATGGTGGGTCCACTAGGGAAGAGTACCACCAATTCATTCTTACCACTTCAATTCGTAGCTAAGTCATTCAATTAAATATGATAAAGCCCTTACCAATGGCCATGAACATCAATTCAAAGTATAAATCATAATACTATATGAAACTAGGTCAATTCAATATAGATTTAACAATCTTAGACCAATTAGACATAAATTACATATAATCTGTACATCATTAGATAGCCCATAGAAAATACACGATTATTCATAGGTATATAGACATGATAAATTAATCCATAAAATAGTCAAATAATAATTGACTAATGAACTAGGAACATGTGTTGTCTAGAGGTGCTTATGTGAAAGGCTTTCTCACATATGTATGCAGACATATAAATGTAGGAATAAGTAAGGTTATGATAATCTAGTGAAAGTGAGTCTTTTGAATGGTTTCCTCAATTATACTCTAAACTAGATTGTTATGAATATTATGATTATTTGAAAGGAATACTTACATAATGTAGGATATATGATTAAAGGACCTTCTCATCTTAGAAACCATTTAGATATATGATGGATGAGAGAGTAATTCACTAATGCTTATTTTATGAACTAATGTTACGTAAATTCTATAATTTATTGAAGAAAGACTTATGTCCAAGGTAAAATGCATGTGTCATATCTTATTGAATGTGATGTGACCTCCAAGGATCTCTTGGTGTGAGTAGTATTGTGGGATTATACTTGTACATTGCACTAATGTTACTTGGGGTGTTGTCTTTTGTGGTGGTTCTTAGTTGTAGATTTTCCCTTCTAATGCGTTTTTGAATTTATGAATATATGTCATTGTATTGATGAAACCTTTATATGAAAGATCATATTTTGTGGAATTATGGTGATAGATTGTACTAAGTATTACCTAAGGGTTGCTAAACGAAAGGAATTAACCTAAAAAAGAAGGTAATGTGTGAAAGCTAGTTGATGTACCATGGTTTCATAGTGTTTTCAGTTATTTTCCATAAAAGTTGTGTATGTATAGAGCCTTTTTTAATAAGTTTAACATGTTTTTATGTTTGTTTAAGAAATAAAATGCACAAGGTAGCTGAAATATAGTGCAGAAGAACCCATGAAGGCCATCAATGGTCCATCATTCCATCGACGTCCCATAGTCGTTGATTATCGATTGAAGTTTAGGCAATTCAAGAAACTCGAAGAATTCTAACTGAGTGTGGGACTACGGTAATGATTATCAGTCCGTTGATTGATCAACGGACTATCATATAGAATCGTCATTGAGATCAGATATAGTCCTAATACCAAAAGTTGGAGAAATTCTAAGGATGGAGCAACGGAACTCATCAATGAACAGTAGATGTGTGCCATCTGATGGAAAGAAAATAATTCCATGTGGGGACTGACGGAGGCAGTCGATGGTCCATCATTTCACCAATGTTCCCTCTGTGGGGGTCAATGAATACAACCTCACTTTTGGAAATTTTGTTTTTTTAAATTCCTTTTTCATTTAGGACAATGTTTTCTATAAATATGTTGTAAAACCTTGCTTTTGGGGTTAGATATTATTGGTATTGTTCTTAGTTTTTGTTTGGAGATTGGCTTTTGCATCTTTAGTAATAATTCAATTTCCAGATTTTGTTTTCAAGTGTTATCTTATTATTTCAAGTTGGTTTTGTGGATTTTCTTCTATTTATCAAAGTATGTTCCTGTGATACTGTTTAATGTCTATGAATTACAATCTTATATGCATGGGTAACTAAATCAACAACTAGGGTTGTGGGAACAATGGGTGATACAAAGTAAACCTATGTTTAATAACAATTCTCAAATTGGTTATTGCATGTATTGATATTTCTTTCATTTAGAAGTCTTTTAAAAGAGTGCACATGTTAGAAATCGGCTTGTTTCTACCTGCCAAACAAATGAGGTATTTAATAAGAAAAGAATTATCAACATAAATTTAGTGGGATACTATTTAATAGGCTAGTCTCAGTTGGTTCGAAGAAATAACCAAGCAATATATCGAATATTATGCTTAATATGAAGTAAAGATAAGGGTAAGTAGAATATATATACGTAGCCAGACCAAGGTACAGACCAAGGATTTAGGGATACCTAACTTATCACCTTGCATGAAAAACACTAGGGAAGAATTGTTATAGCTAGGAATACGGCGTTATAAATCTATGGGGAATACACACACCCAAATTTCTCTAACAATTTGATAAAAACTAAATCTTTACTCATGTTACTTGTTTTACTTAGAGATATTAAAGAATTTTATGTCACAAAACCAGCCTTTTAATTACTTGTTTTTTGAAAGAACTTCACTAAATCTATGTAATTGTACATTAAAGATAAGTCTAAACCATTTTCTACATGGGATCGACCCCAACCTAATACTTGCGTTTTTTACTTGATACGCCTGCTTATACTTATTTTGGGAGGAGTAATTTGAGCATATCAAATTTTTATGTTGCTGCCGAGGAAAGTGACTTTTAGATTAACCTTAATAATATTAGTGACGTTTAGCCATTGATTTTCTTATTTTACTTTTCTTTTATTTTTGTTTATTTAAGGTCTAGCTCTAGTGTATGCCAAGTAACTAGAGCCGAGGAGAACCACTCATTCCATTCGATCCTGAACTTTACTGTACACGGGGAAAAATGGAAAATTAGATGAACCCAGTCAGTTGAGGTGATGGGATAATCGTTAGCTTCCACCATCGGTTTAGGATCACAACTAAGACGTTGTGGAAAATCAAAATGATGATGCTTTGAGGATGCAACCTCTCATACCACGCCCTGAAGAATTCTTTAGGAGCAATGTCAACATCACTTATTTTGATGGGTCTCTAGTCCTACGTCCTCTACCCTATGGGCACACGTTCTTGGTAACTATTAGTTTGATGTAGTATCTCACCGCGAGG
The DNA here is from genome assembly GCA_027705065.1 of Solanum peruvianum. Taxonomy (NCBI): domain Eukaryota; kingdom Viridiplantae; phylum Streptophyta; class Magnoliopsida; order Solanales; family Solanaceae; genus Solanum; species Solanum peruvianum. The sequence goes on along the minus strand of JAKWJD010001763.1, from coordinate 39,977,329 downwards.
AATTTTTTTTCAGGGCTACCATCAGAGGATCTACATTCTCACATAGTCGAACTGAGGTGTGTGTGCAAGAGTTGTGTGGGGAGACCTGACTTAAATATGAATGTCATCAAACTTAAAGTATTTATGCTATCATTGACTGGAGATGCCGCAATATGGTTTACTAATTTATCCCATCATTCCATTTATACTTGGGATCAGTTGAGGGATGTTTTCTTAGCTCGACAATACCCGGTATCCACGAAGCTCAACAACAAGGATAGAGTGAACAACTTTCTTGCACTACCTGGGGAGTCATTAAGTAGGTCTTGGGATAGATTTACTATGTATGTGAGCGGCATTCATAACCACCTCATTGATTATAAGTAATTAAAAGAGTACTTCAATCGGGGTCAAGTTTATAACAATAAAGCGATATTTGATATTATTGCGGGAGGTTCATATGGTGAGTGATATATAATGATATCGTAGAGAAGTTGAAGAAACTCTCTTGCAACAATAAGTCTTGAAGTACTAGAAAGTTAGATACTGGGAGAAGCACCTTCGCAGTTCAAGCTACACATGATCCGGCTGCAAATAAGATGCATGAGGATGTGGCTCAAATGAGAACTAAGCATGGGTTTGTATTGAAACATTTCACTGGAGGTGCAGAGAAGGTAAATGCGGTGAATTTCATGACTATACCACCACCTCTAGTGGATGAGTACTGTTATGAAGAGGATACTTATGTAGTGAATGATCAGAGGAAGGGTTTCCGACCAAACACCCAAGGCTCCAATCAGGAGAATTAGTGTCAAGGTCAAGGAATTCAAGGTTTGAACTATGGTAACTACACTAGAGAGGGGAAATATGTTCGAGATGTATCTATAAACGCGACAACAACTTAAACCGGGGTAACTATAGTAATAGAAATTATCGGAGTGGGCCCTATATTCAACCTCAAAAATAAGGAACTTGCTCATTGGGTTAGTGGAGGTAGTATGGTGAGAGTTAAGGATATGTTAGAGTAGACAATGTGGAGATTTGATGCTAGTGATGAGTGTGCCATGTAATTGAGAGGTGATTTGTTGAACATTGGATCACATGTGATCTGGATTAATCATCTTGAGTTACAAATAACACAATTATCAACTACTATGAACCCACACCAACATGTGACTCTTCTGAGCAATACCATCCAAAATCCTTAAAATGATGGACATTCCATGACAATCACTACTCGAGGAGGTAAGCAAACTATTTATCCACCTATGTCGTCTGTGGTAGAATATGATATGAGAAAAGACGAAGAGGTGATGGAAATTGGTGGAGAATTGGTGGACAAAACGGTAAAAGAAGAAAATGGACCTTAGAATGTGTTCCCCAATCCTAGACCTCTAGCACCAATCCCTAATTGATTGGTGAATAAGTTTTAGGATTTTAAATACTCGTGTCTTATTACTATGTTGGAACAAATTTCCATCAATATAGAAGCTCTGGAACAAATGTCCTGTCATGATAAATTTATGAAGGATATGGTAACAAAAAAGAGGTGGGTAAGTTTTGAGGATTAGCACTGAATGCATCATTATAGTGCTATTTCTACAAGGTCTCTTGTACACAAAAGGATGATATGTGCTCTTTCACTATTCCATGTATCATAAGATTATTACACTTTGCCAAAGCACTATGTGATGTAGGTGCAGGCATAAACCTCATGCGTCTTTCCATTTATAAGAAATTTTGTTTTGGTGACCCAAAGACTACTATAATGCGGTTACTGATGGATGATGGAACTAAAAATAAGCTCAGTGGTATACTCGATGATGTGTTTATTAAATTGGAGTCGTTTATATTTCTAGCTGATTTTGTGAATCTTGACTATGAGGTTTGAGGTTTTATTATTGTTGGGAATTATTCCTTGCCACTAGTTGTTCTTGGTTGATATGGAGAAATGACAGATAAAGTTTAGGATGAACAATGAAGAAGCAACGTTCAATATTTGTAGCACCATGAAGCAGAGTGGTGATTTCAAAATGACATCTTCTATATCGTATATTGTTGAGAGTACGTGTGAGGTACAAATCAAAGAACGCCTAGCTGTCGAGGCACTAGCGGCAGTGATCATAAAATTTGCAAGTGATGGTATTGAAGAGTATGGGTCTTTGGTTGCGACACATGAACGAAATGAATATCGGTCCAAACCAGTTACATATGAAGTATCACGAGTCTCCACCAACAAGACCGTCTATTGAGGAGGCTCCAACATTAGAGCTTAAGGCTCTACAACCGCATCTGAGCTTTGTATTCTTGGGTAGAGATAACATTTTTCGGGTAATCAATGCAGCGGACTTGAATGTATAACAAGTAGAGTGTTTGGTGGAAGTTCTGATGAGGTTCAAATGAGCCATTAGTTTAACTAATGCAGACATTATTCCGATCACTCTCGATATTTGTTCACTCAAAATCAAACTCATCCTCATCACAGGCCAAGTATTGAGTAGTGGAGAATATTGAATCCACCTAGGCAAGATGCGGTGAAGAAGGACATCATTAAGTGGTTGGATGCCACAGTCATATGTCCTATTGCAAATATTAGTAGAGTATGTCTTGTTCAGTGCATGCCAAAAGGGGGGAAATGACATTAGTGCCTAATGAGAGAAGAGAGCTTATTCCAATGAGGCCGGTGACCGGATGGAGAGTTTGTACGGATTACCGGAAGATGAATGAACGGACTGATAAGATAAATTTGCTTATGCCCTTTATGGATCAGATGTTAGATAGGCTCGCAGGAAAAGGATGTTAATGTTTTTAATGGTTAATATTTATCTTATATTATAATTTGGACGTTTGTTATTGCAGATTTTGACAGGATCAAATTTCTTTCAAAAGAAATCCGAGTCAAAGGATGGTCTCCTGCTAAGAAGGAGACAACTACATCTTCAGGAATGAAGACAGTTCAAAATACCTCACCGTTAAAGAGTGAGTTAAAAAAGAGACTCGAGAAGGCTCTTTCTAAACTAGACAATAACCTAGATGAAGTTGCTATCAATCAACTACTCGAGGAAGCATCCTGCAAAGTGACGATAATGGTGATATGCTAAATCCGAAGGCTTTAGCAAATTCATACTTAAATCCTTTTGATTAATGATCTAATTGGGGTTATTAAAAACCGGAATAATTAGTCTTTCTGATAGAGATCTAAAAGGACCGGAATTATCAAGAAAGAAGCAAAGGAGTCTCAAAGAAGACGGAATCTCTGCTATTATAATTAGGATGAAATGAATTCACCACAAAAAGTAAAAGCAGCTGTCAACCTAAACTTTCTAGTACTTATCTAACACTAGAATGTATCCCATGGAATGGGAATAGGCAATAACCGACATAGACCATACTAGCTAGGCATGGAATCCGGTGTCATAAATATACTCCGATAGATGGTGTTTTACTTGCTAAGGGTAGAACCAAGACACATCCAATGTAGGCACATGCTTAAGGAATATCAAGGTCTTTTATGTACTGTAGTCAGTCTCATTATAAAGTAGAGATACATTGTAATCTAGTCTCCTTCTTAAGTAGAGCTACAAACCATAACATATTCACTCAGTGCTAGCCTTTGTTCTAATAGAGTAAGTTCAATATAAAGGGTCATATGAAAAGGTACCATCTCTTAGTCATTACCTAGTCATAATACACCTACCAATGGTGGGTCCACTAGGGAAGAGTACCACCAATTCATTCTTACCACTTCAATTCGTAGCTAAGTCATTCAATTAAATATGATAAAGCCCTTACCAATGGCCATGAACATCAATTCAAAGTATAAATCATAATACTATATGAAACTAGGTCAATTCAATATAGATTTAACAATCTTAGACCAATTAGACATAAATTACATATAATCTGTACATCATTAGATAGCCCATAGAAAATACACGATTATTCATAGGTATATAGACATGATAAATTAATCCATAAAATAGTCAAATAATAATTGACTAATGAACTAGGAACATGTGTTGTCTAGAGGTGCTTATGTGAAAGGCTTTCTCACATATGTATGCAGACATATAAATGTAGGAATAAGTAAGGTTATGATAATCTAGTGAAAGTGAGTCTTTTGAATGGTTTCCTCAATTATACTCTAAACTAGATTGTTATGAATATTATGATTATTTGAAAGGAATACTTACATAATGTAGCATATATGATTAAATGACCTTCTCATCTTAGAAACCATTTAGATATATGATGGATGAGAGAGTAATTCACTAATGCTTATTTTATGAACTAATGTTACGTAAATTCTATAATTTATTGAAGAAAGAGTTCAAGCTTAGCATCGAGTGGATATGTACAATGTGGAAAATACAACTCCATTAATGTACTAGGTTGGGTAATCTAAGTGATGCTCATGAGATGGAAGACTATACACTAATGCAATATATCAGGTTTCTGGAAGCAATCTTACTATCCCTTAACTACGTGGCCGTATAAAATTTAGCTAGTGGATCTACCTATATAGTGATTATGTAGGCTTTACCTTGGCAACTAGAACACCTTCTTTGTGTGTGGAGTTTATGAAACCAGATTCCATGTAGCTCACATGGTCTATATCGTTATGGCAATGCCTCCCAAAAGTTTTGAAATGAACTAAGATAAGAATATGAACATTATTCATGATTCCTTGAAGAGTTACTTAGTATAGGTAGGACTATGGACCCTACTTAAACATTGTACAACTTGACATTAATGGAGGTTATAATTTTGTTCCTTTTTAAAATAAGGATTATGGTTCATTTATGTTGATATGAATGCAAGTTAAGATATCTTTTACTTACATTAAGACATGAATTATGATAATGAATGTAAATTACAAATATGGATTCTAAATAGGTTTGCTAATCACAAGTGGAGGTATGGGACTCCATGTGTACACTGCATAAGTAAGCTTGTAAAGGGTTTGTGAGTATTGTTTACCAATGATACGAACTAAATCGGTTATGACTAAGATGAAATGAATGACAGAGTTGTTATGTGACCATTAATAATGAATGTTGGCCTTATGTCCAAGGTAAAATGCATGTGTCATATCTTATTGAATGTGATGTGACCTCCAAGGATCTCTTGGTGTGAGTAGTATTGTGGGATTATACTTGTACATTGCACTAATGTTACTTGGGGTGTTGTCTTTGGTGGTGGTTCTTAGTTGTGGATTTTCCCTTCTAATGTGTTTTTGAATTTATGAATATATGTCATTGTATTGATGAAACCTATATATATCAAAGATCATATTTTGTGGAATTATGGTGATAGATTGTACTAAGTATTACCTAAGGGTTGCTAAACGAAAGGAATTAACCTAAAAAAGAAGGTAATGTGTGAAAGCTAGTTGATGTACCATGGTTTCATAGTGTTTTCAGTTATTTTCCATAAAAGTTGTGTATGTATAGAGCCTTTTTTAATAAGTTTAACATGTTTTTATGTTTGTTTAAGAAATAAAATGCACAAGGTAGCTGAAATATAGTGCAGAAGAACCCATGAAGGCCATCAATGGTCCATCATTCCATCGACGTCCCATAGTCGTTGATCATCGATTGAAGTTCAGGCAATTCAAGAAACTCGAAGAATTCTAACTGAGTGTGGGACTACGGTAATGATTATCAGTCCATTGATTGATCAACGGACTATCCTATAGAATCGTCATTGAGATCAGATATAGTCCTAATACCAAAAGTTGGAGAAATTCTAAGGATGGAGCAACGGAACTCATCAATGAACAGTAGATGTGTGCCATCTGATGGAAAGAAAATAATTCCATGTGGGGACTGACGGAGGCAGTTGATGGTCCATCATTTCACCAATGTTCCCTCTGTGGGGGTCAATGAATACAACCTCACTTTTGGAAATTTTTTTTTTTAAATTCCTTTTTCATTTAGGACAATGTTTTCTATAAATATGTTGTAAAACCTTGCTTTTGGGGTTAGATATTATTGGTATTGTTCTTAGTTTTTGTTTGGAGATTGGCTTTTGCATCTTTAGTAATTATTCAATTTCCAGATTTTGTTTTCAAGTGTTATCTTATTATTTCAAGTTGGTTTTGTGGATTTTCTTCTATTTATCAAAGTATGTTCCTGTGATACTGTTTAATGTCTATGAATTACAATCTTATATGCATGGGTAACTAAATCAACAACTAGGGTTGTGGGAACAATGGGTGATACAAAGTAAACCTATGTTTAATAACAATTCTCAAATTGGTTATTGCATGTATTGATATTTCTTTCATTTAGAAGTCTTTTAAACGAGTGCACACGTTAGAAATCGCCTTGTTTCTACCTGCCAAACAAATGAGGTATTTAATAAGAAAAGAATTATCAACATAAATTTAGTGGGATACTATTTAATAGGCTAGTCTCAGTTGGTTCGAAGAAATAACCAAGCAATATATCGAATATTATGCTTAATATGAAGTAAAGATAAGGGTAAGTAGAATATATATACGTAGCCAGACCAAGGTACAGACCAAGGATTTAGGGATACCTAACTTATCACCTTGCGAGAAAAACACTAGGGAAGAATTGTTATAGCTAGGAATACGGCGTTATAAATCTATGGGGAATACACACACCCAAATTTCTCTAACAATTTGATAAATACTAAATCTTTACTCATGTTACTTGTTTTACTTAGAGATATTAAAGAATTTTATTTCACAAAACCAGCCTTTTAATTACTTGTTTTTGGAAAGAACTTCACTAAATCTATGTAATTGTACATTAAAGATAAGTCTAAACCATTTTCTACATGGGATCAACCCCAACCTAATACTTGCGTTTTTTACTTGATACGCCTCCTTATACTTATTTTGGGAGGAGTAATTTGAGCATATCAAGTTTTTATGTTGCTGCCGAGGAAAGTGACTTTTAGATTAACCTTAATAATATTAGTGACGTTTAGCCATTGATTTTCTTATTTTACTTTTCTTTTATTTTTGTTTATTTAAGGTCTAGCTCTAGTGTATGCCAAGTAACTAGAGCCGAGGAGAACCACTCATTCCATTCGATTCTGAACATTACTGTACACGGCGAAAAATGGAAAATTAGATGAACCCAGGTAGTTGAGGTGATGGGATAATCGTTAGCTTCCACCATCGGTTTAGGATCACAACTAAGACGTTGTGGAAAATCAAAATGATGATGCTTTGAGGATGCAACCTCTCATACCACTCCTTGAAGAATTCTTTAGGAGCAATGTCAACATCACTTATTTTGATGGGTCTCTAGTCCTACGTCCTCTACCCTATGGGCACACGTTCTTGGTAACTATTAGTTTGATGTAGTATCTCACCGCGAGGAAATTTTTTTCAGGGCTACCATCAGAGGATCCACATTCTCACATAGTCGAACTGAGGTGTGTGTGCAAGAATTGTGTGGGGAGACCCGACTTAGATATGAATGTCATCAAACTTAAAGTATTTATGCTATCATTGACTGGAGATGCCGCAATATGGTTTACTAATTTATCCCATCATTCCATTTATACTTGGGATCAGTTGAGGGATGTTTTCTTAGCTCGACAATACCCGGTATCCACGAAGCTCAACAACAAGGATAGAGTGAACAACTTTCTTGCACTACCTGGGGAGTCATTAAGTAGGTCTTGGGATAGATTTACTATGTATGTGAGCGGCATTCATAACCACCTCATTGATTATAAGTAATTAAAAGAGTACTTCAATCGGGGTCAAGTTTATAACAATAAAGCGATATTTGATATTATTGCGGGAGGTTCATATGGTGAGTGATATATAATGATATCGTAGAGAAGTTGAAGAAACTCTCTTGCAACAATAAGTCTTGAAGTACTAGAAAGTTAGATACTGGGAGAAACACCTTCGCAGTTCAAGCTACACATGATCCGGCTGCAAATAAGATGCATGAGGATGTGGCTCAAATGAGAACTAAGCATGGGTTTGTATTGAAACATTTCACTGGAGGTGCAGAGAAGGTAAATGCGGTGAATTTCATGACTATACCACCACCTCTAGTGGATGAGTACTGTTATGAAGAGGATACTTATGTAGTGAATGATCAGAGGAAGGGTTTCCGACCAAACACCCAAGGCTCCAATCAGGAGAATTAGTGTCAAGGTCAAGGAATTCAAGGTTTGAACTATGGTAACTACACTAGAGAGGGGAAATATGTTCGAGATGTATCTATAAACGCGACAACAACTTAAACCGGGGTAACTATAGTAATAGAAATTATCGGAGTGGGCCCTATATTCAACCTCAAAAATAAGGAACTTGCTCATTGGGTTAGTGGAGGTAGTATGGTGAGAGTTAAGGATATGTTAGAGTAGACAATCTGGAGATTTGATGCTAGTGATGAGTGTGCCATGTAATTGAGAGGTGATTTATTGAACATTGGATCACATGTGATCTGGATTAATCATCTTGAGTTACAAATAACACAATTATCAACTACTATGAACCCACACCAACATGTGACTCTTCTGAGCAATACCATCCAAAATCCTTAAAATGATGGACATTCCATGACAATCACTACTCGAGGAGGTAAGCAAACTATTTATCCACCTATGTCGTCTGTGGTAGAATATGATATGAGAAAAGACGAAGAGGTGATGGAAATTGGTGGAGAATAGGTGGACAAAACGGTAAAAGAAGAAAATGGACCTTAGAATGTGTTCCCCAATCCTAGACCTCTAGCACCAATCCCTAATTGATTGGTGAATAAGTTTTAGGATTTTAAATACTCGTGTCTTATTACTATGTTGGAACAAATTTCCATCAATATAGAAGCTCTGGAACAAATGTCCTGTCATGATAAATTTATGAAGGATATGGTAACAAAAAAAAGGTGGGTAAGTTTTGAGGATTAGCACTGAATGCATCATTATAGTGCTATTTCTACAAGGTCTCTTGTACACAAAAGGATGATATGTGCTCTTTCACTATTCCATGTATCATAAGATTATTACACTTTGCCAAAGCACTATGTGATGTAGGTGCAAGCATAAACCTCATGCGTCTTTCCATTTATAAGAAATTTTGTTTTGGTGACCCAAAGACTACTATAATACGGTTACTGATGGATGATGGAACTGAAAATAAGCTCAGTGGTATACTCGATGATGTGTTTATAAAACTGGAGTCGTTTATATTTCTAGGTGATTTTGTGATTCTTGACTATGAGGTTTGAGGTTTTATTATTGTTGGGAATTATTCCTTGCCACTAGTTGTTCTTGGTTGATATGGAGAAATGACAGATAAAGTTTAGGATGAACAATGAAGAAGCAACGTTCAACATTTATAGCACCATGAAGCAGAGTGGTGATTTCAAAATGACATCTTCTATATCGTATATTGTTGAGAGTACGTGTGAGGTACAAATCAAAGAACACCTAGGTGTCGAGGCACTAGCGGCAGTGATCATAAAATTTGCAAGTGATGGTATTGAAGAGTATGGGTCTTTGGTTGCGACACATGAACGAAATGAATATCGGTCCAAACCAGTTACATATGAAGTATCACGAGTCTCCACCAACAAGACCGTCTATTGAGGAGGCTCCAACATTAGAGCTTAAGGCTCTACAACCGCATCTGAGGTATGTATTCTTGGGTAGAGATAACATTTTTCGGGTAATCAATGCAGCGGACTTGAATGTATAACAAGTAGAGTGTTTGGTGGAAGTTCTGATGAGGTTCAAATGAGCCATTAGTTTAACTAATGCAGACATTATTCCGATCACTCTCGATATTTGTTCACTCAAAATCAAACTCATCCTCATCACAGGCCAAGTATTGAGTAGTGGAGAATATTGAATCCACCTATGCAAGAGGCGGTGAAGAAGGACATCATTAAGTGGTTGGATGCCACAGTCATATGTCCTATTGCAAATATTAGTAGAGTATGTCTTGTTCAGTGCATGCCCAAAGGGGGGAAATGACATTAGTGCCTAATGAGAGAAGAGAGCTTATTCCAATGAGGCCGTTGACCGGATGGAGAGTTTGTACGGATTACCGGAAGATGAATGAACGGACTGATAAGATAAATTTGCTTATGCCCTTTATGGATCAGATGTTAGATAGGCTCGCAGGAAAAGGATGTTAATGTTTTTAATGGTTATTTAGGTTAGAATCAAATCTCTATTTGCCAGTAAGATCAAGGGAAGATAACTTTTACTTGTGTTAAAGTAACATTCGCCTTCAAGAGGATGCCTTTAGGGTTATGCAATGCACCATCCACCTTTCACCAATGTATGGTGTTGATATTATCCGACATGGTGAGGACACTATCGACGTGTTCATGGATGATTTTTTGGTTTTTTCTAACTCATTTGATCGGTGTTTGAGTTACTTGGTAGAGGTTCTCAAAAGATATGAAGATGACAATCTTGTACATAATTGGGAAAAATGTCAATTTATGGTCAAAGAAGGTGTAGTATTGGGACATCGCATCATGAAGAAGGGATAGAGGTCCCCCACCCATCTCTGTAAAAGGTGTGAGAAGTTTTCTGGGACATGCGAGCTTTTACCAGAGGTTTTTGAAGGATTTCTAAAAAATTGCACATCCTCTATGAAAATTACTTGAGAAGGAATGTAAGTTTTATTTTGATAAATCCAGTCTTAAAACATTTGGAGAGTTGATGGAGAAGTTGGTGTAATCAACCATTATTATTTCCCCAAATTCGAGTGCGACATTTGAGGTGATGTGTGATGCTGGTGGGGTTGCTCTAGGTGTGGTATTAGAAAGAGAAGGGATAAAATCACTCACTATATTAATTATACATGTAAGACCTTAAATGATGCCCAAAACAACTATATTTTGACTAAACAAAAACTTCTTGCGGTTGTATTTGCGTTAGAAAAATTTCACTCATATTTACTTGGCACAAGGGCATAGTGCATACTGACCACTCCACTTTGAGGTACTTGATTAAAAAAAAGGATGCGAAACCATAGTTGATTAGATGGGTGCTATTATTGTCAAGAGTTTGACGTTGAGGTAAAAGATAGAAAAGGGACTTATAATCAATTTTCTGATCACTTGTCTAGGCTAGAGGATAAAGCTATACTACAATTTGGTGAAAAGGCAGAAATCAATGATACCTTCCCTCATGAGCATGTGTTATCCGTTATTCATGATTTGATTCCATGTTTTGTCAATTTTCGGATTTATCTGACTAGTGATATAGTCACATCGGAGTTGTCATTTCATCAGAAGAAGATGTGCATGTACGATATGAAAAATTCTTTTGGGATTAGCCTTACTCATACAAAAGTAACGCCCATGAGATTATTCGTTGTTGTGCACCGGAAGTTGAGATGTTGAGTGTTTTACAGGCATGTCAATCCTTGCCTTTGTGTGGGCCCAATAATTTTTTCCGGACTATGCACATGATTTTATAGTGTAGTTACTAGTGGACAACCACTAACAATGATGCTTATGACTTTTCAAATACATGTGACCGATGGCAACGAGATGGAGGAATTTTGAAGAGGCAAGAGCTCCCTTTACTCCCATTCTAGTTATCTAGTTCTTTGATGTATGGGGACTTGATATTATGGGCCCATTTGTATGTTCGCATGGGATGAAGTATATACTTGTGCCGGTGGACTATGTGTTAAATTGGGTGGAAGCTATAGCTCTTTCTAACAATGAAGAAAATAGTGTCACCGCGTTCTTGAAAAAGAACAGCTTCTATAAATTTTGCAAACATAGGGAGATTATTATGATGGTGGATCTCACTTTCTTATAGGTTGTTCAAAGAGATATTTGAGAAATATGGATTTATCCATAATGTGTCAACTCCGTACCATCCATAGACTAGTGGCTAAGTTGAGGTTCCCAATCAAGAGATCAAACAAATTCTGTCGAAAACATTAAATGCTAATAGAACGTATTCGTCAAGGAGGATTTATGATTCTATTTGGGCCTACCGGACTGCATACAAGACCCCCCATATATATGTCTCCATACCAACTGGTATATGGGAAGGCTTGTCACTTGCCAGTCGAGTTAGAGCACAAAGACATATAGGCAATGAAGAAACTTAAGATTGGTTAGAATGAAGTATTGGAACAAAGAATAAATGGGTTAAATGATCTTGATGAGCGTCGCCTAAAAGCATATGATAGTTCATCCATATACAAAGAGAATATGAAGAAGTACCAAAACTAAATGATTTAAAACCAAGAATTTGTGGTTGGGGACTTTGTGTTTCTATTGAACTCTTGGCTACAGTTGTTTCCTCACAAACTCAACTTCAAATGGACGGGAGCATTCCTTATTACTAAAGTGTGTCCACATGGAGAGGTTGACATGTGAAAAAAGGAAGGTGCAAAGCTCAATGTCAAGGGTCAAAGGATTAAGATCTATAAAGGGAATGTGGAGAGTGTAATGAAGTTTTTGAGACATATCACCTTCATGAAGTCTGATTAATCAAGGATCTTGCATCGTGCCGCGAATTTAAATCCAACTCTTCTTGGGAGGCAACACAAGGTGTATCCTCTAGCAAAAAATAGGTTTTCATTTTATTCTCTATGTAGGCATAGTTGCATGTTTGTGGTTCTTTTCATTGTGCTACATTTCGTATTTCAGGACCATTAATGTAATAGTGTTTGATAGAGACTAGTTGAGGTTCCTTGTCTCAAAAGAGTCAATTAAAATACATAAATAATAGATTAATGGGTGTTACATGTGCGTGGAACAAAATTTGAAATTCCATAGAAAGTAGTCTTGTGCACTAATCTACGGGCCTGATCGACGAGCCATCGTTCAACCGACGCACCATCGATGGTGGTCGTAGATCCCATTAATGTCTCAAAATATTTCTTTGTCTTGTTGCCATTAACAGGCCAGTTGACTGTTCGTCGACTAACTAATGAACCATCGATAGAGTTTCATTGGTTCTATGTACCAGTGACTTGACCCGACCCCGCCGATATTATTATAGTTAAAACCATTCATTAGCCTCCAAAATCATTTAATATTCTCTCCCCAACCGTTTCTCTTCCCATATTTCCTTACATTCTTATAAAACATCATATTTCCCCCTTCAAAAACTATAACATTCTTTCAAACCCCCAAACTCTCTCAAATTCCCAAAACTCTATTCTTACAAAAATTCTACTTTGTTCCCATTGCCTTTATTGCCCTATATTCAAGTGGGGTACCAAGGTTGTTGCAAGGATCACTCTCTCAATCACTCCACTACTATCACAAGGAATTTTGCTTCACTTTGTTTTATGAATTTTCGTCCATACACTGTTGGATTCACAATTTAGAAAGTGGGTCATCACTGAGGGACACAATTGTTTGATTTTTTTTGGTGAAACTTGTGTAAAGGTTTATTGGAATGACAAAAAGTGATTGGGTTGCCGTGAAATTGTTCAACATGTGTTTGTTATAGTAATGATATACATTCTGACTAAGTATTTTGTAGCATTGATGAATTAGAGAACTAATATTTTGAAATCAAATCTCTAGGAATGAAGAAATTGTGTTTTCATTGTTGCTATGTTTTGTGTAGACTTGTGTGGGTCTAAATGTGTCAAAATGTGGAGTTTGAAAGCAGGCTTAATATTTATCTCAGCCACCAGAAGGAGACCCCGTTGATAGACTGTCAATTGATTGACGAACCGTCCATGTGGTTCATTGATTGGACCACCCCAAATATGTCTATGTCTGAGATGAAAGAAGTGGACTACGGGCCGTCGATTGATTGAGAGGCCATTCCCCATGTCCGTCATTTCCTTCATAGATGTTTTTTTTTATTTTAATACTTTTGCTGAGTGTTAGACGACGGAAGTGGAATACAGTTCGTCAATTGATCGACTGGCCATTCTGCATAATTGTCATTTCTAACTAAGATGTTTGATGATTTATATAAGTCTAATATATTTTGAGTGTTAGATAATGGACCCTATCGATGATCCATCGAATTATCGACGATCCATTTATGCTGCCAATCAACAAGTAATATAGGTCTGAACTGGAATGTGTTTTTTTGTTTCATTTCATTGTTTTCTTTGTTTTGTGTGTTATAGCATTGCTATGCTTCTTTAAAAGTATATATGGCCACCAACTTGACATCGTTTATTCAAGTGAAAGGTCCAAATCTGTGGCACCATCCCATCGGATGCCAAGCACTTCCGACAAGAAGAGGAATCCCGAGTATGTCCCCCTTAGAACTATAACCCCTACACCAGCTGCACGAGCCACTCGCGGTACCCCAGAAGGTGGTTTCTTGCTTAGTCACTACCTCCCAGTCTTCTGAGTAGCGCACACTGACCGGCACACCGTCTGGTTCTCCCTTTGGTTCCGAAGGAGCATTTGGCTCAGAAACTTAATTAGGATCACAAACTGCCAACTCTTTGGAATCAAATAAGGTCACTTCCTCAATTCCGTATCACATAGATTCACTCAATTAGAGGACCCACCTCCCAAGGCTTGATTGATGACACTACTAGTTCAACGTATGTCCAGGCATGCCAAGAAGATGTCCCTACAGCTATTTCTGAGTAGACCAACCAGTGGTATGTAGATGGTTAGTATCAGGTCCATAGGGACACCATCGTGATAAATGATAACATAGTGATGGCCCGATAGGTAATGGACGAGCATAGAGTTCTTACAGGGACTCTTCATATATTCCCTAATACGTAGAGATTGTTCAACCTCCACCAGCTCGAGGGGATGGCTAGGAGTCACGGGACGTAGAGATAGATGATTGATCGAGAGTTCTACGCCTCCTATGTGGAGATTCTCAGAGGTTCTTTAAATAGGGAGGCGAAACTCGCCTAACAAGACCAACTCACCAGAGTGCTAGTTCAAGGCTATTGGCTTTATATTACTCCGACCATCATCTGTTGTTTCATGTTTGGCACCTCCACCGATATTACTTGGTCCTATTGACTCCAGAGTTTGATTACACTTGTGATATGGTCAAACTTTCCTAATTTAAGCGGATCCTGGATCAGAGAGATGCGGGAACGAGGAGAATTGCTCGTTACCATCAATTGATGGTGAAGGAGAAGATTGGGTGATTGAACCAAAAGTGCTGATCAAATAGGCCAACCTCACTTTCACAACCATGTTCTTCTAGCTGTTAGTCCGCCACAACCTATCTACGAGGGAAGCATATATTATTCTTACTTAATATAGAGCAATACTGTTAGCAGCCTTGTTGGCATGTTTTAAGATCGTTTGGGAATTTGTAATCACGGTGATACATGAGAGGGCTTTCAAGTCCTCCACTATTTACCTATTTGGGTGTATGGTCTTACATCTATGCACGGATGATCGAGTGCCCATTTGGCACTACGATCCACTCCACACTTCGTGAGGCAGAGTTTATATAGGTCTCATAAGGGATGAGTCCAATGTAGGAACACCGCGGAGAGGGCCCAAATTTGAGTTACAATCTCTAATGAGAACATGGTGGACATGGTATAGTTAGCGTAAGGGGATGAATATGCTACTTTAGAGCCTGGAGATACCACGCAGGTCGAGTCTCCGTCCATGCCTCTAGTAGAGCAAATAGTGCCTCTCGATCTACTCTACCATCTGCAGCACTGGTCCTATTGGCGGGGTTCCGGATGTTAAAGGAACAGATGACCACAGTGCTGCATCTTATACAACAATAGATGCAAAAGTGTATACTTAGATTGAGGACCAGATTGAGAAGACGGTGGCCCAAAAAACAGAGCAGAAGATTCAAGAGGTTCACTAGCGCCATGGTGCATTTGTGTTGTGGGTTCTTGCACGCATATCCAACACTTTTGAATTAACTATTCTTCATGAGGCTGTGGCGAGAATGTGAATAGATGAAGACAGAATTCTCGAGATGAGGTGGACTGAGCCCGATACTACACCTTTCGAGCTAACCGAGGGCACTATGTTTGATGCACTATTCACAACCCCGCCTAAGCCACTTGATCATGCCAAGGCACTGTTCTAGATGGACTACTAAGGAATAGGATGCACGTGGGAGCTTGAATGAGTGGATGGAGCTTGAGGCTGCTAGGAGATCCTTGTTGATTTATAAGGAGACCCATCAGATGAGGGCTCCAATGATAGATTCTGAGGCGTCTAGTTCCAGATAAGCGACCAGTGATAGGAGCAGTATTGAAGGTGCTGAGATTGTTGTGGACACCACTGAGGCTAGCCGTACTACTAATATTGCGGGTTTTTGGAAACCAGACCCGCCAACTTATTGATCATGGGGGCTATCTACCCTAGGTATGCTTTACCTACCACCTTGTACTTATATTTATTTTGATGCATTGGGGACAACTGAGTGCTATTTTGTTGGGGTGGGGTAAATGGAAAGTGAGTGTTAGGGTGAAGTCTGAGTAGCCCAACTCACGATCCCCTCTTCGGGGTTTTCCTGCCTGTGTTATTTTTACCCATGAAAAATATTACTTTATTGTTGAACTGGGGTTTTGTAACTTTTACAAAGAATTAAAGAACTAAAACTAAAGCATTATGGCTAAGTATGAATAATATCATGTCCTCAGAAAATGTTTGATTGAATTGGATAAAATAAGTTGAATTTGATTGATATATTAATGACATAGATAGGCACCCACTGCATGACCCTCAAACTAATACCTAAACTAATAAATTTATTTATCTGATAGGGAAATGAAGTGTCAAGAGAGTGTGAGGAGTTTGAGTGTTCAACTATTGGTACCGATCTTGAACTTGCTCGGTTGGTTCTGCAAAAGTAGTATGTGTTAGACAACTAGGAAAGGATCATAAGCCCTAGTTTGAATTAGGAAATATCTAGCCTAAAATGAAGTAAACCAAATGAAAGTTTTATCACTTTTTTATCCAATTTTTTTTAGCCTATAATAGACCATTCTTTTCTTCACAAACTCACCTTTCCTGGGTTTAATGTGTTGGACCTGGTCCCTCCTGGGACACGTGCACCTCGACTTAGGCCAAAAGATTAAGTTGAGGGTGGCTAATACAAAATTTGACCTCATCTTGGCCCTCACAAAACCTTGGGTAATGTGTAACCCTACTCATGAAAAAACCATAATTTAAGGGTGGATATTATGAGTGATCACCCGAAATTGGTTATGAAAAGAGTTTAATGTGGAAAAGGAAAGAGAAAGTGAGCAAAATATATGACTCCGTAAAATTAAAAAAGTGGAAAAAAACAAATATAAGAGTCAGTTGAAAAGGAAAATGTAGAGAAAATAAAGAAAATAAGTGAAAAAAAGTGGAAAGAGTCATAACCACAAATAAGAAAGGGAAAGGAAGACAAAGATGAATAGAAAAGAAAAGTAGGGCATCAAATAAAACAAAACGTGTAGAAATATTATCTATACTATCAAGGAGGGCAAAAAGTCACTAAATTGTACCCATATGTACCATACCTAACCCTAAACCAATGTTAGAAGTCAAGAAAGTCCTATCGTGATCCTAGTAGTCTAGTGTGGTGAACTAAAGCAGTGAAAATAAGGGCAATGAATGGCGACAATTACTATCTTTGTATGAACTTATTTTTGAGTGCGAGCATTCAATACAAATACTTGTATCGAATGTTAAAATATTTGTGTGAAAAAAAAAGGATTTCCTTTGAAGTAAAGGCACTAGTTGAAATGTCGGAAATTCGGAACCTTGGTGAAAGGTAAAATAGTAGAGGTATCGGTGTATGGTGAGTATGTGTCATGGTCTGATCCACATGAGTTAGCTTGTCGAACCTAAGAGCATAAGCATGCATTAAATCAAAGAAAAAAGTCGCGATTGAAAGACACGTGATTACGATAACTTTAAAAAGTATACATTTATACAAAGTGTTGTTTTTGAGTCGTTATGCGTCACGTGAGGACAAACAAAGAATTTAAGTTGAGGGTGTGTATTTACCATGGTTTCACGGTGTTTTTAATGCTTTTTCCTTAAGAGTTTTGTGTTTATAGAGCTTTTTTGTAATAGTGTTAACATTTTTTATGTTTGTTTTGCATGAAAGAAGTCCAGAAATAAAACACAGAGGGCAGCTGAGATAAAGTGAAAAAGCACACACGAAGGCAATCGATGGTCCGTCGTTCCATAGATGGCCTGTAGATAGTGACCGTGGATTGAAGTTCATGTAATTAGAGAAACTCATGGAAATCTTACCAAATATGGGACTACGGAGATAATAAATAGTTCGCCGATTAATCGACGTACAGTCCTGTTAAAATATCGATGAGATAAGCGAATCCAAGTACCTGAAGTTCGAGAAAATGTAAATATGGAGCAACAGAAGGTTTTGATGAATCGTAGGTTCATCGATGTACAATGTTGATGGTTTGTCGATTGATTCAGATAGGATGCCATCTGAAGGACGAAAAATGATTCTATGTCTGGAAAGATGGAGGCAGTCGACGATTCCCTTTTTCATCAACGGTCCGTCTATGGAGGTCTTCGATAACAACCACGTCTTTTAATCTAGGACAACATTTTCTATTAACAGGTTGTAAAACCTCTTCTGGGTTAGACATTATTGGTATTGTTGTTAGATTGCGTTTGGAGATTGGGTTTGCAACTTTAGCAATAATTGAATTTCTTGATTTGGTTTAGAAGTGTTATCTTGTAATTTCAATTTGGTCTTCTTCATTATCTTCAAATTATCAAAGTAAGTTCATGTTTTAGTGATCAATGACTATCAATTATGTTCTTATATGCACGGGTAACTAAATCCACAACTAGGGTTGTGCGAACCATAGGTGATTAACAAAGTAAGCCTAGGTTAATAACAATTCTGAAATAGGTTATCACCTATATTCATAATTCTTTTGTTTAAAAGTCTTTATAACGAGTGCACGCGTTAGAAATCATCTTGTTTCTACTTTCAAAGCCAATGAGGTAGTTAATAATAAAAGAATTATCAACAAGATTTAGTGGGATGCTATCTAATAGGCTACTCTCGGTTGTTGCGAAGTAATAACAAAGTCGTACATCGAATATGATATTTAATATGAAGTAAAGTTAAGGGTTAGTCAATTATATACACGTAGCCAGACCAAAGTACGGGTTGAAAGTCTCTAAATGCCGGATCGAGGATATACATATACCTAACTCATAACTTTTCAGGCAAAACACTAGGGAAGAATTTTTATGTCTAGGAATACGACGTTATGAACCTATGGAGAACACAACCACCCTAGTTTCTCTAAGAACTTGATAAAAACTAAATCTTTACTCGTGTTACTTGTTTACTTAGAGATATTAAATAAGCCTGTTTCACAAACCCACCATCTTTTAATTACTTGTTTTTGAAAAGAACTTGGCTAAATGGAAGAAATTGTACATAGAAGTTAAGTCTAAATCATTTTCCTCGTGGGATTGACCCCAACCTAATAGTTGGGTTACTTGATATGACCACTTATACTTCTTTAGGAAGGTGTAATTTGAGCATATTAGTATTTAATGTGTCTTCAACGAGATAAATGGATTCATGTGTCGTTATGAATGGTATTCCGCGTCCGTATGATGTTTATGAACTCTATTGTTCTTATTTTATCAAATTTTTATGAAGTTCCTCTAAAATACATGATGCATTGTTTCTAACTTAATGTTCGTTTTTAAAGAATGGTTTTGCATGATTATCATAATAAGTGAATTCTTTTCCCAACATCATTCTTATTCATCATTTTTACACAAAGTGTAGGTGGTGGTGTCTTATGGAACTTTCCTAATAAGAAGAAATTGGATTCCTATTCTCAAGTTCAAGGGGGTACTAAAAGATTTAAGGACCGTATATCAAGAGTTTAAATTATGTTCATGTGATAGTATAGAAATATTATTTTGTATTGTTAAGGGACGTATCCCTATCTATTGGGGTCATGTCTAAGATTGCAAGACGAGACTTAGAGTCTTAAAAATATACTAATGGTTTCAAATAATGTGGCGTTTCATTCCTGATTTATGTTATGAAAAAATATAAAGGCTTCTGCTATTTTTATTGCATGCGATAAAAGATGTCTAAGATCTTGAATAAGACCTTTGAGAGGTCAAGTACATCTTTTACGTCTAGGGGGTACTCCCAGGTCGTTAAACTTCTAAATCAATTTTACAACCCTCAAAATGAACTAGGATATTCTATAGCCTCACATGTTTGGTATGAGTTAATAATATTTTTATATGGTGTTTCATAACTTTTAATGATTAGTTTGAAAGGGTTTGAGGTAAAACATCAAAGGACGACTAATATGTCCAGAAACTAGTCGTGTGTTGTAGTGTTACTTTGTATGTTTGACTGGTGTTGAATTTTTTTTTAAAGTAAAAAATTCTCGGAGAATATACTAGAGTATGGGTGTTAATGTGTAGGGTCATAATGCCCGGGTACAACTCCCCAAGGTATACACTAAGGATCATTTAGAAAGACTCAAGCATTGGCCAAAAGCTGCCAAGGCAGCCTTTAACCACTATCGTGGTAAACGTCCCGTCAAAAGGGGGCGTGTCTCAACACATAGTCGTGGGAGCTTAGCCCCCAAATAAGGATCCTAATTCAATAAACACTAAAAGCATCACGCCCCGTCAATCTATCCACAGTCTCTGGTTGGGGGCTCGCGAATGGCACCTACAGTTCACTGTTAAGTCACGACCATGTGAGGGGTAAATTTTGAAATTTGCCCAACGTTCAAATTAGAGGTTGGACGATTTTTTAACCTTATTTATGGTATTTTAAGTTATTCAAAACCTTTAAACCTCAAATTATAATTCATTCTTCAAATTAAACCTTTTCCTCTCTAATAAAATCTCTTAAGAACTCCATTGGAGATAAAGCCAAAGATCTAACTAAGGGATGGGTTTCAAAGTTTATTTTCTAAAAATTTCGTGGCCTTTATTGTATTAATCCTTGATTCTTTTATAATCATTCATGTATGTATTTCCATCAAAGATTTTCCAGTGTCATTCTAAGATGAAATTTCCCAATTTCAAATCTCAACATGGGTTCCTTGTCAAATGATTTTTGAAGACAATCTAAGGATAAATTGATGTTTAAAAAATGTTTTAAAGATGATTTTCAATTTAATTCCTTCAATAACTCATAATAATCTCTAAATTTAGCCTATAAAATGGGTTTTCATATCATAATAACATGTTAACTAAATTATGATTAGATTGTGATGTATTGTTTTATGTTATTGCCATATATATAAATTTATTATGAATTGTAGAGGATTAATATATGATGATCATGTCTTGGAGAATTATTCAGTTAACCTAGCTTCTTCTCTATTATAATGGGATTGATATTGTATGTTATGGTCAATTTATGCTGGTGGTGATTACTTTTCGTCTATCTATAAATGGTTCCATTATGGACATGAGAAAAAATATGTAAAGTAAATTGATTTTAAGATGATCATTAGTATGGAGGTTATGTGTTTAGTCCTCAACGTTAGAATTATGTTTAAAGATTATTGATAATGTGAATGATGATGTTAAGGTAAGGTGTGGTCTTCATGATTTGTTTTGATAAGTACTATTGTAGACTAACCCCTACCAACGTAGTATCTATATGAAAGTGTGATCCGTTAAGTGTTAGGAATTTTCGATTTAATGCTTAATGTATTCTTGCCTCTTATATGATGGAATGTATGTGTGTGGTATGTAGTCCCTAAATGTTATATATGTGAGTTGTTCATGAACGGAGAGATATTATATATGTGTTGTGATTCTTTAAAGGGTGGTTCCTCAAAACCAATGTTATTGCGATTATGTGATCATGAGGACCGATGTGCGGCCACATACACTCTATGCAGAACTATGAGTATGATATGCTTATTGTGTCAATTGAATGGAAAATTATCATATACACAATTTTATATTATTATGCATGAAATGTATGTGACTAATGATGTATGAACATGTGTTATCTAAAGGTGTATATGTAAAAGTATTTCTCACATATGTAGACATACATATGAAAGTAGAGGTGTATAAGGTCATGATAATCTAGTGAATGTCTTTTGAAAGGTTTCTCTCAAATTCTACTATAAACTAGAGTATGTTATGAATGTTATGATTATGTGAAAGGACTTTCTCACATAATGTAGGTTCTATTAGGAAAGGTCATTCTCATCATAGAATCCCTTGAGCTATATAATGTATGAAAGAGTAACTCCCTAAAGCCTACTGTATGAAATAATCATAATTTAAAGCTTAAATATATTAAAGGGGGACATTAAGCTTAGCGCCGTGTTGATATGTACAATGAGGAAAATACTGCTCCGCTGATGTAATTTGTTGCTTTTTGCCTTGATCCTTTTCCCTTTGCATGTCAGCTTCATGCTTAACTCTAGTTGGCCTACTAAACTACGGGGTGTTAAAAGTTCATTAACCTTTATGAAGGAAGTATTAGTATGAACGAGTATGCTCTAAAGTTTGCCCTACTATCCAAGTATGTTTTAACTATAGTGGAAGATTCGAAGGCAAAGATTAATAAGTTTTTTATGGAAGTGTCCAACATGGTAGTCATTGAATGTCTTTTGACAATGATTGTCCAAGATATGTATATTTCACTACTCATGGTTCATGCTAAAAAAATGTAGGAAAAGAAACTCAAAGAAAGAAATGAGGAAGTAAAAAGAACTACAAGTGGTGATGGGAACTTTTCATATACAAGGTCTGATAGAAAAGGTCGACCAACATTCAGAAAATGTTTTCCAACAAAAAGTCACAACCCCATGGGTACCCCCAAGCTTAAATAAAACGTATAAGATACCAAGAGGCCTCATACAAGCAACTTAGAATATCCTAACATAAAGTAATAGAAATGAGCATAAATCTAAAACTTTATCAATACAAACGAAGTTTATATAAAATGAAGTAAAAGTCTAACAACCTTGTCTCAAACCATCTAAATATAAATGATAAAATCTTGGGACACAACCCATACAATAGTCCAAAATATAAAGGTAAGACATAAATAAAGAGATTATCACATCATTAAAATGTAATGAGGACACAACAAATCATCACTCTTTGTTGAAAAAAGTAGATATCCATGAGTGTGAGAATATATTTCCCGGACACTACATTAGATAAGAATTTAGGCAAAGTATACATTAGAATAAACAAAATGGTTAGTCAATACAAATCATAATAGTAAATATTGAACATAAATCCACCTAATAATAAGAAAGGAATAATTCTCAAGCAAACTACTCATCCTAAGTCAATTTGGTTGTTTGCCTCTAGTCAAGATAACCTCATGGCATGCATCTTTAGAAACAATCCACATTGTTCATACTTATTGTCGTTGTCTCATAACTCATACTTAAATATTAAGACATGGGTACTCGCGTCATTGCCAAACTAGTAAATAGTAATGGATACTTGCTTCTTTCCTTTCTTAAAGGCTAATAGGTGTTAACATTTTTTTCTTAATTAACTTTACGTTGAGGGTAATCTCCTCCACAACCTCATCAAATGATGAGGGTACTCACCTCCACATCATTCATCATATATTGTAGCTACTAGCCTCCACAATATTTCATAAGGATCATGTGTATTATGAATTCATGTCCATTAAATCATCATAAGAACATGGGGATTCACCTCTTGTTAAATTCCAACGATTAGAAGAATCACCTGATATCCTTCATACGGATATAAAGGGTAATCACCTCTAGCCTCATACATTGCATAGTCTTTTAGTTAAGTTTTGTTTTAGGTGACAAATCTTTCCAACCTAAAATAATTCATGTTAAAAAGCCTTTCACATTCATTCATTTATAATTAGCAACTAATGTAGCAAGCATTTCTTCCAAAACAATGATATTATTTATTATAAATTCAAATCCCAAGCCTCATTATTGAAGCCCTAGGTTTCATGATCATCATCCAAACATTATTCTAAAGATATTCTGAACACATTTCATTAATCCTATAATGATTCATGTAAACCTACAAGGTCTCCTTTAATGTTATCAGTCTATTTATATCAATTCTTGATGATCATAATCACGGAATAGGCTTGTGTACAAATAATTATACTCCAGAAACATTTTATCATAGTAATTCAATAATAATGAATCATAATCCACTAGATTGGATACAAAATAAACATAACCCACATCAACTGAAAAAAACTTGCTAGAATCGAGGAATTCTTCATCAAATTGGGGAAGTTCTACATAATTTCATTAGTAGATGATTTCCATAGATGAAGAGATATCATAGCTTGATCACAAAGCTGTTAAAATCTGGAGATTTTGTAACTATATCCTTTACCTAGCATCCAAATCTTTCTTTTTCATCACACTTTTAGGAGAGAATATTTGAGAGTAATTTTGGGAATTCGCTGATGTGATTTGAGAGAATTACTTTAATAAGGGATTTTTGGATTAAAATTTCTTATATAGGTGATTTAGGTATAGGAAAAAAGACACCATTCTTATTCAGTTTAAACTGTAAAAGACCCATATGCCCCAAAGATAATTGTCACGCTTTGATCGACAGAATGTTGATGGACCTACTGTTTGTCCTGGTCAATCATTGATCGTGGTCTGAGACTTTCAGGCCATCGATGACTTCTCGATCTATTACCTATGGTCCCACCTACAATCTATTAGTGGTTCCTTGGGTGGGGTCTAATTTTGCTGAATTTTTCCTCGTTCTCCCACTTTTTTTTTTATACGGTGTAATCCTAGTCTTATTTTAGTCTACTACATTTCGGGGTGTTATATTATCTAACCCTTGGATCCTTTTTTCTTTGAATGATATTTTAATTAATTTTCTAGGCAAATGATGTAACAACAGCTGTTTATATGGTTTCAAACTCATAAAAATTTAGAAGTTTGTGGAGGAAACATCAACTCTTATTCAAATCCACTCAATACACCTTAAAGTTTTATAAACTACATCTAACAACCCAATATGCATGAAATTTTTAGATTTCAAATATTCAAGGAGGAACTACCTTCTCTATCTCAAAACATTTATAATTTCATTGAGCTCATATTCAATTCAATATCAAAAAAGATAATAAAACATAATCATCAATTCATCTCATTAAGTCAATAGGAAATCTTACTCAATACACTACAACATGAGAAATATCAATTGCATAAACTCATTTCCTTTTAAAACACATGTTTTCAGGAACATGCATAAGATAAGGAAATAAAGGGAAAAACTAAATCAGACATGACTTCAAATCATAACTATACCTAGAGGAAACTGTAACGACCTGTTTAGTCGTTTTAAGCAGCAGATTGTAATTCTGGGAAAACTGGCTGGGACGACGGGTGTCACGACGGACCATCGTGGTCACGACGGCCCGTCGAGGAGTTTTCGTTCCATGACACTTAGAATTCTTCAATTTGGATATTAAAAATCGACTCTCTGTAAATTGTGACGGACCTGCAGGACGTGCCGTCAAATCCACGACGAACCGTCGTGAGTTTCCGTTGCAAAACACTTCAACTTTTGAGAATTTGGTGCAAGAAACGAGTTTCTGACCGTCATGACGGAGGTGCAGGACGGACCGTCACAGCCCACCTGGAATTTGGGGAGGTTGCGACGGCCACCGTGACGGACCGTCGCCGGCACGACGGCCCGTCACAGGTTGCGCAAATCCCAGGCAGTTTAGGATTTCCCCACACGTTTTAAGGGTCGTTTTGGACTATTCTTTCCTTAATTATAAAGATTGAGGGTTAACATTAATAAGTCTAATTACTTGGGGGTTAAAAGAGCTAACCTTAAGTTAATTAGGGGGGGTTTTATTGTCGTCTTTCACACTTAATTATTTGTTAATTAGGGTAAAGGAAAGAGGGTTGGAATAAAACAAAACAAAAGAAAAGAGAGAGGGAGATTGATCGATTGAGAGAGAGTCGAACAAGGGAAAAGGATAACAAAGCTTGGGGGATTTCTTGTTAATTCTTCGGTGGAGGTAGGTTATGGTTTTTCTAGGATATTCGTAGTAAACTCTTAATAGCGAATGATATGTGTGGGTAGTATTGTAAACCCTTCTATATGCTTAATTGTATGTTGCATGATTGTGATTATGAAATTGTGATAAAATAAGCATGATGAAGCTATTGAATCCTAAATCTTGGAAGAAACCCTAATTCACTTGTTCATGATGATGCCTTGGTGTAAAAGAAGGCTTGATAAATTATATAATGAGAATGATGATGCCTTAGTATAAAAGAAGGCTTGATAATTTATATAATGAGAATGATGATGCCTTAGTATAAAAGAAGGCTTGATGTATTAGGGGATCGGGTGCCACGTTCGGGTACCAGGATAGAATGAATATGAGGATCGAAGTGTCACGTTCCGACACCAGGATAGAATATGGATCGGGTGCCACGTTCCGGTACCAGGATAGAATGAATATGAGGATCGGAGTGTCACGTTCCGACACCAGGATAGAATATGAGGATCGGAGTGGTCACGTTCCGACACCAGGATAGTATATGGATCGGGTGCCACGTTCCGGTACCAGGATAGTATATGAGGATCGGAGTGCCACGTTCTGGCACCAGGATAGAATTAGAGGAGCGGAGTGTCACGTACCGACACAAGAGGAAGAAAGATAATGAATCTTGAAAGATAATGAATATACTCAATCTAATGAACTTAATTCCCAAATGAGTATGATATTGGGGCTTGAGTCCTCATGTGTGAACTCGGTTGTATTTATTGATGAATTAATATTGTTATTGCTACATGCTGAGTATTGTAGTTGAGTTACATTATTATTGGTATATACTGTTCCCTATTTTGAGTTAGCCGATGATATCTACTCAGTACTTGTGGTTGTACTGACCCCCTACTTTTATGTTTTCTTCTTGTTATTTGTGTAATGCAGCAAACGTTCCGTCAACTTCAACTCAGCAGTAAATCAAGCCAGTCTTCGTCACACCGGATCTTCAGGGTGAGCTAATGCTTCTAGCTTGGACTGGGTCTTCTTCTTCAAGTCTTGATGCCTTGAACTTCCGGCATGGACTAGCTTTTATTGTTTTAACTTCTTAGACAGTTTTAGTTTAGCAATTTGAGATAGATGTTCTTGTGATGATGACTTCCAGATTTTGGGGATATTAATAATAGTTTGAGTTGTTTTTATTAATGAGTTTAAGTCTTCTGCATTACTTTTGATGATATTGTATTAAAATGTTAAGGTTTAGATGGGTTGGTTCGCTCACATAGGAGGGTGAATGTGGGTGCCAGTCGCGTCCCCGATTTGGGTCGTGACAAACTTGGTATCAGAGACTTAGGTTCATTGGTCTCATCACACAAGAACAGGTCTAGTAGAGTCTTAAGGAACGGTAGGGGGACGCCTTTACTTTTCTTTAAGAGGCTATAAGACTTTAGGAAAATTCCATTCTTTCATTCTTTCTTTCGTGCTACTACTTGAGTCCAATTGGTATCTAGGTGATACAAATTGGTATCTGACCATCTTCACTCTATTTCGCAGATGGTTAGAACTAGAGCAACGACCGCACCAGCAGCAACAACGGAAAGACAAGAAACGACTGAGCCAGCCACTGGGGCTGTCGCTCGAGGAAGAACAACGGCAAGAGGCCGTGGTAGAGGTCGTGAGAGAACGTCCTCTAGAGGAAGAGGACGAGCACCTAGACCATCTGATGCTAGGGCAGTGACTCCTCCAACGACCGAGGAGGTGATAAGAGAGGGTGAGGAAGGGGAGAATGAAACAAGTGCAAAATGAGGAAATGACACCCCAACCTACCCCAGAGATGATCAATCAGGTTCTTGCTTATCTGAGCGGGTTATCTGATCACGGTCAGGCACCTCCAGTGGTTTCTGCACCAACACCCCCGGTTTCAGAGATACGACATGCGGCTACTATGGCTCCCCGCATGGATGCAACATTGGGGATAGGCACATTTCCACGTCTGACTACTGGGCCTATTATGACAAACGATCAGCATGAACTTTTCAGTAAGTTCTTGAAATTGAAACCTCCAGTCTTCAAGGGTGCAGAATCTGAGGATGCTTATGATTTTCTGGTTGATTGTCATGAGCTACTACACAAGATGGGGATAGTAGAACGGTTTGGCGTTGAGTTCATGAGCTATCAGTTCCAAGGGAACGCCAAAATGTGGTGGCGTTCACATGTTGAGTGTCAACCAACAGAGGCACCACCTATGACTTGGGAATCATTCTCTACCCTGTTTATGGAGAAGTATATCCCAAGGACTTTGAGAGATAGAAAAAGGGATGAGTTCTTGGGTCTAGAGCAAGGAAGGATGACGGTAAATGCATACGAGGCTAAATTTCACGCACTATCCAGATATGCTACCAAACTCTGTTTCAGTCCACAAGAACGGATTCGCCGTTTTGTGAAGGGGTTGAGGTCAGAATTGCGGATTTCAGCCTTACAGATAGCAGCAACGGCAACATCCTTCCAAGAAGTGGTAGACTTCGTGATAGAGGTGGAAGGAGTGAAGCCAGATGACTTCACCACGACATTGACATAAAAGAGGTTTCGAAGGGGAGGTGAGTTTAATGGTTCTTACTCTAGAGGACAGAACTCCGGAGGTCACTCAGTTCGACCAATACAGTCTTCACTACAGACTGTAGTTGGGGGTCCACCTCAGAACGGTCAACACTTCTCTGAGAGGCCGATGCGTGAACCCCGAGAATGTTATGGATGCGGAGAGATTGGACACATTAAGAGGTATTGTCCAAACCAGAGTTACAGAGCCCCACTAGCTAGAGGTAGGGGTGGTCATGGTAGAGGCCGTTTTTCTGGAGGACGTGGTGGTCGAGGTAATGGTGGTCACCAAAATGGCAGAGGTGATGGGCAAGACGGAGCCACTACTACACAACATGGTAGGGGCAACGGACAGACGAATGATAGGGCCCATTGTTATGCTTTCCCTGGGAGATCTGAAGCGGAGGCGTCTGATGCTGTTATCACAGGTAATCTTTTGGTTTGTGATTGCATGGCATCTGTATTATTTGACCCTGGCTCCACGTTTTCATATGTATCTTCCTCATTTGCTAATGGTCTAAATTTACATTGTGAATTACTTGACATGCCTATTCGTGTTTCTACTCCGGTGGGTGAGTCTGTGATAGTCGAAAAAGTATATAAGTCTTGTTTGGTGAATTTTGTGGGGAGCAACACTTATGTAGATTTGGTTATTTTAGAAATGGGTGACTTTGATGTAATTCTGGGTATGACTTGGCTTTCTCCGAATTTTGCGATTTTGGATTGTAATGCTAAAACTTTGACGTTAGCCAAGCCTGGGACAGATCGGTTAGTGTGGGAGGGTTACTACACTTCCAATCCGGTGCGCATTATCTCCTTTCTTCGTGCTAAGAAAATGGTTAGTAAGGGATGTTTAGCTTTCTTGGCACATCTCAAGGATGACACTACTCAAGTTCCTTCAATCGAGTCAGTTTCGGTAGTCCGTGAGTTTTTGGATGTGTTCCCTGCAGATCTTCCTGGTATGCCACCAGATAGGGAGATAGACTTCTGCATTGATTTGGAACCAGGTACTCGCCCCATTTCTATACCCCCTTATAGAATGGCTCCCGCAGAGTTAAGAGAGTTAAAGGCACAACTTCAAGTGTTGTTGAGCAAAGGCTTCATTAGACCAAGTGCGTCTCCTTGGGGTGCTCCGGTCTTGTTTGTAAAGAAGAAGGATGGGAGCTTTCGAATGTGCATAGATTACCGACAGTTGAACAAAGTAACTATTAAGAACAAGTACCCCATTCCTCGCATTGATGACTTGTTCGATCAGTTACAAGGTGCTTGTGTCTTCTCAAAAATAGACTTGAGGTCCGGTTATCACCAATTGAAAATACGCGCAATGGATGTGCCAAAGACTGCTTTTCGGACTAGGTATGGGCATTATGAATTCGTAGTGATGTCTTTTGGTCTTACAAATGCCCCCGCTGCTTTCATGAGCTTGATGAATGGGATTTTCAAGCCATACTTGGACCTCTTTGTGATTGTGTTTATTGATGATATACTGATATACTCCAAGAGTAAGAAGGAACATGAGGAGCATTTGAGGATGGTGTTAGAGTTGTTGAGAAAGAAAAAGCTTTATGCGAAATTCTCCAAGTGTGAGTTTTGGCTAGATTCAGTGTCCTTCTTGGGGCACGTGGTTTCTAAAGATAGGGTGATGGTGGATCCATCTAAGATTGAGACAGTGAAGAATTGGGTCAGACCTACAAACGTGTCAGAAATAAGGAGTTTTGTTGGATTAGCTAGTTACTACCGCCGATTCGTCAAGGGATTCCCTTCTATTGCTTCTCAATTGACGAACTTGACTAAGCAGAATGTTCCATTCGTATGGTCAGATGAATGTGAGGAAAGCTTTCAGAAGCTTAAGACTTTGTTGACTACTGCGCCTATCCTTACCTTGCCAGTGGAAGGTAAGAATTTCATTGTCTATTGTGATGCATCCTATACGGGTTTGGGTGCAGTGCTAATGCAAGAGAATAACGTGATTGCTTATGCTTCAAGACAATTAAAAGTGCATGAACGTAACTATCCAACTCATGACTAGGAATTGGCCGCGGTAGTGTTTGCATTGAAGCAATGGAGGCATTATTTATATGGGGTTAAGTGTGAAATCTATATGGATCATCGTAGTCTACAGTATGTCTTTACCTAGAAAGATTTGAACTTGAGACAAAGGAGATGGATGGAACTACTGAAGGACTACGATATCACTATCTTGTATCATCCGGGGAAGGCGAATGTTGTGGCAGATGCCTTGAGTAGAAAGGCCGGAAGCATGGGAAGTCTAGCTCATTTGCAAGCTTCTAGACGCCCATTGGCTAGAGAAGTGCAGATTTTGGCTAATGACCTCATGAGGTTAGAAGTAAATGAGAAGGGAGGATTGTTAGCTTGTGTGGAGGCAAGATCCTCCTTCCTTGACAAGATTAAGGGGAAGCAGTTTGACGATGAGAAATTGATCTGGATTCGAGATAAAGTGTTGCAAGGAGAGGCTAAAGAAGCAACAATCGACGAGGAAGGTGTTTTGAGGATTAAGGGAAGGGTATGTGTACCCCGCGTCGATAATTTGATCAACACTATTCTGACAGAGGCCCATAGTACAAGGTATTCTATACATCCGGGTGCAACCAAGATGTATCACGACCTAAAGCAACACTTCTGGTGGAGTAGAATGAAGCGCGATATTGTTGACTTTATTGCCAAATGTCCAAACTGTCAACAAGTAAAATATGAACACCAAAGGCCCGGAGGAACGCTTCAGAGAATGCCCATTCTTGAATGGAAGTGGGAGAGAATCGCAATGGACTTTGTGGTTGGTCTTCCAAAGACAATGGGTAAGTATGACTCCATTTGGGTGATTGTTGATAGGTTAACTAAGTCGGCTCATTTTATTCCGGTCAAGGTGACTTACAATGCAGAGAGGTTAGCCAAGATCTATATCTCAGAAATCGTTCGATTGCATGGGGTTCCACTATCCATTATATCAGATAGAGGTACGCAGTTTACTTCTAAGTTTTGGAAAACATTGCATGCAGAATTGGGTACTAGGTTGGACCTTAGTACCGCGTTCCATCCTCAGACCGATGGTCAGTCTGAGCGAACGATTCAAGTGTTAGAGGATATGCTTCGCGCATGCGTGATAGAGTTTGGTGGCCATTGGGATAGCTTCTTACCTCTGGCAGAGTTTTCATACAATAATAGCTATCACTCCAGTATCGATATGGCTCCATTTGAAGCATTGTATGGGAGGAGGTGTAGATCTCCCATTGGGTGGTTTGATGCATTTGAGGTTAGACCGTGGGGTACTGACCTCTTGAGGGATTCGTTAGATAAGGTGAAGGGCATTCAAGAAGAACTTCTAGCGGCGCAAAGTAGACAAAAGGAGTATGCAGACCGAAAGGTTAGAGACTTGGAGTTCATGGAGGGTGAACAAGTTTTGTTGAAGGTTTCACCCATGAAAGGGGTGATGCGGTTTGGTAAAAGAGGTAAGTTAAGTCCAAGGTATATTGGACCATTTGAAGTGCTTAAGAGAATAGGGGAGGTGGCTTATGAATTAGCCTTGCCCCCAGGGCTGTACGGAGTGCATCCGGTATTTCATGTGTCCATGTTGAAGAGATACCACGGAGATAGAAACTACATCATCCGTTGGGATTCAGTTTTGTTGGATGAGAACTTGACTTATGAAGAGGAACCGGTTGCTATATTAGATAGAGAAGTTCGCAAGTTGAGGTCGAGAGAGATTGCATCCATCAAAGTTCAATGGAAGAATCGACCGGTTGAAGAGGCTACTTGGGAGAAGGAGGCAGATATGCAAGAAAAATACCCACATCTGTTTACAGATTCAGGTACTCCTTTTCGCCAATGTTTTTCTTCTTTTTATCGTTCGAGGACGAACGATGGGTAAATTGGTATCTATTGTAACGACCTGTTTAGTCGTTTTAAGCAGCAGATTGTAATTCTGGGAAAACTGGCTGGGACGACGGGTGTCACGACGGACCGTCGTGGTCACGACGGCCCGTCGAGGAGTTTTCGTTCCATGACACTTAGAATTCTTCAATTTGGATATTAAAAATCGGCTCTCTGTAAATTGTGACGGACCTGCAGGACGTGCCGTCACATCCACGACGAACCATCGTGAGTTTCCGTTGCAAAACACTTCAACTTTTGAGAATTTGGTGCAAGAAACGAGTTTCTGACCGTCATGACGGAGGTGCAGGACGGACCGTCACAGGGGTGACGGGCCGTCACAGCCCACCTGGAATTTGGGGAGGTTGCGACGGCCACCGTGACGGACCGTCGCCGGCACGACGGCCCGTCACAGGTTGCGCAAATCCCAGGCAGTTTAGGATTTCCCCACACGTTTTAAGGGTCGTTTTGGACTATTCTTTCCTTAATTATAAAGATTGAGGCTTAACATTAATAAGTCTAATTACTTGGGGGTTAAAAGAGGTAACCTGAAGTTAATTAGGGGGGTTTTATTGTCCTCTTTCACACTTAATTATTTGTTAATTAGGGTAAAGGAAAGAGGGTTGGAATAAAACAAAACAAAAGAAAAGAGAGAGGGAGATTGATCGATTGAGAGAGAGTCGAACAAGGGAAAAGGATAACAAAGCTTGGGGGATTTCTTGTTGATTCCAATTCTTCGGTGGAGGTAGGTTATGGTTTTTCTATGATATTCGTAGTAAACTCTTAATAGCGAATGATATGTGTGGGTAGTATTGTAAACCCTTCTATATGCTTAATTGTATGTTGCATGATTGTGATTATGAAATTGTGATAAAATAAGCATGATGAAGCTATTGAATCCTAAATCTTGAAAGAAACCCTAATTCACTTGTTAATGATGATGCCTTGGTGTAAAAGAAGGCTTGATAAATTATATAATGAGAATGATGATGCCTTAGTATAAAAGAAGGCTTGATAAATTATATAATGAGAATGATGATGCCTTAGTATAAAAGAAGGCTTGATGAATTAGGGGATCGGGTGCCACGTTCTGGTACCAGGATAGATTGAATATGAGGATCGGAGTGTCACGTTCCGACACCAGGATAGAATATGGATCGGGTGCCACGTTCCGGTACCAGGATAAAATGAATATGAGGATCGGAGTGTCACGTTCCGACACCAGGATAGAATATGAGGATCGGAGTGTCACGTTCCGACACCAGGATAGTATATGGATCGGGTGCCACGTTCCGGTACCAGGATAGTATATGAGGATCGGAGTGCCACGTTCCGGCACCAGGATAGAATTAGAGGAGCGGAGTGTCACGTACCGACACAAGAGGAAGAAAGATAATGAATCTTGAAAGATAATGAATATACTCAATCTAATGAACTTAATTCCCAAATGAGTATGATATTGGGGCTTGAGTCCTCATGTGTGAACTCGGTTGTATTTATTGATGAATTAATATTGTTATTGCTACATGCTGAGTATTGTAGTTGAGTTACATTATTATTGATATATACTGTTCCCTATTTTGAGTTAGCCGATGATATCTACCAGTACTTGTGGTTGTACTGACCCCCTACTTTTATGTTTTCTTCTTTGTTATTTGTGTAATGCAGCAAACGTTCCGTCAACTTCAACTCAGCAGTAAATCAAGCCAGTCTTCGTCACACCGGATCTTCAGGGTGAGCTAATGTTTCTAGCTTGGACTTGATCTTCTTCTTCAAGTCTTGATGCCTTGAACTTCTGGCATGGACTAGCTTTTATTGTTTTAACTTCTTAGACAGTTTTAGTTTAGCAATTTGAGATAGATGTTCTTGTGATGATGACTTCCAAATTTTGGGGATATTAATAATAGTTTGAGTTGTTTTTATTAATGAGTTTAAGTCTTCCGCATTACTTTTGATGATATTGTATTAAAATGTTAAGGTTTAGATGGGTTGGTTCGCTCACATAGGAGGGTGAATGTGGGTGCCAGTCGCGTCCCCGACTTGGGTCGTGACAGAAACACTTGTCCTTAAGAGAAAGTAGATTGAAAGACATGAGGATATCTGCAATTCATATCACCCTCGCTTGGAATGTAGAACCCTCAACTGACTCGTTTCTACAAAATACCTTCAGGGGAAAAACTTTATAATTCATCAATCTATTAACTTTCAAGTCTAGAATCTCAAACGCTACTTCTTAATACGAGAGAATTTGATCAAATCCCAATCCTTCAAGGGGAACTATGGATATAGGATCGCCAACATATTTTTAAACATAGATACATAGAACAGTAGATGCGCCATTGCAAAATAATTTTGAAAATCAAGATCATAGGGAACCTTATAGACATGTGTCAAGATTTGATAAGGGCGTACAACCGGTAACTAAGTTTCGTTTCTTCCAAAATCTCATCACACCCTACATGGATGAGACTTTCAAATATAAATAATAATTAACCTTAAACTCAAGGTATCTCTTTGTAACATCGGCATAGGAATTTCGCTAGATTTTGTACGGCCTCAAACTCTCCCAAATAAGCCAAACTTTTCTATAGTTTTATGAACTAACTCGGGTCATATGACAACATTTTCACCCACATAAAACCATCCTATGAGAGATCTACCTCTTCTACGTTATAGGGCTTCAAATAGGTCCATACCTATACTATAATGGTTAATATTGTTATGAGCAAACTTTATTAATTGCAAGTGATCATCATCCCAACTTCTGAAATCTATGACACATGATCTCAACAACTTTTCTAAAAGTTTGGATCATTCTCTCCTCTTGCCCATCAATATTTTCATAGTTCTCCACCACATTAGAAACATTGATGGGAATGAAATGGGATGATTTTATAATTCGTTCAAGAATAACCCAAATCATATTATATTTGTCTCAAATACGTGGCAACCATACTGTAAAATCATTTTTCGTTTCTTCCCACATCCAAGTTGGAATACTCATATCTTTGGACGATCCTCCCAGTATTTGGGGATCATTCATCCAATTCCACCAATAGATTTCTCGTAAATAATGGTGCATATTGGTGCATCCCCAGTGAATAAAATATAACCAACTCTACCAAAATTTGTTCCCTTAACTTATCAACAATTGAAACACATAATCGACCTTGCTATCTAAGTCCCTATATCCCCCATGGGTTAAAGCCTCAATTGATATATTGAGTACCACTTCATTGAATTCCACAAAACTACAACTACACATTGTTCATCTTTCACTTCACTTACAAAAGATGATTTGGAACGATTATGGACCATACCACCACTCTTGGCAGAATGTACCAATCAAACACGCAATCGGGACAATCTAACATCTCATGCCATATTTTCTATCATCATTCAAATAAGCAAAACTATCCATAAACTATATACTAAGAGCATCCGCTACAATATTTCCCTTTTTGGAGTGATAAAGGACACTAATGTCGTAAGCCTTCAAAAACTCAAACCACACTATTTGCAAAGGTTCAAGTACTTTTCACAAAACACATATTGTAGGCTCTTATGGTCAGTGAACACATCTGCATACATGCCATACAAATAATGTATGTATATCTTTTAGAGAAAAAGCACAGGCGCTAATTCAAGGATATGGGTTGAATATTTCTTGTCATCAACCTTAAGTTGCCTTGTGTCTTAGGCAATAGGTTTCCCATTTGCATTTAATACTTGCATGCTAGCCTAATTCTCGTGGCTTCATAATACACCACAAAACCATCCATACCCTCATTTAAGATCGAAATTAGATCGGAGGAAATTCTATCATTAAACTCTAAAAAACTCTTTTCACATAATTCAGACAATACAAAATTAGCCTTGTTCAAAGACAAAATCGTCAATTGAAAGTGAATAGAAGAAAACCATTAAACAATTGGTCAAACCCAACAAGTTTTACAGTGTGAAGTTAATAGAGGGCTAGGCCAACTCTTGACTGCATCTGTCTTTTTAGTATGTACCTCTATACATTTGCTTGACACAATATGACCAAGGAAAACTATTTATCTTAGCAAAAAGTTACATTCGCTAACTCTTCCCAAATAAAAGTATTATCAATGGACACAATCGCTAACAAGGCAAGGTATTTGATATACCATAGTTTCACGGTATTTTAATTATTTTTACTTGAGTTTAGTGTGTGTCCAAAAGCCTTTTTGTATTGATTTTTATGTAAGTTTCCCATTAGTTGCAGGAAGTCTGTCTAAAGTTGAACGGGGAAGTTTTTTAGCAACAAAATCAGAAAAGTTACATCCTACAGAGCTTGTGACGGTCCGTCGTGCCTGTGACGCCCCATAGGTGTCGTCGTAGTGAAGAAGCTAAAAGAAGATGGGGAAGTCTGACCATATGGGGTTACAAAGTGCATCACAGACCATCGTAGCTATGGCGGTCCATCCTGCTGGTTCCTCATCATGATCTTACAAGTAGTCCTAGTACCCACATTCCAAGAGTGTAAGTGTTGTGGAACGGCGACCCTCGATGGACCGTCGTGCTTGGTACAGTCAGTCATACCTGCCGTCGAGGGTAATGCACAGAGCAGTAGAAGAGTTTACAAAGTATGGGACGACGGAGTCCGTGATGGCCCGTCATGACCATGATACTGCATCACGAGGTCCGTCGACCCATCTGCATTTTCGCAAATTATCAGCAATTACAGTCCTTCTTTTATTAGGTTTTTGTTTTTTATTAATAGTTGTAAAAACCTCGTTTTGGGGTTAGACTCTTGGTTATTAGACAATTTTATGTTAGATTATTTGTTAGTAGATTATTTTTATTTTTATACTTTGGTTTATTATACTTTTCTCTAGAGTTGATTATTGATGATTTTGTTGATTAATCATGTAAATAACTGGATTTTATTCTTTCTCATTGAAGTAAGTGCATGAATTTTTATATTATATATATGAATATTGTTATTATGGATATGGGTAATTAAAATTCAAATCTAGGGTTGTGGGAACCATGGGTAAATACTAAAATAAAATCTAACTAAAATGACAATTCTAGAATAATGTCTTGCATGTATTGATAATTCTTTTGCTTAGAATTATTTTTAAGGGATGTCCACCATTAGAACTCGCCTTAATGCTACTTTCCGGACCAAGAAAGAAGATAATACGAAAAGAATTATCAACATAAATTTGGTGTATATTATCTTATAGGCTCGTATTGATTGGTATGAGGTAATAACTTAGTCAAATATCGAATATGATGCTTAATATGAGGTAAAGGTAAGGGTTAGTATAGCAACACACATATTCGGACCAAGGTACGTAGTGAAATTTTCTAGATTCCGAACCAAAGATTTAGAAATACGTAACTTATCACATTGCATGAAAGATACTAGGAAAGACTTGTTATAAGTAGAATTATCAAATTATGAACCTGTGCGGAACACATAAACCCTAGTTACTTTTATTAATTGATCAAATTCCAACATTTGAATCTGTTACTTGTCTACTTTAATTTGGATAGTTATTTTAATTCATTTAGAAATAAACCCCCCCTCTTTTATTGTCTTTGTTTTCTAAGGAAATAATTGACGAAATAATAGTATTAATAGATTGAAGTTAAGTCTGAACTATTTTTCTAGTGGGATGAACCCAACCGCATTAGTTGGGTTCTTTACTTGATACCACCACTTTACTTCTTATTTGAGACGTAAGTTTGAGCGTATCAAATTTTTGCGCCGCTGCAGGGAAAGTAGCTTTTAGATTAACTTACACTTATTACTAAATTTTAGTAGATATTTTCTTTATTTTACTTTGTTGATTATTTTTTATTCTTGCGAAACTATCTTCCTTGTATGCAAATACACGGAGAGAAAGAGAACTCTTGTTGCCCTACAATCACGAATTAGAGCGTAGAGTACTCAACATGAATCAAAACTTGGGTATTAATGATGATGATCAAAACAAGAACATCCCAGCTCCGGTTGATGTTCATGGTTAGTTATTACCTGATGATCAGGGTCAAAATCAACAAAGGGGACATAATCCCGCTCCACGTCCTCAAGAATACTACAGAGGCTATGATAATATAGCAGACTCTGATGGGCCACTTGTCTTGTCCCCTCTACCACCAAGCCACACCTTTGTTGTAACTAGTAGCCTGATTCAAATGCTCCCTACTAGAGGTTTGTCATCAAGGCTACAATCTGAGGATCCACATGCCAAAATATCAAAGGTAAGAACAGTGGGTAAAAGTTGTTTAGGGAGGCCTGATTTGGATTTGGATGTAATAGGGCAAATAGTCTTTCCCTTTTCACTGACTGGAGAGGTTGCTATTTGGTTCACAGAGATCCCTTATAACTCAGTTTTCACTTGGAACCAACTAAGGGACGTTTTCTTAGCACGCTACTATCCGGTCTCCAAGAATCTAAACCACAAAGACACAGTGAAAAACTTTGTGGCAGTACTTGTAGAGTCAGTAAGTAGTTCTTGGGATAGATTCACCTCATATTCGAGAAGCGTCCCCAATCACCGCATAGATGATGACTCATTGAAGGAATACTATTATGGGGGATAAAATGATTATAATAAAGTGGTGTTGGATACTATAGAGGGTGGTCTTTATGAGGAGTGTTCTTCTGCTGAGATTGCTGAAAAGTTAGAGAAAATCTCCTAGAATAATAAAGCTTTGAGTATTAGGAAGTCAGATACTGGGAGAATTACCTTTGCAGTGCAATCCACTCACAACCCAGCCATAGATGAGATTCTTAAAAAGATGGCTCAGATGAGAACTGAGCTTGGGTTGGCATTAAAACTTGTCAATGGGGTGCCTAAAAGATAAATGCAGTCATCTACTTGTCTAAACCACCACCACTAAATGATGAATGCTATTATGAGAAGGATTCCTATGCGGTAAATGAGAAGACGGGGGATTTCCGGCAGAGTGCCTAAGGCTCTAATAAAGATAATTGGCGCCTAGGTCAAGGGACCAAGGTCAGATCTATGGTAATTATAATCGTAAGGCTCATTATGTTCGATAAAGAAATTACAACCGCGACAAAAACTTCAACAAGTGTAACTATGGTAATATAAATGATAGGAATGGGCCCTATGTTTCTCCTCAAAATATTAAATTTACTCCTAGGGATGGTGGAGGTAGTATGGCGGGAGTTGAGGATATGTTGCAAAAAATTATGTGAAGGTTCAATGATAGTTATGGGCACACTAAAGAGTTGAGGAATGATTTAGCGGGTATTGGGAAGAAAGTCAATACGCATGCAATATCGACTAAGCAGCTTGAATTACAATTGTCCCAGTTATCTGCGATTCTTAACACACGGCAACTGGGCACTCTTCCTAGCAACCCTGTCCAAAATTTGAAAACTAATGGACATTGTACGATAATCACTACTCGCGTTGCTAAGAAAACCATCGACCCACCTATGTCGTGTAATGAGAAAAAGGTGACAAAAGATACTGATACTGTGGTGGAGGTTAATGGTGAAGTAGAAGATTACATTAGAAAAAATGTTAAAGTGCCAAAAAAGGTAACTCTGATGCCTAGACCACCACCCCATTTCTAAAAGATTAGTGAAAAAGACCGAGGATGATAAATATCGGCATTTTATAACAATGTTGAAGCAGTTTTATTTCAATGTAACTTTGGTAGAAGCTTTAGAACAAATGCCCGATTATGCCATGTTGATGAAAGATCTGGTTACAATGAAAAGATCGGTCACTTTTGAGGATGATGATAGAATGCAGCATTCTAGTGCTATTGTTACAAAATCTATAGTACAAAAGAAAGAAGATTGTGTGTTCAATATTCCTTGTACAATAGTGTTATTACATTTTGCGAATGCATTAGGTGATCTATGGGCAAGAATTAATCTCATGCACCTCTCGATTTTTAAGAAGTTGGGTTTGGGTGACCCAAAGCCCATTGCGATGCGGATATTGATGGTCGATCGACCAGTAAAAAGGCCTATAGTGATACTCCACGATGTGCTAGAAAGAGTAAAGTCGTTCATATTTCCAGCAGGTTTTTTTTTTCTTGATTGTGAAGTCGATTTTGATGTGCCTATTATTCTTGGGAGGCCATTCGTATCTAAGGGAAGAGCGTTAGTACATATGGAAAAGGGGAGATGAAATTTCGGTTGAACAATGAGGAAGTGACCTTTAACATTTGTAGGTCCATGAGGCAGAGTGGTTAGCTACAATTGGTATCTGCTATATCCTACAACGTTGGTGAGTCATCTAAGACACAAATAGAAGAAGGTCTAGGTGTAGAAGCATTAGCGGAAGTGATAATGAATTTTTATAATGATT
This sequence comes from Solanum peruvianum, assembly GCA_027705065.1. Classification (NCBI taxonomy): domain Eukaryota; kingdom Viridiplantae; phylum Streptophyta; class Magnoliopsida; order Solanales; family Solanaceae; genus Solanum; species Solanum peruvianum. The sequence continues at coordinate 39,936,632 of JAKWJD010001763.1, read as the reverse complement.
GCATTAAAGAGTATAATTTATTAGTGGCAGCTCTTGATTGAGGTTATGTTCGGTTTAAACAGCAGAAATATGAGTTAGACATGAAAAATCGCGAGTCTGCGAAAACATCAATATAGGAGGCTCAAAAGATACAACTAAAAGCTCTCCCACCTCATCTTAGGTATGAATTCTTAGGAAATGGTGCCACTTTGCCGGTAATCATTGCCTCAGACCTTAATGAACAACAAGTTAAGTGTTTGTGAAAGTGCTAAAAAGGTTCAAAAGAGCTATTGGGTGGACTTTTACATACATTATTGGGATCCCTTCTGCTATTTGTTCTCATGATATCCAACTCATGCCTGATCATAAGCCAAGTATTGAGGACCAGAGACGCTTATATCCATCTATGCAAGAATTCCTGAAGAAGGAAATCATTAACTTGTTGGATGCCACAGTAATCAATCCTATCGCCCATAGTAGTTGGGTATGCCCTGTTCACTGTGTACCTAAGAAAAGAGGAATGATTGTTGTCCCTAATGAGAAAAATGAACTTGTTCCAAAGAGACCTTTTATTGTATAAAGTGTGTGTATGGATTACCGCAAATTAAATGCATATACTTAAAAAAACCATTTTCCTATGCCCCTCATGGATCAGATGTTTGATAGACTTGCCGGAAAAGGGTGGTATTGTTTTCTTGATGGATATTCGGGGTATAACACCAGAAGATCAAGAGAAAACAACTTTTAATTGTCCATATGGGACCTATGCATTCAAGAGAATGACGTTTCGATTGTGCAATGCACCCGCAATATTTAAGAGATTTATGATGTCAATATTCTTCGACATGGTGAAAGATACAATAGAATTTTTTATAAATGATTTTCTATGGTTTGTGATTAATTCAAGCGGTGTTTGAAAAATTTATTTGAGGTCCTTAAGAGATGTGAAGACTGCAATTTAATACTAAATTGGGAAAAATGCCACTTAATGGTGAAAGAAGGTATTGTTTTGGATCATCGCATTTAAGAAAAGGGCATAGAGGTTGATCAAGCTAAAGTCAAGGTAATAGAGAGACTTCTCCGCACCTATCTGTGTAAAAGGTGTTAGAAGCTTTCTTGAGCTTGCAGGTTTTTACTGGAGATTCATCAAAGATTTTTCAAAAATTGCACTTCCGTTGTGCAAACTACTAGAGAAAGATTGTAAATTTTATTTTGATGAATCCTGTCTTAAAGCATTCGGTGAGTTAAAAGAAAAATTTGTGTTTGCAGCTATCATTATTTATCCGTAATGAAACAATCCATTTGAGGTGATGTGCGATGCTAGTGTGGTTGGTCTTGGTATAGAATTGGAAAACAAAGAACAAAATCCTTCACCCCATTTGCTATGCTAGTAAAGCCCTAAATGAAGCTCAGAAAAACTACATAGTGACTGGGCAAGAACTCCTTGTAGTATTTTTTTCTTTTGAAAAATTTCGCTCCCATTTGTTAGGTGCTTAAGTTATAGTGCATACACACCATTTAGCATTGATATATTTGATGGCAAAGAAGGATGCAAAACCGAGGTTGACTCGTTGGGTATTACTGCTACTAGAATTTGACTTTGATGTGAGGGATAGAAAAGGGAAATAAAAATCAAGTTGCCGATCACTTATCAAAACTAGAAGATGAAGCTACGAGATAGTTAGGGGGTAATCTTATATTGATGATACTTTCCCCGATGAGCATGTATTGGCTGCCTCACAAGACTTGGTTCCATGGTTCGTAGATTTTGCGAAGTATCTTACTAGTAATATTATTCCATTGGACTTGTCCTTTCATCAAAGAAAAAAGTTCATGTACGACGTGAATAAGTTCTTTTGGCATGAACCATATTTATATAGGAGTTGTGCCGACGGTCTTATTCGGCGTTGTGTGCCAGAATCTAAGATGTTGAGTATTTTGGAGGCATGCCATTCCTCACCCGTTGGTGGACATCATATTTCTATCCGAACCGCTCATATGATATTACAATGTGATTACTATTGGCCAACTCTTCATCAAGATGCTCATGAGTTTGCTAAAGCATGTGATAGATGCCAAAGAGATGGCAACATTTGAAGAAAGCAACAACTCCCTCTAAACCACATTCTTGTGATTGACTTCTTATTTGTTTGGGGTATTGACTTTATTGTCCCTTTTATGACTTCTCATTGAATGAATTATATTTTAGAAGAGATTGATTATGTATCTTAATGGTTGGAAGCTATATTCTCCCAACAATGAAGGGAAGAGTGTCACTGCGTTCTTAAAAAAAATATATTCTCTCATTTGGGCACCGCAAGGGCAATTATTAGTCATGGGGGTTCCCACATTTGCAAAAGATTATTCAAGGGATTATTAGAAATATATGGGGTTCGCCATAATGTGGCCACTACTTACCACCCTCAAACTAGTGGGCAAGTTTATGTGTCAAATAGGGAGATCAAACAGATATAGTCAAAAACAGTGAACGCTAGTAGAACGGATTGGTAAAGGAGGCTTGATGATGAACTTTGGGCCTACCGAACTGTGTATAAGACTCCCATAGGTGTGTCCCCATACAAACTTATATGGGGGAAACCTTGTCATCTTTTTGTTAAATTATAGAATAAAGCCATGTGGGCTATGAAGAAGTTTAAAATGGATTGGAACGAAGCTGCAGAACAATGGTTAACTGGGTTGAATGAACTCGATGAATTTCTCCTTAAAGCTTATGAAAGATCAGCCCTCTACAAACATAAGATGAAGAAGTACAATGACCTAATAATTAAAAAACGAGAGTCTATGGTTGGGGATTTGGTGCTTTTATTCAATTCTAGGTTGCACTTTTTTCAGGGCAAACTCAAGTCCAAATGGACTGGTTCTTTCTTGGTTACCCAACTATTCCCTCATTGAGCAGTTGAGTTGGAAACTAAAGAGGGTGTTCAGTTCAAGGTGAATGGACAACACATAAAAATATATTTGAGGCATGCTGAATCGGCGAATGAAGTGATCGAGGCATAGCATCTTGATGAAGTCTGAGTAATCCAGTGTCCCCAATTGTGCCGCGACGTTAAATAAGGCGCTAGTTAGGAGGTAACCCAATGCTTATTGTTTTTCTTCTAGTAATGGTAGAATTTTCTACTAATTGGTTTTTAATGTTCTAGGCACATCACCATGAAATTCTGCAGAAAATCACTCTGCAACAGTCATTAACGGAAACATCAGCGGACCTTCACACACATGATGGACCATCGCAGGTGTCTGTCGTGCCAGGTACGTCTGTCATTTATTTTGAATACGTGACGGATCCAATGACGGAGAGTCGCATCTGCGACAGACTGTCATCAAGGAATCATTGCAACATTAATGAGCGTACCCAACCCGACCCGGTTGGGGTAATATAAAAAATTGGAAACCTTTGAAAACCCCACCCATTCATTTCACCAATTTTCTCCCCTCTTTCTCCCATTTCTCTCCATTTTAAACTACCAACTTCATACCCCCCCCTTCACTATCAACCGATCGTTTCCCCAAATTCCCTAATTTCGGATATCATCTTTCTACTGGTCAGAGTCTGCTGTTGTGATTCTCTTGTTTATTATCAAGTACCTCCCTCGCTTGTTTTTCTCAAATTCTCAGGTATGTGTCTCTGATTTCTGCAGATTTCCATTGCATTTTAGTTTTTTTAAATTTGTATTAGCCTATATCATTTTTGTGGGTCTTAATGCTTTGATCAAATTTCGTCTGACCTAGGCTAAGAATACTTAAATTACATTGTTACAACTATAGAAATAGGTGCTTTAGAATTTCTAGTTTGCTAGGTATTTTTGTTAGACACGTGTAGGTTAACACTAAAGATTCCATTAGAGCTACAAGGGATGATTCTGGTATCTCCAGTTCTGTAAATGCATGATAGAATGAGACCCTGATGACGGACCGTCTTACCCAAGACGGACCATCATAGGGTCCGTTCAAACACCCCCAATACCCTGCTGTCAAATTTTCTCCAAGTGTTCACCAACCGACACGTTCGATGGACCGTTCTTGTTCTCAGAGACCCTATTCCTAAAGATCTCCCACTTTTTCTAAGTTTCATCTTATGGACATCTACGACAGACCGTCATACCCTCGATAGTCCATCCCACAAAACCGTTATGGTTGTCATAGACACTATTCATATGTGTCGCCACTGTTTCTAAGTGTGTTTTTACGGACCTCTACGATGGACCTTCTTCACCACAAAGCTCCGTCCTGCACAACCATCATGATTGTCAGAGACCTTTGTCCTAAGGGTCTCCATACTTTTTGTAAGTGTCCTCTGACGGACATCTACAGTTGACTGTCACACCCTCGATGGTCCGTCCTGTACAACCGTCGTGACGGTCAGAGACCCCTCTTCTAAGGGTCTCCATGAAAGACATCGACAATAGACTGTCATTGTCATGATGGTCCGTCCTGCTTATCCATCATACTTGTTAGATACTTCAATTCAGGTGTCTCCACATCAACATAGTTGAGGTAAGACATGACGGAACCCATGCAGGTCCATCGTACTCACGACGAACCATCACTTGGTCTGTCGTGTTTCACTGTTACTGCAAAAAAGACATTACAGATTAGCTCTTATATTTAGTTTGTTTCGTTTTTACTCATCTTGTTTTCTCCTTCTCGTACTAATATAGATTCTTTACAGGTATAATCTCTTATGGCAACAAAACAAGATCGAGTTTACGCACGTGGGCAATCAATGTCTGTCGCCTCATCTTCCCGCTTGGTCATTGGATCTAATGATGAGCGTGACCTCGAGTACGTTCCCCTAGGCACTTCCATTCCATCATGAGCTACACGTGCTAATAGAGCTACGCCCAAAAAGGTGGCACTCGGCATTGTCACAGCCTCTTAGTCTGAGGAGGAGCGCACACTGACCGGCACACCTTCTGGGTCAGCTACTCATGAAGAAGGAGTGTCTGGCTCCTTAGGAGTTTCGTGGTCGGAAAAAGCCTCAGGGTCTGCCGAAGTCCCTGCCCCCGCCACAGCTGCACAGTCTACCTCGTCTTATGAGGCTGACAGTTGTGATTCCACTCCCCGCTGACCGACTCGCGCTCTCACCCTGATTGCCGACCATCCCAACCGGTGGTGTGTCTACAGGCAATATCAAGTTTATTCAGACGCAATGTTTTTGAATGATAAAAGAGTCATGACACGGACCCTTACACTGGAGAGATGGGTCCTTACGGGATGTCTCCCTACCATGCAAAAAATCCACAATCTCTTTAACTGACACCGACTGGAGTGGACCGCACGTTCGTTGGGCCGTCATAGTTAAGAGTTGGTCCAAGAGTTCTACGCCTCTTACATGGCTACTCTTAGATGAAAGTTTTATAGGCGGGCTTCCCCCACCAAATAGGCTCGACTTGAGCATGTCCGAGTACGTGGCATTCAAGTCAATGTCTCCATGCCTGCCATGCACCGGTAACTATACGGCGAGGATGTTGATGCCAACCATACCCCTCTCACCGTCGAGTTCGACTAACGGTGGAAAATTGTAAAAGATGGCCAATTTTTGCATGAGCCATTGCTGAGAGAGACCACCAAGAGGTAGATGGCCCTGCACTTGTCTTTTGATAGAGAGCGTGCCGACTCGGTAACAGAGACGAAAGGATTCATCAAGAAGGCTAACTTGACATTCACGGTTAAATACTTTAAGGATAGAAATATTATATCTATGTGTCATCTCTATCATGTAGTTCGCGTTAAGAATTCTACATATGAAACCAAACTTTTGAGTTAGTTTAGGTAGTTAGTATAATTCGAGATGTCTCTGATGATGATCTTCCCGGAGTCCTTCCTAATTGGGAAATTAATTTTGAAATTAATCTCCTTCTAGATACCAGGTCTATTTTCATTCCTCCTTACAGAATGGATCAAGTAGAGCTTATGGAATCAAAAGGTAAGTTAAAAGACATTTTAGATAAGGGTTTCATCAGACCTAGTATTTCTTATTAGGGTGCACTAGTGTTGTTCGTAATGATTCTCTAAAAATGTGCATTGACTATAGACTGTTGAACAAGGTCACAATAAAGAAAAAGTAACCCGTCCCAAGATTGATAACTTATTTGACAAACTTAAGTGTGCTAGCCATTTCTCAAAGATGGACCTAAGGTCGGGTTATAATCACCTTTGAGTCAGAGATAGTGACTTTCCAAAAACAACCTTCATATCTCAGTATGGTCATGATGAATTTGTAGCTATGTTGTTTGGATTAACCAATGCTCTTGCAGGTTTCATGGATTGGAAAAACAGCGTTTTCAAACAGTACTTGACCTTGTTTGTTATCGTCTTTATTGATGATATCCCCATTTACTATAGGAGAAAGAAAGAACATGCAAGTCATTTGAGAGTTGTTCTGCAGACTCTCAAAGATCGCCAATTATTTCCTATGTTTAGCAAATTTGAGTACTAGTTGCTATCCTTCGCTTTCCTAGGTCACATTTTATCTAGCGAGGGGATGAAAATGGATTCATAGAATATAGATGTAGTGAAACAATGTCCTAATCCTACCTCTTGTGTAGATATAAGAAGTCTCTTTGGTGTAGCAGGTTATTATAGAAGGTTTGATGAAGGATTTTCATCCATAGTCTCACCATTGACTAGGTCAACTCTGTTGATTGTCAATTTTAAATTTCAGATGATTGTAAGAAAAACTTTGCAGAGTAAAAACTTAGATTAACTTCATCTCCGGTCTTGACTCTACCAAAATGTTTAGATGGTTATGTTATAATTATGATGCATCCAGAGATATCCTAGGTTATGTGTTGATGTAGCGAGATAAGTTTATAACTTACGCTTCTAGAGAACTTAAGGTGCATGAGAAAAAATTATCTTACTGATGACCTCAATACTACTACAGTGTTGTTTTAACTCAATATTTGGAGACACTACGTGTATGGTATTCATGCACATGTTTTAACTAAACATAAGAGCCTTCAATATGTGTTCACTGAGAAAGACTTGAATCTTCACAAGAGGATATCACTTGAGTTCCTTAAGGATGATGATATAAGTGTGCATTACAATCCTTGTTAGGTGAATGTAGTGACAGGTTCACTTAGAAGATTTTCTATGGGAGGTTTACCCATGTTGAGGAAAAAAGGAAGAAACTAGTGAATGGTGTTCATAGGCTTGCTCTCTTGGGAGTTTTCCTTATGAGTATATCATATAGTGGTGTAACAATTCAAAATTGGGAAGAATCTTATTTTTAGTGGAGGTTAGTAAAAGAAATACAATGATTCAATCTTTGTTGAACTTAACGATATAGTTCATAAGTATGGAGTGGAGGTTTTCTTCCAAGGGGGAGATGGTGTACTTCGCTAAAAGGGTATAATGTGTGTTCTAGATGTGCGTGAGTTTACAGAGCATATTTTTGCAGAAGCCTATAACTCTAGATATTATATTAATCCAGGTGCCACGAAGATTTACCACGATCTACGGTTAGTCTATTTGTGGGATTGCATAAAGAGGGATATAGTAGATATTGTGAGTAAGTTCCTTAATAGCCAGAAAGTCAAGGTAGAATATCAAGAACCAAGGGATATGACTCAAGAGACTTATATTCGTACATAGAGTGGGAAGTGATCAATATGGATTTCATCGCTGGGTTACCTCATGCTAGTCGACAGATTGACTCCATTTTGGTGATATTTGACATAATGACCAAGTCTTCTTGTATTTTGGCAGTTAAGGCTACATATTCGATGGAGATGTATGCCATTGTTTACAATAATGAAATTTTGAGGTTGCATAGGGTTCCTATGTCTATCATCTCCGATAGAGGTCCTTAATTTGCCTCTTATTTCTGGATTCTTTTTAGAAGGGTCTTGATCACATCATTTCATTCGCAGATGGATGCACAGATAGAAAGTAGAATTAAGACCCTTGAGGATATGTTGAGATCTGGTATCATCGATTTCAAGAGTAGCTGGGATGCTCCCCTTCCTGTTATTGAATTCATCTAGAATAATTAAAATTTTCATTCGGACATTAGATTACCCCTTATAAGACACTGTTAGGGCGTAGATGTTGATGTCATGTTGGTTGGTTTGAAGTAGGTGAAGCAACTTTTAAAGAGCCAAATTCAATCCCTTATATTATGAATAAAGTGCAACTCATTATAGATAGACATAGGAAAACCCAGAGTCATCACAAATCTTATGCAGACATAACGACAAGGGAATTGGAGTTCCAAATTGATGATTGGATTTTCCCGAAAGTGTCACATATGAAAAGGGTGATGAGCTTTGTCAAGAAAGGAAAGCTTAGTCAGAGATATGTAGGAAATAACAAGATCTTGAAAAGGGTTGGAAAGATGGAATACGATTTAAAGTTGCCAGCAGAACTAGCAGCCTTCCACATATTCGCTCTTGAAGAAGTGTGTGCATGACTCAACCTTTTTAGTGCCATTAGATAGTGTGGCTATGAAATATAGTCTTTCTTTATCGTCATGTAAGAAGTTTGATTAATGAAAAAGTCACTTCACTCAAGGTTTTCTAGAGGAGTCCATTAGTAGAGGAAACCACTTGGCATGAAGAAGTAGTCATAAAGGCTAAGTATCCTCACCTCTTTCCTTACGATTCCAATAAACCTTCAGGTAGTAGTTTCTCTTCAGTTTTTCAATCATTCATGTTTGAATTAAGCCTCAAAATCATATTCCCTCAGTTTGTACTTGCAGTTTTAGCGTATTTGCACTTTCTCGGAACTTAATTAAAACAAAAACTCAGTTCTCAGTATTTAGTAGTAGGTATTGAACCTCTCTCCCTCTAGTTCAGTTCTATACCGTGGTTTCACAGGTTTTTATTGTTTTTTTCATAAGTTTAGTGTGTGTCCAAAACCTTTGTGTATTGATTTTTATGTAAGTTTCCCTTTATTTGTAGGAAATTTGTGTAAAGATCAACGCGGATGTTTTTGAGCAAGAAATGAAGAAAAGTTACCACTACGGAGCTTGTGACGGTCCGTCATGCTTGTGACTGTCTTTAGGTGGCATCGTAGTCAAGATGCTGAAGGAAGATGGGGAAGTATGACCATATGTAAGGTTACAAAGTGCATGACGGATCGTCGTGGCCATGACGGTCCGTCCTGATAATTAGAGAAGTTGTCCCTGTACCCAAATTCCAAGAGTTTTAGTTTTATGGAACGGAGACCCTCAACGGACCGTTGTGCCTGTGATGATACGTCATACTTGCCGTCGAGGGTAATGAAGAGAGTAGTAGACAATTTTTCAAAGTATGGGACGACGTAGTCCATGACGGCCCGCGTGACCACGATAACCCGTCGTGAGGTCGGTCGACCCGGGCGCGTTTTGACAGATTTTTAGAAAATAGAGTCCTTTTATGAGATTTTTTTTTTATTAAAAAGAGTTCGAAAAACCTCCTTTTTTGGGTTAGACTCTAAGAAAGTTAGACTCTTTATTGGTTATACTCTTTGTAGTTAGACACTTTTATGTTAGATTCTTTGTGAGTAGATTAATTTTATTATTACACTTGGGATTGTTACACTTTTCTCTGGAGTTGATAGTTGGTGATTATTTTGATTAATCATGTAAATTTCTAGATTTTGTTATTTATCATTGAATTAAGTTCATGAATTCTTATATTATAGATATGAATATTTTGATTATGACTATGGGTAACTAAACTCCATAACTAGGGTTGTGGGAACCATGGGTGAATAATAACATAAAATCTTACTAAAATAACAATTCTCGAATTGTATCTTGCATGTATTGTGAATTATTTAGCTTAGAAGTTTTTTTAACGGATGGCCAACGTTATAACTAGCCATAGTGCTACATGCCGGACCAAGGAGGTAGATAAGACGAAAACAATTATCAACATAGATTTATTGTGTACTATCTAATAGGCTAGTATTGATTGGTACAAGGTAATAACTTAGTCGAATATCGAATGCAATGCTTAATATGAGGTAAAGGTAAGGGTTAGTATAGCAAAATATGTAGCCGGACAAAGGTGCGGAGTGAAATTTTCTAGATGCCGGACCAAGGATTTAGAAATAGATTACATATAACTTTGCATGCAAGATACTAGGAAAGAATTATTATAGTTAGAATTATCAAGTTAGGAATTTGTACGGAACACTTAAACCCTAGTTACTTTTATTAATTCATTAAACTCCAATATTTGAATTTGTTAGTTGTCTACTTTAATTTAGCTAGTTATTTTCATTCATTTAGAAATAACTTTTTCCCCTTTTATTGTATTTGTTTTCTAAGGAAATAATTGATTAAATAATAGAATTAATAAATTGAAGTTAAGTCTGAACTATTTTCCTTGTCGGAACGATCCAAACATCATTAGTTGGGTACTTTAGTTGATACAGCCGCTTCACATCTTATTTGAGAAATAATTTTGAGCGTATCAAATTTTGGCGCCGCTGCTGGGGATAGTAGCTTTAAGATTAACTTAAACTTATTACTAAAGCCTAGTCGATATTTTCTTAATTTGACTTTGTTTATTGTTTTTGATTCGTGCAGAACTATCTTCAATATATGACAAATACACGGAGATAAAGAGAACCCTTGTTTCCCTACGACCACGAATTAGAGCGTACACTACGCAACATGAACCGAAAATTGGTTATTGTTGATGATGATCTAAAACATAACATCCCAACTTCAATTGATGTTCGTGCTCAGTTATTACCTGATGATCAGGGTCAAAATCAACAAAGGGGAAAAAATCCGGCTCCACGTCCTCAAGAATACTACAGAGGCTGTGATAACATAGAAGACTCTGATGGGCAACTTGTCTTGCCCCTTCTACCAACTGGTCATACCTTTGTTGTCACTAGTAACCTGATTTAAATGCTCACTGCCAGAGGTTTGTTTTCAGTGCTACCTTGTGAAGATCCACATGCCAAACATAGCTAAGGTAAGGGCAGTGTGTAAAAGCTTTGTGGAGAGGCCTTATTTTGATTTGGATGCAATCGGGATAAGAGTATTTCCTTTCTCACTGACTGGAGAGGCTTTTATTTTGTTCAGTGAGCTCCTTTATAACTGAATTTTCACTTGGAACCAACTAAGGAACGTTTTCTTAGAATGCTACTATCCGGTCTCCAAGACACTAAACCATAATGACCGAGTGAACAACTCTTTGGCACTACAAGGAGAGTCAGTTAGTAGTTCTTAGGATAGATTCACCTCATTATTTAGAAGTGCCCCCAATCACCGTATAGATGATGAGTAACTCAAGGAATACTTCTATTGGGACAGGAATTAATAATAAAGCGGTGTATACTATAGCGGGTGGTTCTTATGGGGAGTGTCTTTATGCTGAGATTGTTGAAATAATAGAGAAAATCTCCTGGACAATAAAGTTTTGAGTGAAAGGAAGTCAGATACTGGGAGAAATACCTTTGCAGTGCAATCACCTCACAACCCAGCCACATATGTGATTCATGAAGAGATGGCTAAGATGAGAACTGAGCTTGGATTAGTATTAGAACATGTAAATGGGGGTGCAGAAAAGAGAAATGCAGTTAATTACTTGTCTAAACCACCACCACCAAATGATTAATGCTATTATGAGGAGGATTCCTATGCGGTAAATGAGCATACATGGGTTTCCGACCGAGTGCCCAAGTCTCTAATAGGAGAATTGGCGCCAAGCTAAAGGGATGTCACGACCCAATTCGATGCCGCGACTGGCACCCACATTTACCCTCCTATGTGAGTGAACCAACCAATCTAACCCTTAACATTTTAATACAATATCAACAAAAGAAATGCGGAAGACTTAAACTCATTAAAAAAACAACTCAAACTTTTTATCATCCCCAAAATCTGGAAGTCATCATCACAAGAACATCTATCCTCAAATTACTAACTAAAAATGTCTAAGAACAAAAATAACTAAAAAGCTAGTCCATACCGGAAGTTCAAGGCATCAAGACTTGAAGAAGAAGACCCAGTCCAAGCTAGACGCGTTAGCTCACCCTGAGTTTCCGAAGGTAGTGAAGACTGGCTTGATTTATTGCTGGGTTGAAGTTGACGGAACGTTTGCTGCATTACACAAATAACAAAGAGGAAAACATAAAGTAGGGGGGTCAGTACAACCACACGTACTGAGTAGATATCATCGGCTAACTCAAAATAGGGAACAGTATATATCAATAATAATGTAAATCAACTACAATACTCAACATGTAGCAATAACAATATTAATTCATCATAAATACAACCGAGTTCACACATGAGGGCTCAAGCCCCAATACCATACTTATTTGGGAATTAAGTTCATTAGATTGAGTATATCATTATCTTTCAAGATTCATTATCTTTCTTCCTCTTGTGTCGGTACGTGACACTCCGCTCCTCATATTCATTCTATCCTGGTGCCGGAACGTGGCACTCCGATCCTCATATACTATCCTGGTACCGGAACGTGGCACCCGATCTATATTCTATCCTGGTGTCGGAACGTGACACTCTGATTCTCATATTCTATCCTGGTGTCGGAACGTGACACTCCGATCCTCATATTCATTCTATCCTGGTACCGGAACGTGGCACCCGATCCATATACTATCCTGGTGTCGGAACGTGACACTCCGATCCTCATATTCTATCCTGGTGTCGGAACGTGACACTCCGATCCTCATATTCTCATTATATAATTTATCAAGCCTTCTTTCATACTAAGGCATCGTCAATCTTATTATATAATATATCAAGCGAATTAGGGTTCTTTCAAGATTTGGGATTCAATAGCTTCATCATGCTTTGTTAATTCATCACAATTTTCATAATCATAATCATGCAAGCATACAATTTAAGCACATAGCAGGGTTTACAATACTATCAACACATAATATTCACTATTAAGAGTTCACTACGAATATCGTAATATAACCATAACCTACCTCCACCGAAGAATTGGAATCAACAAGAAATCTCCAAGCTTTGTTATTCCTCTCCCCCTTCGATCGATCAATTCTCTCTCTCAATTCGTTTCTCTTTTCTCTCTTGTTCTTTCTCTTTTGTTTTATTCAAATTCCCTTCTCTTACCCTAATTAACATGAATTAAGTGTAAAAAGAGGACAATAAAAACCCCCTAATTAACTTAAGGTTACCTCTTTTAACCCCTAAGTAATTAGACTTATTAATGTTAACCCTCAATCTTTATAATTAAGGAAAGAATAGTCAAAAACGACCCTTAAAACGTGTGGAGAAATCCTATTCTGATGGGATCTGCGTGACTTGTGACGGGCCGTCGTGCCTGCGACGGTCCGTCACACGGTCGTCGCAGCCTCCCCAACTTCAGGTGAACTGTGACGGCCCGTCACCCCTGTGACGGTCCGTCCTGCACCTCCGTCATGACGGTCAGAAACTCGTTTCTTGCACCAAATTCTCAAAAGTTGAAGTGTTTTGCAACGGAAACTCACGACGGTTCGTCGTGGATGTGACGGCACGTCCTGCAGGTCCGTCACAATTTACAGAGAGTCGATTTTAATATCCAATTTGAAGAATTCTAAGTGTCCTGGAACGACACCTCCTCGACGGGCCGTCGTGATCACGACGGTCCGTCGTGACACTCGTCGTTCAAGCCAGTTTTTCCAGAAATGAACTCTGTTGCTCAAAACGACTAAACAGGTCGTTACAATAGATACCAATTTACCCATCGTTCGTCCCCGAACGATCAAAAGAAGAAAAACAATGGCGAAAAGGAGTACCTGAATCTGTAAACAGATGTGGATATTTTTCTTGCATATCTGCCTCCTTCTCCCAAGTAGCTTCTTCAACCGGTCGATTCTTCCATTGAACTTTGATGGATGCAATCTCTCTCGACCTTAGCTTGCGAACTTCTCTATCTAATATAGCAACCGGTTCCTCTTCATAAGTCAAGTTCTCATCCATCAAAACTGAATCCCAACGGATAATGTAGTTTCCATCTCCATGGTATCTCTTCAACATGGATACATGAAACACCGGATGCACTCCGGATAGCCCTGGGGGCAAGGCTAATTCATAAGCCACCTCCCCTATTCTCTTAAGCACTTCAAATGGTCCAATATACCTTGGACTTAACTTACCCCTTTTTCCGAACCGCATCACCCCTTTCATGGGTGAAACCTTCAACAAGACTTGTTCACCTTCCATGAACTCCAAGTCTCTAACCTTTCGGTCCGCATACTCCTTTTGTCTACTTTGAGCCGCCAAAAGCTTTTCTTGAATAGCTTTCACCTTCTCCATAGAATCTCTCAACAGATCAGTCCCCCAAGGTCTAACTTCAAAGGCATCAAACCAACCAATGGGAGATCTACCTCCCTCCCATACAATGCTTCAAATGGAGCCATGTCAATACTGGAGTGATAGCTATTATTGTATGAAAACTCTGCCAAAGGTAAAAAGCTATCCCAATGGCCACCAAACTCTATCACACATGCACGAAGCATATCCTCCAGCACTTGAATCGTTCGCTCAGACTGACCATCGGTCTGAGGGTGAAATGCCGTGCTAAGGTCCAACCTAGTACCTAATTCAGCATGTAATGTCCTCCAAAACTTAGAAGTAAACTGCGTACCTCTATCCTATATGATGGAGAGTGGAACTCCATGCAACCGAACGATCTCTGAGATGTAGATCTTAGCTAACTTCTCTGCATTGTAGGTCGCCTTGACCGGAATGAAATGAGCGGACTTAGTTAGCCTATCAACAATCACCCAAATAGAGTCATACTTACTCAATGTCTTGGGAAGACCAACCACAAAGTCCATCGCGATTCTCTCCCACTTCCATTCAGGAATGGGCATTCTCTGAAGTGTTCCTCCGAGCCTCTGGTGTTCATACTTTACTTGTTGACAATTTGGACATTTGGCAACAAACTCAACAATATCACGCTTCATTCTACTCCACCAGAAGTGTTGCTTTAGGTCGCGATACATCTTGGTTGCACCAGGATGTATAGAATATCCGGAACTATGAGCCTCGGTAAGAATAGTGGTGATCAAATCATCGATGCGGGGTACACATACCCTTCCCTTAATTCTCAAAACACCTTCCTCATCAATTATTGCCTCTTTAGCCTCTCCTTGCAACACTTTATCTCGGATTCGACTTAACTTCTCATCATCAAACTGTTTCCCCTTAATCTGATCAAGAAAGAAGATTTTGCCTCTACACAAGCTAACAATCCTCCCTTCTCATTTATTTCCAACCTCATAAGGTCATTAGCCAGAATCTGCACTTCTCTAGCCAATGGGCGTCTAGAAGCTTGCAAATGAGCTAGACTTCCCATGCTTCCGGCCTTTCTACTTGAGCATCCGCTACAACATTAGCCTTCCCCGGATGATACAAGATAGTGATGTCGTAGTCCTTCAGTAGTTCCATCCATCTCCTCTGTCTCAAGTTCAAGTCTTTCTGAGTGAAGACATACTGTAGGCTACGATGGTCCGTATAGACTTCACACTTAACCCCATATAAATAATGTCTCCATTGCTTTAGTGCAAATACTACCGCGGCCAACTCCAAATCATGGGTCGGATAGTTACGTTCATGCACCTTTAATTGCCTCGAAGCATAAGCAATCACATTCTTCTCTTGCATTAGCACTGCACCCACACCCGAATAGGATGCATCACAATAGACAATGAAGTTCTTACCCTCTACCGGCAAGGTAAGGATAGGCGCGGTAGTCAACAAAGTCTTGAGTTTCTGAAAGCTTTCCTCACACTCATCCGACCATACAAATGGAACGTTTTGCTTAGTCAAGTTCGTCAATTGGAAGCAATAGAAGAGAATCCCTTGACGAATCGGCGGTAGTAGCTAGCTAACCCAACAAAACTCCGTATTTCTGACACATTAGTGGGTCTTACCCAATTCTTCACTGTTCAATCTTAGAAGGATCTACCATCACTCCTTCCTTAGAAACCACATGCCCCAAGAAGGACACTGCATCTAGTCAAAACTCACACTTAGAGAACTTGGCATAAAGCTTTTTCTCCCTCAACGTTTCCAACACAATCTCAAATGCTCCTCATGTTCCTCCTTACTTTTAGAATATACCAGTATATCATCTAAATACGATCACAAAGAGATCCAAATACGGCTTAAATATCCCATTCATCAAGCTCATGAAAGCAGCGGGGGCATTTGTAAGACAAAAGGACATCACCACAAATTCATAATGCCCATACCTAGTCCGAAAAGCAGTCTTTGGCACATCCGTTGCTCGTATTTTCAATTGGTGATAACCGGACCTCAAGTCAATTATAGAGAAGACACAAGCACCTTGTAACTGATCGAACAAGTCATCAATGCAAGGAATGGGGTACTTGTTCTTAATAGTTACCTTGTTCAGTTGTCTGTAGTCTATGCAAATCCGAAAACTCCCATCCTTCTTCTTCACAAACAAAACCGGAGCACCCCAAGGAGATGCACTTGGTCTAATGAAGCCCTTGCTCAACAACTCTTGAAGTTGTGCCTTTAACTCTCTTAACTCGGCGGGAGCCATTCTATACGGGGGTATAGAAATGGGGCGAGTACCCGGTTCAAGATCGATACAGAAGTCAATATCCCTATCTGGTGGCATACCAGGAAGATCTGCAGGGAACACATCCAAAAACTCACAGACTACCGAAACTAACTCAATCGAAGGTACTTGAGTGGTGTCATCCTTGAGATGTGCCAAGAAAGCTAAACACCCTTTACTCACCATTTTCATAGCGCGAAGAAAGGAGATTATACGCACCGGATTGGAAGTGTAGTCACCCTCCCACACTAACGGATCTGCCCCAGGCTTGGCTAACGTCACCGTTTTAGCATTACAATCCAAAATCGAAAAATTCGGAGAAAGCCAAGTCATACCCAGAATTACATCAAAGTCACCCATTTCTAAAATAACCAAATCTACATAAGTGTTGCTCCCCACAAAATTCACAAAACAAGACCTATACACTTTTTCGACTATCACAGACTCACCCACCGGAGTAGAAACGCGAATAGGCATGTCAAGTAATTCACAATGCAAATTTAGACCATTAGCAAATGAGGAAGATACATAAGAAAATGTGGATCCAGGGTCAAACAACACGGAAGCCATGCAATCACAATCAGAAGGTTACCTGTGATAACTGCATCAGACGCCTCCGCTTCAGATCTCCCAGGGAAAGCGTAGCAATGAGCCCCATTATTTGTCTGTCCGTTGCCCCTACCATGTTGTGTAGTAGTGGCTCCGTTTTGCCCTTCACCTCTGCCGTTCTGGTGACCACCATTACCTCGGCCACCACGCCCTCCAGAATAACGACCTCTACCATTACCACCCCTACCTCTAGCCAGTGGGGTTCTGTAACTCTGGTTTGGACAATACCTCTTAATGTGTCCAATCTCTCCACATCCATAACATTCTCTGGTTCACGCATCGGCCTCTCAGAGAAGTGTTGACCGTTCTGAGGTGGACCCCCAACTACAGTCTGTAATGAAGACTGTATTGGTCGAACTGAGTGACCTCCGGAGTTCTGTCCTCTAGCGTAGAACCATTAAACTCCTCCCCTTCGAAACCTGTTTGATGTCGATGTCGTGGTGAAGTCATCTGGTTTCACTCCTTCCACTTCTATCACAAAGTCTACCACTTCTTGGAAGGATGTTGCCGTTGCCGCTATCTGTAAGGCTGAAATCCGCAATTCTGACCTCAACCCCTTCACAAAACGGCGATCCGTTCTTGTGGACTGAAACAGAGTTGGGTAGCATATCTGGATAGTGCGTGAAATTTAGCCTCGTATGCATTTACCGTCATCCTTCCTTGCTCGAGACTCAAGAACTCATCCCTTTTTCTATCTCTCAAAGTCCTTGGGATATACTTCTCCATAAACAGGGTAGAGAATGATTCCCAAGTCATAGGTGGTGCCTCTGTTGGTTGACACTCAACATGTGAACGCCACCACATTTTGGCGTTTCCTTGGAACTGATAGCTCACGAACTCGACACCAAACCTCTCTACTATCCATCTTGTGTAGTAGCTCATGGCAATCAACCAGAAAATCATAAGCATCCTCAGATTCTGCACCCTTGAAGACTGGAGGTTTCAATTTCAAGAACATACTGAAAAGTTCATGTTGATCGTTTGTCATAATAGGCCCAGTAGTCAGACGTGGAAATGTGCCTATCTCCAATGGTGCATCCATGCGGGGAGCCATAGTAGCCGCATGTCGTATCTCTGAAACCGGAGGTGTTGGTGCATAAACCACTGGAGGTGCCTGGCCCTGATCAGACAACCCGCTAAGATAAGCAAGTACTTGGTTGATCATCTCTGGGGTAGGTTGGGGTGGCATTTCCTCATTCTGCCCTTGTTCGTTCTCCCCTTCCTCACCCTCTCTTACCACATCCTCGGTCGGTGGAGGAGTTACTGCCCTAGTATCAGATGAGCTAGGGGCTCGTCCTCTCCCTCTAGAGGACGTCCTCCCACGACCTCTTCCACGGCCTCTTGCCGCTGTTCTTCCTCGAGCCACAGCCCCAGTGGCTGGCTCAGTCGTTTCTTGTCTTTCCGTTGTTGCTGCTGGTGCGGTCGTTGCTCTAGTTCTAACCATCTGCGAAATAGAGTGAAGATGGTCAGATACCAATTTGTATCACCTAGATACCAATTGGACTCAAGTAGTAGCACGAAAGAAAGAATGAAAGAATGGAATTTTCCTAAAGTCTTATAGCCTCTCAAGGAAAAGTAAAGGCGTCCCCCTACCGTTCCTTAAGACTCTACTAGACCTGTTCTTGTGTGATGAGACCAATGAACCTATGGCTCTGATACCAAGTTTGTCATGACCCAATTCGATGCGCGACTGGCACCCACATTACCCTCCTATGTGAGCGAACCAACCAATCTAACCCTTAACATTTTAATACAATATCAACAAAAGAAATGCGGAAGACTTAACTCATTAATAAAAACAACTCAACTATTATTATCATCCCCAAAATCTGGAAGTCATCATCACAAGAACATCTATCCTCAAATTACTAAACTAAAAATGTCTAAGAACAAAAATAACTAAAAAGCTAGTCCATGCCGGAAGTTCAAGGCATCAAGACTTGAAGAAGAAGACCCAGTCCAAGCTAGACGCGTTAGCTCACCCTAAATTTCCGAAGGTAGTGAAGACTGGCTTGATTTATTGCTGGGTTGAAGTTGACGGAACGTTTGCTGCATTACACAAAAAACAAAGAGGAAAACATAAAGTAGGAGGGTCAGTACAACCACACGTACTGAGTAGATATCATCGGCTAACTCAAAATAGGGAACAGTATATATCAATAATAATGTAAATCAACTACAATACTCAACATGTAGCAATAACAATATTAATTCATCAATAAATACAACCGAGTTCACACATGAGGGCTCAAGCCCCAATACCATACTCATTTGGGAATTAAGTTCATTAGATTGAGTATATTCATTATCTTTCAAGATTCATTATCTTTCTTCCTCTTGTGTCGGTACGTCACACTCCGCTCCTCATATTCATTCTATCCTGGTGCCGGAACGTGGCACTCCGATCCTCATATACTATCCTGGTACCGGAACGTGGCACCCGATCCATATTCTATCCTGGTGTCGGAACGTGACACTCCGATCCTCATATTCTATCCTGGTGTCGGAACGTGACACTCCGATCCTCATATTCATTCTATCCTGGTACCGGAACGTGGCACCCGATCCATATACTATCCTGGTGTTGGAACGTGACACTCCGATCCTCATATTCTATCCTGGTGTCGGAACGTGACACTCCGATCCTCATATTCTCATTATATAATTTATCAAGCCTTCTTTCATACTAAGGCATCGTCAATCTTATTATATAATATATCAAGCGAATTAGGGTTCTTTCAAGATTTGGGATTCAATAGCTTCATCATGCTTTGTTAAATCATCACAATTTTCATAATCATAATCATGCAAGCTTACAATTTAAGCACATAGCAGGGTTTACAATACTATCAACACATAATATTCACTATTAAGAGTTCACTATGAATATCATAATATAAACCATAACCTACCTCCACCGAAGAATTGGAATCAACAAGAAATCTTCCAAGCTTTGTTATTCCTCTTCCCCCTTCGATCGATCAATTCTCTCTCTCAATTCGTTTCTCTCTTTTCTCTCTTGTTCTTTCTCTTTTGTTTTATTCAAATTCCCTTTCTCCTACCCTAATTAACATGTAATTAAGTGTAAAAAGAGGACAATAAAACCCCCTAATTAACTTAAGGTTACCTCTTTTTACAACCCTAAGTAATTAGACTTATTAATGTTAACCCTCAATCTTTATAATTAAGGAAAGAATAGTCAAAAAACGATCCTTAAAACGTGTGGAGAAATCCTATTCTGACTGGGATCTGCGTGACCTGTGACGGGCCGTCGTGCCTGCGACGGTCCGTCACACCGGTCGTCGCAGCCTCCCCAAACATCAGGTGAACTGTGACGGCCCGTCACCCCTGTGACGGTCCGTCATGCACCTCCGTCATGACGGTCAGAAACTCGTTTCTTGCACCAAATTCTCAAAAGTTGAAGTGTTTTGCAACGGAAACTCACGACGGTTCGTCGTGGATGTGACGGCACGTCCTGCAGGTCCGTCACAATTTACAGAGAGTCGATTTTAATATCCAATTTGAAGAATTCTAAGTGTCCTGGAACGACACCTCCTCGATGGGCCGTCGTGATCACGACGGTCCGTCGTGACACTCGTCGTTCTAGCCAGTTTTTCCAGAAATGAACTCTGTTGCTAAAAACGACTAAACAGGTCGTTACAAGGGAACCAAGGTCGGATGTATGGTAACTATAACCGTCAGGGTCATTATGTTCAAGAAGGAAATTACAACCGTGACAACAACTTCAACAGGGGTATCTATGGTAATAGAAATGATAAGAATGGGCCATATGTTCCTCCTCGAAATTGTGAAGTTACTCCTATGGAACTGTGTTGGTAGTATGGCGCGAGTTGAGGATATGTTGCATAAAAAGATGAGGAGGTTTGATATTATTGGTGAGCACACTAAAGAGTTGATGAATGATTTAGCGGGTATTGGGCATAAAGTTGATACACATGCAATATCGATTAAGCAGCTTGACTTACAATTAGCCCAATTATTTGCGACTGTGAACACACGGAAATCGGGCACTCTTCCTAGCAACACTGTCCAAAATACAAAAAATGATGGACATTGTATGGAAGTCACTACTCGGGGCGGTAAGCAAACCATTGAGACACCTATGCAGTCTAGTGAGAAAAAAGTGACAAAAGATACTATTATAGTGGTAGAGGTTAATGGTGAATATGTTGAAGTTACTAAAAAGCTAACTCCCATGCCTAGACCACCACCCCCATTTCCTGAAAGATTAGTGAAAAAGACTGAGGATGGTAAATATCGGCATTTTATAACAATGTTGAAGCAACTTTCTATCAGTGTCCCTTTGGTAGAAGCTCTAGAAAAAATGCCCGATTATGCCAAGTTTATGAATGATCTGGTTACTAAGAAAAGATGAGTCTTTTTCGAGGATGATGGTAGAATGCAATATTATAGTAAAATTGCTACAAGATCTCTCGTATAAAAGAAAGAAGATCCGGGTGCATTCACTATTCAGTGTAGAGTCGGTTCATTACATTTTGCCAAAGCATTATGTGATATGGGGGCAAGCATAAATCTCATGCCCCTCTCGATTTAAAAGAAGTTGGGTTTGGGTGACCCAAAGCCCACTGCGATGAGGCTACTGATGGTCGATCGAACAGCGAATAGACCTAAAGGGATACTCCATCATGTGCTAGTTAAAGTGGAGTCGTTCATATGTCCGCCAGATTTTTTTATTCATTATTGTGAAGTATATTTTGAAGTGCCTATTATGATTGGGAGGTCATTCCTTGCTACGGGAAGAGCCTTAGTTTATATGGAAAAGGGGTAGATGAAATTTTGGTTGAACAATCAAGAAGCGACCTTCAACATTTATAGGTCCATGAGGCAGAGTTGTGAGGTCCAATCGGTATATGGTATATCGTATAAAGAAAAGATGAAGAAGGACCATGACCTAAAATGTGAAAAACGAGAGTTTATGGTTATGGACTTGGTGCTTTTAGACAATTCTATGATGCGTTAGCTTCCGCGCAAGCTTAAGTCCAAATGGACTGGCCCTTACTTGATTACACAACTATTCCGTCATAGAGAAGTTATGTTAGAAACCAAGGAGGGTGTGCAATTTAAGGTAAATGGTCCACGAATAAAACTCTATTTTGGGCATGCTGAATCGGTGAATAAAGTGATTTAGGCATACTTGTAGTTTTTCTTTTAAGTATTTGTAGCATTTTCTACTAATGGGTTTGAAATTTACAGGCACATCACAAGGAAATTCTGTAGAAAATCACTCTTCAACAGTCACTGACGTACACATCGATGGACCATCATGCACGCGATGGACCGTCGCATGAATTCGTCGTGCCAGGTACGTCATTCAATTATTTTAAAAAATAGGGCACACGCTACGTAAACAACCACGGACCATCGCATCTGAGACGGACCATCTTCTGGGTCTCGTTGCATCATTAATGAGCATACCCGACCCAACC
Source organism: Solanum peruvianum (assembly GCA_027705065.1). Classification (NCBI taxonomy): domain Eukaryota; kingdom Viridiplantae; phylum Streptophyta; class Magnoliopsida; order Solanales; family Solanaceae; genus Solanum; species Solanum peruvianum. The sequence goes on along the minus strand of JAKWJD010001763.1, from coordinate 39,914,035 downwards.
CGGTTGGGGTAATTTCAAATATTGGCAGCCTTTAGAAACCCACCACTTTATTTCACCCATTTCTTTCCCTCTCTCTCCCATTTCCTTCCCTTTTCAACTTACAACTTCATACCCCCTTCCCTATCAACCTATCATTTCCCCAAATTCCCAAATTCCGGATATCTCCTTTCTACTGGTCGAAGTCTGTTGCTGTGATTCTCTACTTGATTATCAAGTACCTTCTTTGGTTGTTTATCTCAAATTCTCATGTATGTGTCTCTAATTTCTACCCATTTCCATTGCATTTTTTTTATTCGTATTAGCCTTTTTTTTTGGTGGGTCTTCAAGCTTTGATCAAATTTTGTCTGACCTAGGTTAAGAATCCTTAAATTGTATTTTTAAATCTATAGAAATAGGTGTTTTAGCATTGCTAGTTCCGTAGGTATTTGGGTTAGACATATGTAGGTTAACACTAAAGATTCCATTTGTGTCATAGGAGATTATTTTGGCATCCCCATTTCTGTCACTGCATAACAAGACGCGACCATGATGATGGACCGACATAGGGTCTGTTTCAACACCCCCTACACCTCGCTATCAAATTTTCTCCATGTGTCCACCAACGAACACGTGCGACGGACCTTCGTTACCATGACAGTCCTTCCTGCACAACCATTCTAGTTGTCAGACACCTTATTCAAAAGGGTCTCCGACTTTTTCTATGTGTCCTCTTACGGATATCTACGATAGACAGTCTTCCCTCGATGGTCCGTCCTGCACCACCGTCATGACTATCAGAGACCCATCTCCTGAGGGTCTCCATACTTATTCTAAGTGTTCTCTGACGAAAATCTACGATGGAATTTCATACCCCCGACAGTCCGTCCTACATAATTGTTGCGACGGTAAGAGACCCCTCTCCTAAGGGTCTTCATCAGCAATTGGACACTATTGATTTTAGGGTGCTAGCTCGGCCATCCCCTAAGGTGGACATGTTCATTCTTCAGGCTGCAGTCGAGAGTCTTAAAGCAGACATTGATATGATCCTAGAGGATAGAATGCCTGAGTGTGAGGCCCCTTCTGCAGATCCTGCTGAGGACACAATGATGGAGACTTTATGCCCCACTTCAGAGATTCCACCACTTCCCCTCGTGAGCATGCCAAGAGGTATAAGAGTCGAGAGGAGGATTAGGCTAGAGCACGAAAGAAGGAGCACCGTGAGATGGAGGCATAAAGTAGAGCGTCGCTTGGTGATGAGGAGGCGTGTTGGATGAGGGCGATAGAGTTAGCTGTTGGGGAATCTAGCTGCAGAGATCTGGTGATAGCGAGAGGCACTGATGGTAGTGCTTTAGATGATGAGGACACTATAGAGGGTGTCAAGATTAAAGAGGTAGTGGTTTCCGGGGAACCGGACCGTCCAGCTTGCTGATCGTCGGCGCTTTGCGCACCAGGTTTGCTTCACCTGCCACTCTCGTATTGCAATTTGTTTATGTATTGGGGACAGTTGCATGTCTTTTTGTTGGGGGTTGGGTAAATGGAAAGTAAGTGCTAGGGTGAAGTATGAGTAGCCCAATTTACTATCCTTTTTTGGGGGTTTTTTGCCTGTTCTTTTTCCCCAATAGACTGATTATTTTTATTGTGGAACAGGCATGTCTATATCTTCTGGACATAGTTTAACTCTAAAGCATGATGGCTAAAATGATATCCTAATGAAATGAAAATGATGCATTACTAGGCATAGTAATTGATAAATGTGTTGTTTTAAGCATGACATAGAGATACACCACTACATGACCATAAGTCTAAAATTCGAACTAGGTGTCTGATAATCTGGTAGAGTATTTAGATGTCAAGAGAGTGTGAAGAAGATTTGAATATTCCACTATTTGTACTGAGCAAGAACTTGCCTGGTTAGTCGCGCTACAAGTAGGTTAAAATAGACAATTAGGAAAGGAACATAGGCCCTTTTTCAATATAGCCCATTTTTAGCCTAAAATTAAAAAAAATGAAATTAATCCCTCTTAGATCCAAATTATTTGAGCTTAAATTGACCTTTATTAGTCACCCAAAATGATCTTTTCAGGGAATAATGTTTTGGCCTTGGTCCATCCATGGACATGTGCACCTCATCTTATGCCAAAAGCGTAAATTGACTGTGGCTAATGCAATAAACAACCCTTGCATGGACCTGACCCAACTTTGGGTACTGTGTACTTTGACTCATGCCAAAGCCATGAGATTAGGGTGTTTATTATGAGGAATGCTCTGGATAGTGGGGTTCAAAGAACAAAGAGAGAGAAAAAACAAAGGTAATGTGACTCAAGTATAAGTTGAATGTAAAGTGAAATAAAAAAATAAAAAAAATATACAATAAATACAATCAGAAAAGAAGAGAGTCATTTACACAAACGGAGAAAGAGGGGAAAATAGCAAGGTAAAAGAATATGAGAAATTGGGTGAAATAAAATGATCCAAAGAGGTATGTTTAGCCGATATGTCATGGGCAGCAAAAAAGATACTAAAGTATACCTAAATATACTCTACCTAACCCTGAGCCTATGTTACAAGCTAAGAAATCCCTATCGTGATCCTAAGAGTTGTATAGCAAACTTAAAGCAATGAAAATAAGTGCAAGCTTATGGCAAATGTATGAATGATTTGTAAATTTTTTCTGAGAGTGAGTGTTGAAAAGTAATCCTTATACTCAAACTGAAATCATTGGGTGAAAAAATGATGTTGTTTTATAGTGAGGACACTAGTTGCAATAGCGGAATTAATAAAACCTCGGTGAGAATTTGAAGAGGATAGGTGTCAGTGCGTGGTAAGTCTGTGTCATGGTCTGATTCCACATAGTTGTAGCCTAATAGTTATAACATGCATAAATATTATGAGACTGATCGGGATTGATAGCCAAATGATTGCTAAAGATAAAACATGGATACTATTGTACAATGATTTTGTAGTGAGTTTTAGTGCGTTGCTTGAGGACAAACAACGAATTTAAGTTGAGGGTGTTGATATACCGTGGTTTCACGGTATTTTTAAGTCTTTTTTCTTATGTTAAGTGTGTGTCCAGAAGCCTTGTGTATTGATTTTTATGTATGTTTCCCTTTATTTGCACGAAATCTGTCTAAAGATGAAGCAGATGTTTTTCAGCATGAAATGCAGAAAAGTTACCACTTACGGAGCTTGTGACTGTCCGTCGTGCTTGTGACTGTCTGTAGATGGCATCGTAGTGAATCTACTGAAGGAAGATGGGGAAGTCTTACCAAGTGTGGGGTTCAAAGTGCATGACGGACCGTCGTAGCCATGATTGTCTGTCCTACTAGTTCATCGTGATGATCAGAGAACTAGTCCCAGTACCCCAATTCCAAGAGTTTAAGTGTTGTGGAATGGAGACCCTCGATGGACAGTTGTGGTTGTGAAGACACGTCATACCTGCCGTCGAGGGTAATGAAAAGAGAAGACGAAGAATCTGCAATGTATGGGACGATGGAGTCCATGACGGCTCGTCGTGACCCAGTCGTGTTTTGATAGATTTTCAGATAATAAAGTCCTTCTTTTATTAGGTTTTTGTTTTTTAAATATAGTTCTAAAAACATTGTTTTTGGGTTTAGAATCTCAGATAGTTAGAATCTTTATTGGTTAGACTCTTTGTTATTAGACAGATTTCTGTTAGATTCTTTGTGACTAGATTATATTGATTAGTATACTTTGTATTGTTACACTTTTCGCTGGAGTTGATTGTTGGTGAATGTGTCGATTAATCAAGAAAATTTCAGGATTTTACGACTATGGGTAACTAAACTCCATAATAAGAGTTGTGGGAACCATTGGTGGTAATAAGATAAAATCTAACTAAAATAACAATTCTAGAATAGTGTCTTGCGTGTATTGTAAATTCTTTAGCTTAGAAGTTTTTTTAACGGATTGCCAACGTTAGAACTCAGCTTAATGCTACTTGCCGGACAATGGAGGTAGATAATACAAAAAATATTATCAACATAGATTTAGTGTATACTATCTAATAGGCTAGTAATGTTGGGAAGAGGTAACAACTTAGTCAAATATCAAATACAATGCTTAATATGAGGTAAAGGTAAGGGTTAGTATAGCAACACACGTAGCCGGAACAAGGTGCGGAGTGAAATTCGTAGATGTCGAACCAAGAATTTAGAAATACATAACATATCACTTTGCATGAAAGATACTATCAAAGAACTGTTTTAGTTCGAATTATCAAGTTAGGAACCTTTGAGGAACAATTAAACCCTAGTTACTTTTATTGATAGTTTAAACTCCTACATTTGAATCCTTTAGTTGTCTACTTTAATTTAGCTAGTTATTTTCATTCATTAGAAATAAAACTCCCCTTTTATTGTCTTTGTTTTCCTCGTGGGAACGATCCCAACCTCATTAGTTGGGTTCTTTACTTAATACGACCACTTTACTTCTTATTTGAGAAGTAAGTTTGAGCGTATCATTCAGCTAGTTTAGTCTTCAGCCAACGACAAATTTCCCATTGAGGGGGGATAGAGTAATGTCCGTATCCAAAAGTTACTAAAAACTCTCCCAAAAACTCAGCCTAAAAAATCGACTAAGTGTCGATTCACGGACAGATCTGCGGTAATAAGTAAGGGTATGGTCCTTGGTCTGTGTCCCTGTATTAAGACTCATGTTACCCAGCCATTAACATGAACTACAGATAACTAGAACAAATTATCGGTCGATTTACGGTCAGTAGGTGAAAGTTAGCATTCAGTTAGGGGGGCGGGGGAAATGTTGTTAGATCAACTTCAAATTGTCATAATTATTATCACAAAATTAATTGGGTGTCCCATGACCTTTGAAATGATAAATGATTGAATTATCTTTACGTAGCCACAAAGTTTTCTAAAATCTAACCTCCGAGTAATAAGTTTTTCCCATTTTAGTAAAGTAATATCGAAATGACCCAAACTACTACCCCAAAAACCGGACATTCGATTGAATGACGGCTTGTGAGTGCAGGTCATCATTTTTTCTTAAAATGAAATTTGTAGGGGTCTTTTGGTATTTTCCTTCTTTTTTTAAACCCTAAGATATGTTAGTTAACCCCTAAATAACCATATTTTAGTAAGTTAAAGCCTACAAACATAAAAAGAAAATACTGAAGTCAAAATCATATAAAAAAATTTAGAAAATGAGAAACAAGAAAGAAGAAAAAGGTCAAGAACGCTAATTCAATAATGAAGAAAGATTTCATCAGTTCCATCCACAAAATCTAAATATTTATCCGTGTATTTCATCACCAGGTATATGGGATTTTACTAGTGGGTTCCTTTAACCCATTAGATCCCTAGTATCCAGTTAGTTCTAAATCTATTATCATGGTTAAACCTATGGTTTCTACAAGTACAACAGGTCATGATGAATTAGTTAGATATATGTTCTAGATTAGATTGTCAATTTATCATTCAGTTTATCGCATGCATTTGAGCACCCTAGATATGTATTTCTTTAGTTATTGAATTACACATGCTAGGTCAGATATTTATGTTAATCCAGATATACATGCCTTAGTTATGAATGCATAATTATAAGATTAATTGGGGCATTCTCAGTTTGCATGTTCAGTTTTGAGTTATCAAATATTTACGGAAACTGATTCATGATGTCTTAATTACATTATTCATGGGGGGTAGCATAATACCGAGTTGTAATAGGATTTAACGTACCCAAATAATCCCAAAACTACTAGCCTTGTAGGTTGTAAGTCCCCTCTGTGGGCATCAACTTAGTGATCACGCCAACATGTCTTTATACCTCTTGGAGGGTATATTGGGTCCTCTCGATGGGGCGTATACCTATAGAACTCAACATATACCTCATATTGTATTATTATTGATTATTAGTACCCGCCGCAGTTCAGTCAAACTCTATTGCATTGACCATATTTGCAGTTTAGTTAGTATTAAGTCTTAGCGTGTTATAAATTTTGCCATTGGATCTTCTTAGCTTGGAATTAAGTGTACTCTATCATACATGCTCATTACCTTTAAAGTATTGACGCATATGTGCAGTACATCATCTCGTGATGTAGGTAAAGGTTCTTAGCATCGAGCTCACGGTTAGATCGATTTTCCGATCTCCACTTAAGAAGAACCAGATATGAGTCCTCATTCTCCGAGTACAAGAGTAATGAGTTCATTAATGTCTTTTAATCATTTAGTTTCACTTTTTGATAGGCTTAGTTGGGGCTTGTCCCAACATTTCTAGTAAGTTAGAAGCTTATTTCGAACATAGTTTGTTTCATCTTTGTATAAAGTTAATGAATTCTTTGTCCCAACATTTCTAGTCAGTTCGAAGCCTATTTCGACATAGTTTGTTTCATCCTCGTATAAAGTTAATGTATTCTTTGTATTAAACTTATGTGTTTTCCTAATTATCAGTTTTAGCATATGGGTTGTCACATCCGGAAATACCCCTTAGACGTTACAAGTGTCTTCATCCCTTTGAGGACTAAGACTAACCTCTAAGATTACATTATTACATTTATAGGTCAAAATTAGAGGACATTTAAGACTATTTACTATTTGTACATTAAGGTTTACATAATATCTACCTATACGTGTTAGATATACATCAAATATAAATAGAATTGTCACATTATAAATACCATTCAGACGGACTGGCAATCAATGCCATATAGGCCAGGGAGAACCAACTTTTAAAATGTTCTTACCATGCATATCACTATAACAATTGTGACGAGTACAAATAGGACGCAGCGGTACCAATCAACATAAGTAGACTTAAAAGTTATATACAAGACTTGGCCGCTGAGGCCACAACTGTTTAAGACATAACTAATCTTTGTACACATGTCTACAAAACCTCTTAGAAGATAGAAGACCTAGAGAAGATGGGGGAAGACCCTTCCTTTGTTTTAACTACGATACAATACAAAAAAATGAATTTACCAAGGACTCAGTAAAGCTCCGAAAAACCTGGAGCTCAGCAAAAGTTGCTGAGTATCGTGTGCTCCTACAAAGGAGGTCTACTAGCCAGAATACTTATGCCTGCAGCATGAAATGCACCGTCCCCCCGCGAGAGATGTTATTACAAAAAAATATATTAAATATGTAAGGTAATATCATATGTAAAACGAGGTCTTAAATTAATTAAAGTATCAATGTAAGAGTGCATCGATTAGGAGAGAAGACCAGCTTTATTTAGTCTTGTAAGATCATGCAGGTTACGTTGTTTCCTTAATTTTCTGTATGTTATAATATTTGTAAGGTACGTGATACAAAAGACGAGCTGATCAGTGGTAGAAGAGGATGACCCATGTAAGGCATATTAACCTTTGGTATGCGGTCCTTATAATTACACAATTTAGGATCGGCCCATGCCTGGCTTTCGCCCTTGAGATGCCACCCTTCTATACCGATAGGGATCGACCCATGCTAGGATTTAACCCCTTGAATACCACCTGTATTTATACAAATTTCGTCAGTTAATTTCCTTAATCTTTGAGGTTGTTGTTTATAAATTTAGAACTCTTTTGGGATTGTTCCTTGGATAATTATAACACTTTTGATATGAGTTTTTGGTGGTCATCATCATCTTGGAGATTTGGAAATACGGACTAGTAGTAAAACTCATGAAAAATAATACATCAAGTCAATAACAATGATATAAGGAGCTATGTAACATCAACACATTAATTTAAAAGATAAATGACACAATTGACTTCAATTGACTAGGAGAGGGATTCACGAAACTTTCTTTTGCAAATACCATTTCTATAACAGTATAACGAGGATAATTACACAAGTATAGAGTAGTGAACATATAATGAAGTGATTCTATGTACATAGGATGAGGGGAGGTACATAATTAGCTATTTGAAGTCAATACATGCTATTGTTTCTTTTACTAGGAATAGAACTTAGGAGATTCACATCATTGATATTATTTAGAGTTATTAAATTTTATGCCAAGGAATATGGTATCAAATATCCTTTCATACCGTATTTTCTTACCAATACCACTATGACAATTTAGTCTTCCTTTCTGGGGGATAATGTACAACATAAGTGATGATGAAGGTAAGGTCATCTGCTTATCACATTAATGCCCTCAGAAACAGTAGATAATATATATGATGGAAAGCCGGCCCATACAACCCTTACACAATGGTGACACCCCCCCCTTTCCTCTACACATTAATACAACTTCATACATCCTCTCCCAAGATACCCAAGTTTCCCTGAACCACAATATTCATATTTCAGCCACTATAAATCTCAACTCTTTCAGCCTAACCTGAGAATAATTTCTCAAGTATTTATCATAATCCATGAATTCTTGATAAATATATACAAAATTATCCACTCCAAATATGTATTTAAAGAATGGAAAACAAATGGGTAGTCTTACCTTAATTTTGGAAATTTAACCTCTAAACTTGTACTTTAAGAATTCAAACTCTCCTTCAAACTTTTACTTGAAAATGAGATAATATTAAAGAACCCTAAGGTGTTCAAGGGTTGCAGGTTGAAAACAAGAGAGAACAAGAAAGAAACTCAAGGAATTTTAAAATTTTTTGCAAGTTTAAAATGGAGAAAAGAGACTTCATCTTTATCCATTTAAATGGGAGGTGCTATGGTGGACTATTTTGGCCAATTTTGGGCCATATATTGTCAAATATGTCACCCACCTACATGTCCTTTTAACTTGGGCCTTTATTGAATTGTTCCTCGGCTATCCATTTTCCTTTTGTTCTTTTATTCAACTTGGGTGATATTAATTCAAGTAGGTGGTTTCACTTGGCCCAATTATAAGGCAAAAATTTCATAGTAGGTGATGCACCTACTGAGTTTAACTTGGACATTATCCATAATAGGCCGGTTGACAGATTTTGATGTTGGGCTTTCTTCCATTTTTTTTTTCATTTAATAGGCTTGGGCTTCAAATGAGCCATTAATATAAACCTAAATCTGGTCCATCAAACTTGAGCCCTTTAACTATATTATAGCACAAGTAGGTGATGTAGCTGCAAGCTCAATTAAGCGAAGAAAACAGGTCAATTATTTTATTTCAATTTCTGAATTTTAATAGCTTTTGTTCAACTTAGCGCTTAACTTTCAACATTAAGATCAATTACAACCTTATTATATTTACTTAAATACTTCCCGTCAGAGTTAACTCGAAATGCACATGCTGAAACGTGCAAGGCATTACATCACCTCCGAGATACTTTAAACCAACACTCATATAAGAAACATGATCCTTCACCTACACTATAAGCCTATCTCAAGTATAACAACATTCGAATTGGCACATAGACATTGCAGGCTTTACATCCTTCCCCCCTTGAAACATTCGTCCTCGAATCTTAGCAAGATTGTCCAGCCTAAACAAGTTCAAGCCTTAGTTAGTACTACATTATATTACATTGAACATATAGACTTATACTTAGTTTTCAACGCCTCCACTAACATTTGGATCGTTCTCACTAGTGTGGAAGAGGTGAGGATACTTCAATTTCATTGCTTCTTCTACTTCCCATGTAACTTCTTCTACTTTTTGGTTTCTCCATAGTACTTTTAAAGAAGCTACTTCTTTATTTCATATCTTCCTAACTTTTCGATCCAGAAAAACAATGGGTACTTGTTCATAAGTTATATCTTACGCAACTTGTACAACATCAGTACGAGTAATACAATATGGGTTACCTATGCATGTTCAAAGCATTGAGACATGAAACACAAGATGAACTTATGAAAGCTCTTACGGTAGCTCAGACTCATATTCTACTTGACCTACTCTTTGAATAATCCTATACAGCCCTATATAGCGTGGACTCAACTTTCCATTTTTACAAAACCTCATCACCCCTTACATTGGGGACACCTTCAAGAACACCGAATCTCCTATAGAAAATAATAGTCCTCTCCTTCTTATATCCGCATATGATTTATGTCAACTTTGAGATATTTTTAGTCGTTGTTGTATCACTTTAATTTGTCAACAACTTGATGAACACGATCTGTCCCAAATAAGGAAGTTTCAGCTGTTTCAAACCATCAAGTTGGTGATCTAATCTTTCAACCATTTAAAGCTTCATAAAGTGCCATTTAATTCTTGACTGGTACCTATTATTATGAGCAAATTCAAAAAGATGTAGGTGATCATCCCAGCTATTCTTGAAATCTAATATAAAAGCTAATAGCATATCATCAAGTGTCTAAATTGTAAGGTCTACCTGGCTATCCGTTTGAAGTTGAAAGGTTGTAATTCAATTTATTTTTGTTCCCAATTTTCTTTTAAACGACTTCCAAAAATTTGTTGTGAATTGAGCTCCTCTATCAGATATTATAGACATTGACACTCCACGTACACGAACTATATCTTTAAAATACAACCTCGCATACTCTTCTGTTATATAAGTAGTGTTCATCGACAAGAAATTTGCTGCTTTGACAAGTCTGTCAACTATCACCTATATGGAGTCAAACTTCCGTAATGAGCGAGGAAAACCAGTGACAAAATCAATGTTGATCATGTTGCATTTCTAAATTGAACGTTCTATACGCTGCATGTATACCCTGGCTTCTGGTGTTCTACTTTAATCTGTAGACAATTCGGCCACTGATCCCATAATTCTACAATGTTCTTCTTCATGTACCCCCACCAATACATTTCTTTCAAGTCACGCTACATTTTAGTTAACCCCGGATGATATGAGTATCTTAAATGATGTGCTTCCATCATGATCGTCTCTTTAAGTTCATCTACATTAGGTACACACAATCTGTTTTGACATCAAAGTACTCCTTCTTGCGTAAGCTCAAATACCTTTGCATACCATGTAGTACATTCTCCTTAAGTTGTAAAAGAATTGGATCACTGTACTGCTTCTCTTTCACTTCCACTACTAATGAGGATTTCGTCACATTTCGCAAAATAACCCCTTCGTCTTGAGATTCAAGAAGGTGAACGCCCAAGTTTGCTAGTTGGGACATCCTTAGTCATTCCTTGTCTTTCCACAGACATCCCATAAGTGCTTGCCATTATTTCACTTCTTAAAGCATGAGCAACTACATTAGCTTTACCGAGATGATTTAAGATATCAATGTAATAATCTCTTAATAGCTCCAGCCACATTCGCTGCCTCTGATTTAAGACCTATTGATTAATGATATATTCCATGGTTTTAGGATCAGTGTATATTTAAACATGAACTCCATACAAGTAGTCGCGCCATATCTTCAAAGCTAACACAACTAATGCTAGCTCTAGATCATAGGTTGGATAGTTTTTTCATGTGGTCGCAATTTCCTTTATCCATGAGCTACAAATTTACCAGTATGCATCAATAGAGAACCTAATACCACTCCCTAAGCATCACAATACACAGCATAGCCTTCCGTGCCTTCTGGACGTACCAATATAGGTATAGAAGTTAATTTACTCTTCAACTCTAGCAAGCTTCTTTCACACTTATGACTCCACTGAAACTTGGTTTCTTTGGGTGTTAGATTTGTTAAGGGTGCAACAATGGAAGAGAATCCTTCAACGAACCTTTTGTGATAACCAGCCAATCAAAGAAAGCTACGGATCTTCGTTAGCATTGTAGGTCTTGGCTAGTTTTTCACGGCTTCTATCTTCTGGTTATCAACCCTTATTCATTCATCGGATACCATATGACCTAGGAATGCAAGATAGTTTTACTAGAACTCACATTTAGAGAAATTTGTATACAATTTACGATAACTGATAATTTGTAAAACGTACCGCAAGTGATTAGCGTGATCCTCTTCTGACCTTGAGAACACCAAATTGTCATCTATAAATACTATCACAAACACATCTAAAATGGCATAAAAACTCTATTCATCAAGTCCATAAAAGCTGCTGGTGCATTTGTTACCGCGAATGACATGACTAAGAACTCAAAATGACCATAACGTATTCTGAACATTGCCTTGAGTATATTTTTGTATTTGACCCTCACTTGGTAATTACCTTATCTCATGTAGATCTTTTAAAAACACCTAGCACGTTGTAACTGATCAAACATATCATCAATTTAGGGAGGGGATGTTTTTTCTTAATCGTTACCTTATTGAACTTTTGGTAGTGGATACACATTCGTAACGAGCCTTCCTTTTTGCAGACAAATGAAACTGGTGCTCCCCATGGGGACACACTAGTCCTTATGAATCATTTTTCTAATAAGTCTTTTTATTTATCCTTCAACTCCTGTAATTCTGCCGGAGACATTCTATAGAGAGGAATAGAGATAGGTTGAATATTCGGAAGCACATCAATACCAAACTGTACTTGTCTCTGGAGGCAAACTTGGAAAATCTTATGGAAACACATCTGGAAATTCATTACCACAAAAATAGATTGAAGGGTTAGTGGCTCCGTATCTATATATTTCACTCTAACCATATGCCATATGTATCCTTAGGAAATATTCTTCTTTTCCTCAAGATAAAAAATAAATTTACCTCTTTGAACCCCAGTATTAACTTTCCATTCGAGGACTACCTTTTTTAGAAACTGGAAATGCACTATCTTACTCAGGAAATCTATAGTGTCATAACAAGAAGCTTACCAATACGTACCCATTATAACATCAAAATCTACCATGTCTATCTCAACAAGGTCATCTAATGTATCGCGATCACAAATAATTACAATACATTTAATAAAAATTTTCCAGCAATCAATGTAGACACTTCGAATGACTTAACTAATAATTTTGGTTTTGTTTTGAACATTCCAACAATCAATGGTGCAACATGTGATATTGTATACCCGTGATCAATTATTGCATCTACAATATATGAAATGATGGACAATGTTACTGTAACCACATTCGGAAAGGATTCTTAATTCTTTCGATCCCCTAGTGCATATGTGCAATTATAACCTCAACTAGGACTAGATGGTCCCCTATCTCCTCTACCACGACATGTAGGCTTCTATTGTGCCCTACCTAAAGAAGGTGTTGATGAGGTCGATGTAACTACTGATCTTGTCGGATGTACAACGCAAACCATGCCCCTAAGGGTAAATTTCTCACCATATAGCATGGTGTGCCAAACCAAAAACAAACATCTATCCCAAGCCTTCATGCACCATTAATTTTCTCCCACACTGCATACAAGGGTGTCGAGATGGCCTTGATTTGCTCGTATTTCCCTGCTCTTTATAACTCTCTATTTGTGAACCTCGACTTTCACTTGTTTGCCCAAATTTATTGCCCCTAAACCCTTGGAACCGTGGTGGAGAACTTGTTGTAGAGTAGAAAGATGATGTCCTAGGTGGTCTATTAGAGAACTGAGTCCTAAACTCATCTTCGAATGGTGCAAACTTCCGATGGGTCTTTCCCTCTTAGAATACCCTATTTCCGACTCTTATGTCCTTGTTCTTTGCCTTTGATTCGCCAAGTTTTGCGCAAAAGCCAGCATCCTTGCTATATCCATATATCTCTTCAACGAAGCAATTGTACAGTCTCTAACCATATATGATTCTAATCTATCTTGAAATTGATGAACTCTATCCTCCATAGTATCTGCTACATTAGGAGCATCATGGTCCAAGGAGTTAAATTTGACCCTATACTATCTTACGCACATATTTCCTTGGTGGAGATTTAAGAACTGATCCGCACGGGCCTCTCATCTCTCCAATGGCTGATAATGATCAAGGAATACCTTTTTGAACTCTTTCCGTGTATTTGCAGGTGCAATTGTTCCGCTAGATTTCTTCAAAGCTTCATACCAAAATACAGCCACACCCTTTAATCTATATGCATCTATCTCAAGTGCTTCCTTACCACTTACATGCATAATATCCATAGTGTGTTTGATCTGATCTATAACGTCTTGCGGATCTTCATTAGTATCTTACCAGTGAATGCTATGGTGTCCAAATTAAGAAAATCATGCATCCGTGTTCCAGCTTCTCTATCTATAGCATTTGTACATGCAACTGGACCTTCTTTTCTTTTTCCATGACAAACAACTATATGAGTTAATAGTTGGACTGCATTCTTCAAATCCTGCTTGATACCATTAACGGGGGTTTCCTGAGGTTCAGCTTCCCTCCTTAGTTCTTCATGAGATAGAGGCGTCATGGAAGTCTGTGATAGAGACTTATCTTGAGCCGCACTTTGAACAATATTACCTGGTGGTGGTTGGCTTGTCCCATATTGGGAAGCAATATCTAGTCGCTTATCAGTACTTTTACTTATTCCTGTAACCGACATCTTTGCTATTATAAAACAATTTAGAAATTAGATATGATTAACCTACAACAATTGTTTGATTGCATGATCTAAGAAGTGAAAAAAATGAGACAACTCCTACATGTACCTCAACCTCTTGTTTATAGATGTGGTGCATGACACATCCATAAGCAAGACTATACATAGACACGACTTTGTAGTCTTCCAAGCATAACCTACTCTGATACCACTTTTGTCACGCCTCAAATTCCATTAAGACGGACAGGCACCTGATGCCCTAAAGCTGGGGGAGAATTAATTTTTAACCTGTTCTTACAATGTATATAACTATAAAATCGTGACATGTTCACATAGGATGCAGCGACACCAACCAACATAAGTAGACTCAAAAGTTATGTACAAGACTTGGTCGTTAAGTCCACAACTCCATAAGGCACAACTTAACTATGTACATATGTCTACAAAGCCTCTAAGATGACAAAAGACCTATAGTAGGTTTGAACAGACCCCGCCTTACCCTTAACTATGATAAAATACCAAAAAATGAATTTACCAATGACTCAATAAAGCTTCGAATCAACCTAGAGCTCACCAAAATTTGCTTACTATCATGTGCTCCTATAAAGGAGGTCTACTAGCTAGAGTACCTTTGCCTGCATCATTAAATGCACCGTCCCCTGCGAGGGACATAAGTACAAAAAAATGTACTAAATATGTAGGCAATATTATATGCAATAAGATGGCTAAAATGAAATCAAGTACAAACATATGAGTAGAAAGATGATGTCCTAGGTGGTCTATTAGAGAACTGAGTCCTAAACTCATCTTGGAATCGTGCAAACTTCCGATGGGTCTTGCCCTCTTAGAATACCCTATTTCTGACTCTTATGTCCTTCTTCTTTGCCTTTGATTCGCCAAGTGTTGCGCAAAAGCCAACATCTTTGCTATATCCATATATTTCTTCAACGAAGCAATTGTACAGTCTCTAACCATATATGATTCTAACTATCTTGAAATTGATGAACTCTATCCTCCATAGTATCTGCTACATTAGGAGCATCACGGTCCAAGGAGTTAAATTTGACAGTATACTATCTTACGTACATATTTCCTTGGTGGAGATTTAAGAACTGATCCGCACGGGCCTCTTAGCTCTCCAATGGCTAATAATGATCAAGGAATACCTTTTTGAACTCTTTCCATGTAGTTGCAGGTGCAATTGTTCCCCTAGATTTCTTCAAAGCTTCATACCAAAAAACAGCCACACCCTTTAATCTATATGCATCTATCTCAAGTGCTTCCTTACCACTTACATGCATAATATCCATAGTGTGTTTGATCTGATCTATAACGTCTTGCGGATCTTCATTAGTATCTTACCAGTGAATGCTATGGTGTCCATGTTAAGAAAATCATGCATCCGTGTTCCACCTTCTCTTTCTACAGCATTTGTACATGCAACTGGACCTTCTTTTCTTTTTCCATGACAAACAACTATATGAGTTAATAATTGGACTGCATTCTTCAAATCCTGCTTGATACCATTAATAGGGGTTTCCTGAGGTTCAGCTTCCCTCCTTAGTTCTTCATGAGATAGAGGCGTCATGGAAGTCTGTGATAGAGACTTATCTTGAGCCCCACTATGAACAACGTTTCCTGGTGGTGGTTGGCTTGTCCCATATTGGGAAGCAATAGCTAGACGCTTATCAGTACTTTTACTTATTCCTGTAACCGGCATGTTTGCTATTATAAAACAATTTAGAAATTAGATATGATTAACCTACAACAATTGTTTGATTGCATGATCTAAGAAATAAAAGAAATGAGACAACTACTACTTGTACCGCAACCTCATGTTTATAGATGTGGTGCATGACACATCCATAAGCAAGACTATACATAGACACGACTTTGTAGTCTCCCAAGAATAACCTAGTATGATACCACATTTGTCACGCCTAAAATTCCATTAAGACGGACAGGCACCTGATGCCCTAAAGCTAGGGGAGAATTAATTTTTAACCTGTTCTTACAATGTATATAACTATAAAATCGTGACATGTTCACATAGGATGCAGCGATACCAACCAACATAAGTAGACTCAAAAGTTATATACAAGACTTGGTCGTTAAATCCACAACTCCATAAGGCACAACTTAACTATGTACATATGTCTACAAAGCCTCTAAGACGACAAAAGACCTATAGTAGGTTTGAACAGACCCCCCTTACCCTTAACTACGATAAAATACCAAAAAATGAATTTACCAATGACTCAATAAAGCTTCGAATCAACCTAGAGCTCACCAAAATTTGCTTACTATCATGTGCTCCTATAAAGGAGGTCTACTAGCTGGAGTACCTTTGCCTGCATCATTAAATGCACCGTCCCCTGCGAGGGACATAAGTACAAAAAAATGTACTAAATATGTAGGCAATAGTATATGCAATAAGATGGCTAAAATGAAATCAAGTACAAACATATGAGTACATGGATCAGGACAGAAGACCACCTTTATTTTCTCTTATTAGATCATGCCACTTACGTTCTTTCCTTTACTTTTGTGTACGTTATAATATTCGTAGGGCATGTGAAACAAGTGACCAGCTTATCAGTGGTAGAAGAGGATGACCCATGCGGTGCTCATAATTACACAATTATGGATCGGCCCATTCTAGGCTTTCGCCCCTGAGATGCCAACCTTCTATACCAATACAGATCAACCCATACTAGGATTTCGCCCCTGGGCTACCACCCATAATTATACAAATTTCTTCACTTAGATTCTCAAATTATTTAGATTTTTTTTTATCAGTTCAGAATGCTTTTGGGATTATTCTGTGGATAATAATAACACTTTTGAGATGTTGTTTGGTGTTCATACTCATCTTGGAGATATGGAAATAAAGACCAGTGGTGGATGATATGAAAAATAATACTTTGAGGCAGTAACAATGACATAATGAGCTATGTTACATCAACACATTACTTTAAGAGCTTAATGACACAATTGACTTCAATTGACTAGGAGAGGTATTCACCAAACTTTCTTTTGCAAATACCAAATCTATAACAATACAAGGGGGGATAATTATAGAAGTATAGTGTATTGAACATATAATGAAGTAGTTCTATGTACTTAAGATGGTGGGAGGGATATAATTAGCTATTTGGAGTCAATACACTGCTATTGTTTCTTTTACTAATAGAAGTTAGTAAATTCACTTCATTTGTATTAATTACAAGTTCAAATTTAATGCCAAGGAATATGGAATCGAATAGCGTTACATACCTTCTTTTCTGCCAAATACCACTATCACGATTCAGTCGTCCTTTTTGGGTGCTAATCTACAACATCAGTTATGATTAAGGTAACGTCAGAAGCTAATAAAATTAAGGACCTTAAAAAAAGTAGATAAAATATTTCACAAAGACAATGCCCATACAACCCTTACACAAATGGTAAACCACCATATCCTTCCTCTGCACATTAATAATACTTCATACATCCTCTCCCAGTATACATAATCGTCCCTGAACAACAATATTCATAAGGCAACCACTATCAATCTCAGATCTTTCAGCATAACAGAAGAATATTGAATCAAGGATTTATCACAATATATGAAATCTTGATAAATATATACCAAATTCTCCACTACCAACATGTATTCAAAAAGAGGGGAAAAATGGGTTGTAGTCTTATCTTATTTCTGGAAATTTATCCTCTAAACTTGTACTTCAAGAATTCAAGCTCTCCTTAAACTTTTACTTGAAAATGTTACAATACTAAAGAACCCTAAGGTGTTCTAGGACTGCTTGTTGAAGCCAAGAGAGATCAAGAAAAAAACATAAGTAATCTAAAAATTCTTCAAGTTTAAAATGGAGAAAAAGACTTGATCTTTATCATTTTAAAAGGTCGGTGCTATGCTGACTTTCTTGGACAATTTTTGCCCATATATTGTCAAGAAGGTGACCCACCTACTTGGCCTTTTATTTGGGCCTTTTTGGACTTAAGATTATTAGGCTTGGCTGTCCATTTTCCCTTTGTTCTTTTATTCAACTTGGGCCAGACTAATGTAACTAGGTGGTACAGACTTGACCGAATTATATGGTAAAAATGTCTTAGTAAGTGATGCACCTACTTAATTTCACTTGGGCTTTATTTATAATTGTCCAATTGGCAGATTTGACTGCTTTTTATTTCATTTAATAGGCTTGGGATTCAACTAAGCCCATTAATATAAGCCTAAATCTGTTGCGTCAAACTTGGGCCCTTTAACTATATTATAGCTCAAGTAGGTCATGCAGCTGCTAGCTAAATTAAGCCAAACAGGCAACTCAATTATTTTATTTCAATTTCTAAATGTCAATCCTTTTTGTTTAACCTAGAACTTAACTTTCGTCATTAAGCTCAATTAAAGCCTTACTATATTTACATAAATACTTTCCGTCAGCGTCAACTTGCAATACTTAAGCTGAAACGTCCAAGCTATTACATCACCTTCTGAGCTAGATTAAACAAAAACTAATCATATAAGAAACATGATCCCTCACCTACATAATAAATATATGTAATATATAAAATGAATGGAACTAGCATATACATAATACATGTGATTACAAGACCATTCGTTTATGAAGATTACTTAGTCTTGTACTTTTATTGCACATAAATATATAGAATATAACATATTATCAAATAGTCGTGGCATCTTGTAACCATCTAATTAGAGTGTATCAAATTTGATTTAGCCTATACATAAATGAAACAAAACCACATATAGGCCTTAAAATTTTTAATATCCAAATTAAAGGGAAAGAAACATAAGACTCTTGAACATTAAAGCAATATCATAGGCTTGATAGTGGCATCACCCTCTGAAAGTGAGGATCTACCCTACTAAGATGATTAAGAAATCCATGTTTTCTTCAAGACATCTCCAATAGTCCTTCAACGACCTTAACCTAAAATGTTGGGGAAACAGAAGAAATGGGGTTAATACACTTATTGTACTAAGTATGAGCCCATATGCACACATATACTGAAAACATGCTAAAAATAGGACATTTCATTAACTATGCAATTTACTTTGAAAACCTTTGTGCACATTAAACAAGACTATACCAAATCAACAAGGCAAATTCATTAAGTCATAGCCATGTATATCACAAGACAAACAACAACAAAACTAGTCAAGTCAATAGCATATCACGTAATGGAATGCATAGTCAAGTAACTCTATCATACAGAAAAAAAATAACCAAAAGCATGAGCAAGAGTTCATTTATAACATAATTAAAGTAAGACAATTAGCCATGAACCCCTACCAAGTAAACAAGTGCAATAACCAAGAAAAGCCCCATATCATTAATCAATCACGTAACTCAACAAGAATCATGACCAACCTCCTACTTCACATAGCATAGCATTTAAGAGTACATATCGTCATACTTTGACAATGTAGACAAACACATATTCATATGTGACACTAATAACTGTTTCGTATCAACAATGTGCAAGTTCATCATGTACATACCATGTAACATTATGAGCATGTTCATACATAAGAACATCCTCCTAAGACTCCCTTCAAGGATAACCAGTGCAATGTTTAGGTAGAGTCTCATATCCCTACCATGTCTAAGCTAAGTCCTTTAGGTGATCTAAGTTAGAATTCAAACCTTTAGTTCATTTTACCTTTATTTAACATTTTTCCCAAAACAACATAGATCGCATGTGATAATTTGGAATCCGGTGTCATAGAACCCTACACAGAAATAAGGCGGACTACTTGCCAAGGTAGTAGCGAAACACGAACATAGTAACTACGTTGATCCACTAGGTAATATTCCTATGGGGAAACATAGTTCATGAACTAGGAGATATAGTTGGGAACCTCTTTATTCTACATGCATTATAGTCTCCAATATCAAGAGAACATTATTGATCCTACCTTCCCTATGTGGTAAGAAACACTCCTCACTCTATTCACTCGGTGATAAGATAGAGTCCGTTTTTGAAATATCTTTAATGTGTTTATTAATAATCATAGCTTATTGTAGGTCACAGGGTCTAACAATTTTATAACTTCATCATCATCATAACTCAATAAGAAATTTATCAACATTGCCCTTTCATTACAATTCAAATAGGTGAGGTTACCACATTAAAATATCACTTCATATTAAGGCATATTGATAAAAATTCACAATCCTTAGAACATATACATCTTAGACAACACCTCACAAACCATTATCAAGATATTTCAATTCAATATCAACTTTCTTAGTCTTAATACAAGGCATAATCCAATACAACATCATGACTTAATCACAATTAACCATAACTAAAGTAAAGAATAGGGATATGAAGATTTACAAGGTCTCCTTCACAACTTATCATTAAGGTCTTACCGTCAACCCTTAATCAACCCAATTAGGGTATATTATCATCATATAACTAAAACTAACTTGATCACAGAGCTGGTTAAATCATTATATCATAATTCATCACTAGTTTATAACAGAAGATAAGATACTTAGGTCAATTCACAACATACTTGCTAACATAGATCAACTTCACAGAACTAGCATAATAGGACTAGAATCCATTATAGTTTAGAAATTATTGATACAAAAACATCATCTAATACTAATTATACCAATAACCAATTCAATTGAAACAATATAATACAATTTAAACCAAGATCATAACTTAGAATTAAGGTGTAAAGGTTATCTTCTACAAAATAGAACAATTCATCAACAAATATTATAACTTAGTTCAATAAATGTTAATATATCCATAATATATAAAAGAAATCATAAACTAATCAATTCAGAACATCAATTTCGAGATTGGATGAAACACACTTGAAAACTAAACTTTTTGAAATCTATTTGATGGAACACTTTGAAGAAAAAGGTTTAAAAGGTCAAAGAGATCTCATACAATACTAATTGATGAAGATTTATGCACTAAAATGACTCTTTTAATCCCTTTAGACCTTCCCTTGCTAGGTCTTCAATGAAGTTCTTCACTAGAGAGTGAAAGAACAGAGAAGGAAGAAAGTTTTGTGTTTGGGAATTATGTGAGTTTAGGTTAGGGATTTAAATAAGGGTTTAACTCACTTAATTATACCTCTCCTAAACCCTAATTAACTTTCTAACTAACCAAATTAATTAATTAACCTAAGCTAGACCGTTCTGTTAAAATAGGCCCTCACAGACGATACCACAATTGATGTATCGTTGGTCAATCAACACTCAGTCCCCCCCTTCCGTGGTGAACATCCGTCGTTTGATTCAGAGACTTGAAGAAATGTAACATTAGACAAAATGTCTATGTTTTGGTCGATGGATGGCATCGACGCCCCATTGTTTCCCATCGTAGGTTCACACTGCCTAGGCAGTCTTTGACCCTAAAATGCAAGGGTCCTCCTCAAGGACCCTTAGTTAGTCCTTGGAGAGTTGTGCCCAGAAATTTTGACTATAAACTAACTCTAATTAATGTTATACACCCTTCCACAAATGTTAATCATTTTGTGACAAATAAAAACTAGTCAAATTGTCTAAGGCACGTTATAACCATATCGAACTAGTTTACAAAAGTCATCGACGTTCTTGGATATTTTTGTTTCTAGACTTCCTAAATGACTTATATTAATTAAAATGAACCTTAAAACATTATCTAAACCTTATGACACTTATGTTAGTCTCTAGAACATATCTTGGATTTTCGTAGTGTTACATGTGTATTCCCTACCTTTTCATAATAATTATGATTAAGCTTACGCATTCAATTTATTATCTTTACTATGCTCACGATAAAATCAGTAGGGTTATCTTGGGATCACTTGTAGTCCTAGGTCCCGTGTCCTCATCTACGGTGTAGCTCGGGTGTCACATGATTACTGGACTTTGTAGGCTAGAGCAGCCTTGTCTTGTATGTATATGAGTGATTGATAAATGGTCATGAAATAAGTAAAGAGGTCATTAAACTTTGAACCCTTTTGAAGAAACATTATGACATCTTTTAAGATGTTGCATACTTCTTGTGTGAATGGTGGACTTAGGGTTGATTGGCTGGAACAACATAAAATCATCGTTAGAAAAGTTATTGAGCTAAACTCTTGACCATTGTTGGTAGCCTTAATGGACTCTCTTTGGTAAGGTGTAATGTGATTGGGTTGTGACCTAGTTATGGTAGCTCTTCATATGCTCCTTTATTATAATACTCGATGAGAACAAAGGCTAGCACCGAGCAAATATGCTTCTGTAGTAGTTCTAGTTAAGGAGAAGGATAGAGTACAAAGAAACCATCGATATTCTTAAACCATGTGCCTACATGGGATGTGTCATTTTTTACCTTTAGCAGGTAGTACACCCTCTATCGGAGTAGGTTTATGACTCCAAATTAGATGCCTAGATAGTATGGTCTATGTTAATTATTGCCTATTCTCATCATATTTGATACATTCTAGTGTTCGAGAAGTACTATGAACTGTAGGTAGTGGAATGGGACGCTATCTGGACATTGCACGATTAGCCTATTAAGTTGTTGGTGTGTGAGTCCATAGGTCTTCTCCAAGAGCATTATATGATTGTCCTTAAGTGTTAAGTGTATTATTTTTTAATTAATGGATTTAATGACTTAAGAAAATACTTGTTGATTGAAAAGGTAGTTATTTAGTGTAGCTTTGAGTATTTTCTAGGTTGGCTTGGAGAGGGTGTACGGGCGTTCTCTTCTTGTATTACTTAGGCGAGTCTTAGAGTTACTCTAGGTAGGTAGTTTGAATAATGAAATGGGAATAACATTATCTTAGGTAGGCTAAAGGATCACATTGGCGTGTTAGAAGGGATTGTATGGGCGGTCGCTTAAATCTCTCTCAAGTGAGCCTTAAGAATCACCTCACCTTTGGTATGATAGTATGCTTATGGGTTGGATGTTACTTGAATATTCCTTACATGTGATTATAGACTTGTTTAATGTCTCTTATACTGTTTTATGAAGGTTTTACATCAAAATATAATGAAAGCATATTTCTATACTAAATGCCCCTTTTTCATTGTATTTGCATGGTTTCCATACTCAATGCATTTAATGTCCTAACCCCTTATTTTCCCTTTTGACAAAACTGTAGGGAATTGGATGTCTTCTTGTGCCATGTTTGATGGATAGGTTTCTAAGGGTTTAAGATAAAATATTAGTAAGTCGTCATCGATTAGATTTCAATATCCATATGTTCTTTTTTATGTCTTTGTCTTTATTTTATGTCTTGTATGGGATTAGTTCCAAGTATTACATAATCCAAAGTATAGATGGTTTAATGAGACCTTGTAAAGGTTTAAATTTATAAAATAAGTCTTTTGCTTGCGTATTGATAAAGAATTCTTCGTTTGTGAAGAAAGTTATAAATTTTTACTCATTTTAGAGTGTACATTATGCAATGATTGATCGAGTGGCTTAGCTGAGACATTTCAGAGTCTCATATGTTGTGTGATGACTCAAGAATTCTCTAACTTCTTGGTGTATTTGTGGGTCGTTACATGAATTTTCTTAACGGTCTTATAGATAATTTCGGGAGCAATGAATGAAAACTTGCAATCATCTAACCACCCAATCAGAGATATACATCTCATACCATACAAAAGTTCAAAAGTTTCCATGGACATAGTTTAATGGTAACTATTATTAAAAGAGAAATCAACCAAAGGAAAGTATTTATCCAAACTTCCCTTGAAATTGATCACACAGATGGTAAGCATATCCTCAAGGATTTGAATAGCTCACTCCTCTTGACCAACCGTTTGGGAATGAAAAGTGGTGCTCAACTTCATTTGCGTACCTAACAATTTTTGGAATGACCTCGAACTTTGGGATGTAAATTGAGCACCTCAATCCCTAATAATGGATAAAGGGATACAATGAAGACTCACAATGTCATTGATATAGATCCTTGCATACTCTTCCGCAAAATAAGTAGACTTAACGGGGATAAACTGAGCGGAATTTTCCAACCTATCCACAACCACCATATAGATTTATTTAACCTTCATGTACGAGGCAAACCCACAACGATGTCCATATTAATGTCTTCCTACTTCCAAGCCGGAACATGTATATCTTGACGTAAGGAAACCTACTTTTGGTTCTCGGCTTAAACTCGCTCACAACTATGTTTTTTTTTTAAGATATCTCACAAAAATACTTCTGTATGGTCAATATACATATTTGTAAAACCTGGATGAATCGAATATAGGATCTGATTTTTCAAAAAATTAGACATTGGGCACACACAAACTCACTTGGTACATCAAAACGCCAACCTCTTCTAAGGAGAATGAGTCATTTAGCTTGACAAGAGACCATTCTTTTAACTCCATCAATGATAGATCAAGGTGTTTCTTATAATTTTCCTCAACAACCAAAGACGATTGAGAGTTATTATGGACCATAAAACCACTATTTGGATAATCTTATAATGGAACACCCAAACGAAGCAACTGATGGGCATCTTTCACAAGGTCGTTCTTTCCCTATTCAACATGAGGCACACTTCCCATAGTCATACGCATTAGAGCATCCACAACCACATTGTCTTTGTCGGGATGGTAGAGAACACTCATGTCGTAATCTTTCAACATTTCCAACCACCATCATTGTCACAGATTTAAATCCTTTTAGGTAAACACATATTAAAGACTCTTATGGTCGGTATAAACGTCCATAGGAACACCTTATAGGTAATAACTCCCTATTTTCAAGGAAAACACCATGCTTGCTAACTCTAGATCATTATATAGGTAGTTCTTCGCACGAATCCTGAGTTTCCTATAGCATATGCTATAACCTTCCCGTGTTGCATAAGGACACAACCCATTCAAACTGGGGATGCGTAATAATATACAATGAAAACTTTTGTACCTCCAGTAAACTCAAAAAAGAGGTGGTAAGCCTATCTTTCAAGATTTGGAATCTTCTTTCATATGCCTCTGACCACTCAAATTTCATATTCGTTAAAGTCAAAGAAGTCAAAGGAGATGCGATGGACGCAAAACCATCCACAAACCTCCTATAGTACCTAGTTAGACCCAAGAAACTTCTTATGTCTTTTTTAGCCAATGGTCTAGGTATATTTCTAACCGCGTTGTTTTTCTTTGGAAAAACCTCTACATCCTCACTAGCGATGATATGACAATGAAAATCCACCAACCTTAACTTTACATTTGTTATGCTTGGCAGACAGTTTGTTTTACTTCAAGACATTTAACAACAATATAAAATTCCCCATATGATCACCCTCATTTTTTTAATACGCCAATATATTGTCAATGAATGCAATGACAATAAAATCTAGGTAATTTCAAAACACCCTATTCATTTAGACCATAAGTGTCGCCGGGGCATTACATAACCTAAAAGACATCACCCTAAAGTCATAGTGACCATATAATGTTTGAAACGTTATTTTTGGAATATCTTCATCTCTCACCCTATGTTTGTGATATCCCGACCTTAAGTCAATTTTTAAAAAGTATCTTTCCCCTTGGAGTTGATAAAAAAAGTCGTCAATCCAAGGGCGAGGGTACATATTCTTGATGGTCACTTTATTGAGTTTTTGGTAGTGAATAAACATCCTAAGAGACCCATTATTCTTCTTAACAAATAGTACCTGAGCACCTAATGGGGAATACTAGGTTGAATGAAGCCTCTGTCTAGTAAATCCTTGAGTTTAGCCTTCAACTCTTTCCATTAAGTCGTAGCAACCCATAACGAGGAATTGAAATGGGATTTTGTATCTGGTAGCAACTCAATACCAAAGTCAATTTCCAATTCTAGAGGAATATTGGGAAGATAATTAGGAAAGACCTCCGTAAATTCCCTCACTACGAAGACTAACCTGATGGGAGGAACTTCGGAGTCTAAATCATTGACTCTCACAATATGGTATAAAAACCCTTTCGAAATTATCTTACAAGACATTAGACAAGGAATAATGCAACCTCTATGAATAGAACTTCCCCCTTCATCTCCATGACGAGTTCATTTGAAAAATTTTACTTGACTACTCTTGTACTACAATCAATGGAAGAAAAACAAGCATGCAACCAATCCATTCCGAAAATGACATCAAAATCAACCATATCAAGTGCAACTAATTAAACATGAGTAACTCTATTGGGAAACATTATAGGACAATTTCTATACACCCTTTTTGTAACCACCGACTCACCTACAAGGTTAGTCACCATAAAAGGTTCGTTAAAGATATCGGGAAAAATAACAAACTTTCTAGCTACCAAGGGAGTAAATAATTATAAAGTAGTATACGGATCAAGTAAATCATAAACTTTATATAGAAGAATTATAATATATTGGTCAACACATCGGGTGAACTATGTTATTCACTACTAGAGCGGAATTCATAAAAATGATTCTTTCTTGGAGTACCAACATTAGAAAGACTTGCTTGATTTATCCCACGAATCTTGTCTTACCTCTTAACATTAGATCAAGCCCTAACCTTGTGACCTTCTTTTCCACAACTAAGGCAATTTCCTGTCCCATCTAGTAATTCCTCCCAATGTTTCTTACCACAGTTGGAACAAGTTTATTTATCATTAGGTGTCTTTTCACCTCTATAGTTTTGGGACTTAAGGTTATAAACCTTATCATCACGAGCCTTGGGAAATTTTTAAGGGACTTGATTGGAGAACCTCTTCTTTAATCTAGTCGTATCTTAAATTTCAAACCTACCCTATGAAGAAACACTCTCAAAATACTTGGCCCTCTTGAACTGTCTATTATTTCTCCTAACCTACTTTCTTCACCTTGTTGAGCACGAAACATTATATAATAAATATTCATATTTTCATGAATCAAAGATGAATGACATTCTTTCACCATGTCATCGGACACTCCCATAAGGAAATGAATAATCTAATCCCTTGGGTTAGAAACCAAGGATTGAGCAAACTTAGACAATTTTTGAAATTTAAAGGAATAGTAAAGTACACTCATACCTGGTCGACGAAGGTTGAGTAAATCTTCCACCTTATCTACCCTAAACTATCTAGGAAATAAGCGATCAAGGAAAGCTTTTTTGGAGATCTCCCTAGTCACCGGACCACCTTGTAGCAACCTATTATCTATCCGTTGGGTGTACATGTTTTTCACCATATCTTTGAGTTGATACGAAGCCAACTAGGATTTTTCACCCATAGTTACTCCCATAGAAAATAGGATCTTATAGACCACATCTAAGAAATCTTTAGGGTATTCATCCGCACTTGACCCATAGAACATAGGAGGGTTCATCCTAGTAATATCTCTCACACGATATGCCATAGTTCTAGCATAATGAGGCACATGGGGTCCAACCACCTGATTCTTTTAGGCTATCATGGATTTGAGTGAGAAGTGATGACATTATCTTGTGAATTCATGGCTTTCACCAAATTGAGAAAAGCTTCCCTTATCTCTCCATTAGTCATCTATTAAGGCAGAACCAGAACTTTATCACCCAGAAAAACTTCTTCAAGTGGAGGTGCTTCATTGTCTTGCGAAAGAACTTAGTTTTCTTGATCACCCGAATTCACGATCCTTTCCTCTACCCTTCGTTCTGTTGACCTTCCAGTGTTCAAACCTATAACCACAATAAAAGGCTTATGTTAAAATAACACATAGAATGGACTCTCGAGGAACAACATAGGATTACAAGAAATATGAGACTTTCCTAAGAATTATATTGTCTCTCATTCATAAGTGTGGCGCTCTTAAAATTTAAGAATAAGATTCTACATAGATGTGGTTTAGTGAGAAATCTATTCTAAAGATATTCAACCTTATGCTCTTATATGATGTTTTCCACATCCGGGGAGCACCCTGTAGAAGTAACCGATGTCGTCGTCCTCTAAGAGGACTAAGACTAACCTCTTAACACTCATCATTGCATTTCATAGGTTAAATTGCGGAAAATTTATAACTTTCCATCAACGTCCATATTGAGGTTTACATAGACCTCTCGCTTACACATAATATATATGTATATATATATACATACACGTATGTATAAATATATATATATATATAGGGAGTGTACATAGACTCCTCTTATAGGAAGCACTACATAGGATTCTACTTTTATTTCACATATATAATGTAGCAATATAATCTCATAGGAAGTCTAGATAAGTATCACACATAAAAAATCTAAGTCGAGTACAACATTTGGTCATAGCCCATATTTTTAATAAAATAAAAGCCACATATAGGAATATAAGACAATTGCCTTTAAATGAAAGGGAACGAACTAAATGTGTCTAAAGAAGGAAAACATCAATAGCTCGATAGAGGAATCATCATCGGATGGTGAGAACCTATCAAACTTGGAGAATGAGAATCCTAGTTATCTTCCAATAGCCCTTCTAGTTACTCAACAACCGGCACCTACATAAATGTATAACCATAGAAATATGGGTTAGTACACACTTATACTAAATATGGGAATATAAACGTAAAACGTTTGAAAGAATGCATAAGAAAGGGGACATTTAGTTTTTGAAGACATGTTAAGTCATTTTGAAAACCTTTAATGCACATTCAAAGCACATTCCACATAATTAATAAAAATAGCATAAATCATATTCATAATAAATTCAGCCTAACATACGAACCATGTATAACACAATTCCTACATAATCAATACATAACCAAATCAACATGTATACTAGCATACTTGAGTACGTAGTCAAACAACTCAAATATCATGTTTTAACCCCAAAGCACATATAGTAGTTTATAACATTACACCATCTGAAAGAACCTTATTCACAAATAAACATCAATTCCACAAGTACAATGCAAAAATAAAGACCGATAATCTAACTCAACAAAATATACCAAACAAAGGATAACAAGTATTATCTAACTTCATATAGCATAACAACCAGAAAAATCATTATTATACGTAGCAATATAGAAATCAACATGTTCATAAGGAAAACTAAAATGATATAGTATCTTTATTATTCATAGTCCACATATGCATAATATTTGTTTATATAATATAATAACAACCTTTCTACGACTTCTCTCAATGCCAACTAGTGCAATGCATAGGTAGAGTGACATACCCCTACCTAGATTAAGTCAACCTTCAAGTCACCCTAGTTAGTGTTCACATTATTACTTCATTTTACTTTAGGGAACACATGTCTTAATCGCCATAGACTACAAAAGATAATTGTGGAATCCGGTGTCATGAAACCCTACATTGAAAGAAGTTAGACTACCTGTTAAGGTTCTACCAAAACATGAACATAGCATTCTAGGTGGATCCACTAGCTAGTATTCCTATTGGGGCAACATACTAGGATATATACTTGGAACCCTCTTTATGAACATAACATTATAGTCTCAAAAATCACGAGTATCATAGTGAACCTGCCTTCCTACATATGGAAGGGAGACACCTCCCATCTAGTTCACTCGATGCTAAGCTATAGTCCCTTTTTGATATGAATTTAAGCCTTTATTAATAATCATAACCTAGTATAGTAAATAGGAGAATAACCCCTTGTATATTTACATAATTAGCTCTTTAGGAATTGCAGTAGAAGGTCCTTTCAATACAAACCTCATATGTGTGATTAACACATTATCATCATCATGTCATAGTAAGACACATAGACAATTCATAATGAACCTTATATCATTTCATATAACACAAAATCTCAAATCTTCACATAATCGAAAAATTTCAATTACATCATCATACCAACACTTACATAATATAATCATAATAAATGCTTCAACAGAAATTCATCACAATTGAATTAAACGTTCAAGATCACAAAGTCTTACGTATTGACCTTCAAAAAAGCCATCTTCATTGGTGTTACCCCAAACCAATCAAATTTCTTCATTAATAGGTTTAATAACATCATTAAATATCAATTAAGACTGTAACTTAATCAGTTGCATCAATACTAATCAATTAAACATGAATTCATAACCTAGGGGTAGAGAATTTGGGTCAATTCATGATCTATTCCACATACTAGGTAATTCATAAAGAACCAATGCAATTGAACAATAATACAATATAATATGATCTAATAACCAAAATAATCTATAAACAATACAATTTAAAAGATCAAATTCGTATTAGGAAGAAACCCATATGAAATCTATTTTGAAAACCAATTTTTGGAGTACCCTTTGCGGAAAGGAATCCCAGAGGTTAAAGGATACCATACCTTGATATTGTTTTAAGATTGAAGGTGAAAATTTACCTTCTTTCTTCCCTAATATCTTTAGACCTTTATATTATATGTAGTCTTCTTTGGGAGAGAAAAAGTACAGAGAAGGAAGAGCAATTTCGGTTTGGGAAAAGTCATCTGTTAACCTGGGTTTCTGCTTAGGGTAGTTTGTATAGTTGCTTAACTAATCTAATAAACAACCCTTAATACCTAATTGAAACACTAAGTAACTAAATTAATTAAATGAATCATTTAAACCAAAACAAAAAAGTTGTAGGTCTAACCTAAGAGACCCGACCTACAGGTCGTAGGTAAGTCGACGAGCACTGTTCCCCTTGTCTTGCATATCCATGCTTTGTATCAAAAAGTATGAATTTTTTCCTTTTTTCTAAATTTAATAAGATTACATCTACGGAGGCATCCACAACCCATGTATTGGCCTAAAATTTGTTGATGGCAAGCGTAGGTAGACACATTCTACACTGCCTCATTTTGCAGGTTTGGGTAAAATGCAAGGGTCCTTTCCAAGGACCCCTACGGTGGTCCTTGGAGAGTAGTATTGATAATTTTCGACCATTATTATTTTCTAATACAGTTTAAACAAGTTTTCACAAAATTTAATCAATTTGTGACTCGTAAAAACCTTGTGCAATAGACAAAGCCAAACTAGCACTTCATACATTAGTCTACGGACGTCATGGACGTTTGATAACGTCTTGATTTTAAAACTTCCTAAATGACCTCTAATTTATGATTTTGACTTTAAAACAGTGTTACAATCATTAGAAACTCATGTGAGGATATAAAGTAGTTCTTGGATTATAAGAGTGTTACAGACTCCTCCCCCATGGCCTTCAAAATGTTTTCTCTATCCCAACCAATGGTTGACCAGTCTAGTCTGTGGTTTGGGAAACGTGGCCGATAGGGTATCGTCGATGGAACCCTATATCACTTACTACACACGACATAAGTGGAGGTCCTTAGGTATCAGTTAATTGATTAATTAATGGCGAGACGGTTATTATAGTTAATTTAGAACTATTTAAGTATCCTAAGTCATTTAACAAACCTAAAACCTTATAAATCCTAAAACTCAAATAGCTCTCACTTCACTCTACTTTCTCTCATAACTCCACAGACCTTATTGAAGAAAAAGGTCAAGGTTAATCTAGGGTTTCAATATAAAAGCTTTATACTACAAAACTCAAAGTATTATTAAGGTATGGAGGCTCATTCTTTGGACTCCTTTCCGCAAGAGGTTTAAAATTTTTAATTCAATGTTCTTGAAAAATCTAGTTTTCATCCAATTTCTTGGGCCTTCTTTCTATGTTGAATTATTTAGTCTTAATTCAACTTTTGGTGAATATTTATGTATTTTTATGTGTAAATTGATGTATACCTTAAATATTTGACCTAATTCTCTTTAAATACCCATGAATACTCTTCTTCTCACAACCCTAACTTATAAATTTTATTTTTATGATAATGTAGATTAAAGTAAACGTTTTAGAAGAATTTACCATTATAAGATGACAATTATTGAGTTCTTGGGAGAATATCATGAAATTGGGGTTTATATCCTTTATAGGTTTCTTGGAAGCCATTGGTAAGACATTCGAGATCATTAATACTCTATTATTTTAATGTTTGTCTATTCTTGGTAATGTTGTTTAATTGAAGTATGTATGAAGAAGTTATGAGTGTATTATTATTCTATGAAAATAATATATGTGAGATGATCATTGTAGTATGGTTATGAGGGATTAGAAGTGATTTTATTGTGCATCTTATAAATATGATTATGATCTAATGTTCTTACTTAATGTTGCATTGTGATAAAAGGAATTTCTAATCCTAGAACGTAGGAGCTATGATAATGTTATACATCGTGTTAGTCTCGTAATACCTATTTTATAAACTATTGTTAAGGATAACTTAAACAGATTTCAAAAAGGAAATATACATTAGAACCGAGCGAACTAGAGAAAGAGGTGTCCCTTCAATTGAGCAAGGTAAGTTCACCAAAGGTCTCATGAGGTGGAAAATACAATGCAAATTAGAATAGAGAAACTTTCTAGTAACAATCTCCTTGTTCCTTAATTATGTAACCCCATAGGAGAACTAGTTAGTTAATCCACGTAGATGCTATTATGATGTATATGTCCTACCTTGGAAAGTAGTGTTCCAACCTTTTTCTGTGAGGGTTGACACCAGATTCAATATTTATCTCACATGGTCTCATATTGGTTATGGCAAAGTTTACAATAAGTAATATGAAATAATGAAAGTACAAAGATGCATAAAAACTAGGATGACTTGAGAGGTGTACTAGTGTAGGCAAGTGTATGATAGTTTACCTATACGTTGGACATGTGGACCTTTCTGGGACTTCTAGGGTGATTTCTTTGTATAAATATGTTATGAATGAAATGCATAATGTTAGTTCTAGATAATGTTTTTATCATATGAGGTTGCATTCACTTGATATGCATGTTTTTCCCCTAAATTGATATGTATGAGGTTGAAACAGTTATTACGAGTTTATATGATATAAAGTCAATACTTATGTCTCTTTGATAGTTTACTTAGTTTATGTGGGGTTATGGAGTTCCACATATACATTGCACTAATTTATTTGAAATAGGATTATGGCTAAGGTCTTGTGATATAATGATGAAATGTTGCTTATGGGCTTACTATGATGTTGCTCAGGAACGTGATATAAAAAAGTCTTATTGTCGTTATGTTATGGATTTGTCTATTTATACACCCGGAATTTCTATTACTTATGCTTGAATCTTATATATTGAGTAATGATAGTTTTAGATTTAATTAAGTATAAATAACTTTTTTACAAATTATTGGAGCCATAACATTAATATCACGACCCAGATTCTTGAATTCACATCGCAACCGGTGTCGTTGACCTCTCATAGGTACAAGACAAGCCTCTTCTTAGCATTCATTAGATTCATATAGATAAATTTGTGGAAAATTTAAAACTTTTAAACATTAATGAAGTGTACATAGACCTCATATTATATTTCATGAATTCATATACTATAATCTCAACTAAACAACCATCTACAGCATATATATATATATATATATATATTATATATATATATATATATATATTATATATATATATCATAATAAGTTTACCAAAACGGACTTAATACAAAAACATCAAAATGAAAACATCTGAAAGAAACGCTAGGGACAACATCCTCTATCTATGTTTAAATACTAGGCTATGAAGATAGAAGTAGAATCCTCGAACTAGAGAGAACCTATAAAATATTCAGGAGATCGCTATGTACAAACCGTTGCAATGAGTCTTCAATCTAATCTCTGACCTACACCTATAAAAATATATTTGTATATGGTTACTACACACTTTTACTAATTATGGGTGTATGCACACATACACACAAGGCTATGCATGGTCAATAAAAGTTCTTCTTACACAACATGTCATTTCAGGAAAGAAGTCACTAGACTTTCCTAGTTCGTTAGTTTTGAATTGTGGTATGAATATGATGTATTTAGTGAATCCGAAGCACACAACTCACTTTCAGTGTGATCACAACATATTAGACTCATCAACATAATTTTAGAACAACTCGAGCGAAGATTTGAAAATTTGGTCCCC
The DNA here is from genome assembly GCA_027705065.1 of Solanum peruvianum. NCBI lineage: Eukaryota > Viridiplantae > Streptophyta > Magnoliopsida > Solanales > Solanaceae > Solanum > Solanum peruvianum. The sequence goes on along the minus strand of JAKWJD010001763.1, from coordinate 39,879,879 downwards.
ATTGATGTTATGTTTTACTTACAAGTGTAATTTTTCATTGTAATCGCATACCCACAATGAATGAAGTATGTAAACCAAGGATAAGGGAGTGACTTCACTTTTCTTACAACAGGTCATTCATTATATTCAGTATTCATTTGTCAGGAAAACTTCATCATCTAGTCTCTTTTAGCTATTCAACTTATGTCATTGATTAGCTATTACATTTTACTCCCCTTTATTGGCATAATATAAGAAGTTATTATAACCCAATTTTATTAAGCTTTTCCCATTATTTGCTGAAACTTCATTGGTATCAACACTGACGATTGATATTCATAAGCTGTTACTTTCATAGCTAATTTTTAACATATGTTCCTTCTTCTTACGTTCGTTCTTTCTTAGAGACATCTTTAGAATTAAGATCATGCGAGCTAACATAAAATCCAGTGTCTTCACCACACTGAAAAGAGTTTATTGATCATTCAAAATGAATCTAGATCATGTGAGCTAACATGAAATCTAGTGTCTGACCCACAACAAAAAGGGGTGATTCGTCGTGTAAGGTTAATCCATGTCAACTATTTATCCCACACCGATAGGGTGGCTAATGGATATAGTGAACCAAGGACATTCTTTTGAGCATTAATCGACACAGATCAGGGAAGCTAAGCATTATGTCCATTGTCTTCCCCACACTGAAAAGAGATGATGTCACTGGCCATGGTAAAATTGAAACATACCTAGTTTTGTTAGGTGGAAACAATAGGCAAGTTCATGTTGGCTAGACATAGTTCGAAAAATATGAGACATATGGAGACTACTTATCCACCTCGGTTGTAGCCTCATCTCATGAAACATACCCGTTCAAGCACAAGCTCATAGCTACTGTATCGCTACTTTGCCCACTTTATTTATCTTCTTATCTTTTAGAGTTGACTCAAACATTATTGAATCTTGCATCTAGATTGAGGTGTACTAACTCTATTGATGACTTGTCATTCCTTTCTTTACATTGATTAAATGTGAATTATCCTTACATAACATCTTTGGTGTTAATGAGACTTGTCTCACACATTCTAACACCCTTGTTCATGAGTATCTTAACGTGGTATCTTTGGTGTAAATGATTCTTATATCACTTCTTTTAACACCTCATTGAGGTCACTTTCTTAATATAAATATATTAAATTATGTTAATACTCACTTTTGTACCATCCTAAGTTAAGTACTAGGATGTTTCTTGAGTAATACTAGGTTAGTGTAAGAATTTCGGTATGACCCCTTTAATTTAATAAAATAACTTGCTAATTTAATTAATTAACTTTATAACTTTATAAATTAGGTGAGCTACGGTAATTACTAAAGTACCCTCAAGTCGTTAGGACCATAACTAACCCTTTGGACCATCCTAGGTTAGGTACTAGGTTGTCTCTTTAATTAGTTACTAGGTTAGTGTTACCTAATTGAGTGTTCGGTTATCGGGTGTACTAGATATTTTATTTTGTTTGTCCTAGATTAAGAAGTTCGATAAGTCAATAGATTAGAGTCTATAACTAGTTATAGAGCTAGGTCCCAAAATGGGTGAACCCATGAGCACGCCTAACTACCCTTATTAAATTCGGTTATGGTGGTACCCTCCTTTGCCGTTTCTCCCCATGTGCTTGCACATCAGCTGCTTGTACTTTCCTAACTAACAATTCTTGGTGGTTCATTTTGAATGTTTACTTATTCTCCTAAGGATTCTCCGTAGGTCCTTTGACACTGTTTAATCCATGAGCACTGGGTGGAGATGCTGGTTAGCTTTGACACCTACAACAAATGAGGATTAAGAACTAGAATAAACTAACACACCCCCACTTGGTGTATCTACCAACCGTACACCCAATCATGCAAATTGGTGTATACCCTTAACCAACTCCTTCTTCTCATCATAAATATGAGCCACACAATCCATGCTCAAACGTCTCAAAGCATAAGCCAATACATTGAACTTACCTGGTTGATAATGAACACTTATGTCATAATCATTAAGCATCTCAACCATCTCCTTTGATGAAGATTTAACTCCCTCTACGTAAAAATATATTGAATACATTTATGGTTAGTAAATATATCAAAATGTACACCATATAAATAATGTCTCTAATGTTTTAACGCAAAGACTACAGTTGCTAACTCAAGATTATGAGTAGGGTAATTCTTCTCATAGACTCTCAACTTCCTAGAAGCATATGGGATTACCTTGCCACCATTCATAAGAACACATCCCAAACCCACTCATCACACACCCATCACCCCTCCTCGGCAATGTAAGCACTGGGGCTGAAGTGAGTCCGTCTTTGAGCTATTTTCAAGGCTGAAGTGAGTCCGTCTTTGAGCTATTTTCAAACTTCTTAGACCATGTAAACTTCACTTTCTTAATTGTTAAGTCTTATAATAGGGAAGCAATAGAGGAAAATCCATCCACAAACCTGCGATAATAATTAGACCAACCCAAGAAACTCTAAATATCTTTGGAGTGAGTTGTCTCGGCCAGTTTTTCATTGATTCAAGCTTTTTTGGGTCTACCGAAACACCCTAGTCGGTCACAACATGAACAAGAAAGGTCACTGATCTCAACCAGAACTCACATTTACTGAACTTTGCATACAACCAATGTTCTCTTAGTACTTGCAATGTAATTCTCAAATGTTGTTCATATTATTCCCTGGTCTTAGAGTATATAAGGATGTCATCTATGAATAGTATAACAAATGAATCAAGGTACTCATAGAAGAACCTATTCATAAGGTTCATAAATGCGGCTGGTGTGTTTGTGAGACAAAATAACATGACAAGAAAATCATAATGACCACACCTATTGTGCAAAGCAGTCTTAGGAATGTCCTTATTTCTCACTCTAAGGTGGTGATAGGCTGACCAAAGATCTATCTTAGAAAATAAACTTCAAACTTGGAGCTGATGAAATAGATTATCAATGTAGGGTAGTGGGTATTTGTTATTTATAGTGACTTTGTTGAATTGCCGATAATCAACACATATTCTAAGCGTTCAATCCTTTTTCTTAAAGAACAACACTGGAGCAGCCCATGGGGATATGCTCGGATAGATGAAGCTCATATACTGTAAATCTTTTAATAACAACTTCAACTCTTTGAGTTCAGCTGACTTTAACTCTTTGAGTTTTGGTGGAGACATTCTATAGGGAGGAATGGAAATTGCTTTCTGTTAGGATCTAACTCAACACCTAATTCAATTTCTAGTTCAAGAATGATTCCTTGTAAATCCTCTGGAAAGACATCTTCGAACATATTCACTATGGTCACAGAGTCTAGGGAAGGAACATAGTGGTCTATGTCATTGCCTCTTACTAAGAGGTATAAATACCCCTTAGACAGCATCTTATTTGCATTGCGGTTGGACATTATTTGGTTTGTCATATTTGAACGCACCCTTCCCACTTCATATCTAACTCATATGGAAACTCAAATATCACTACCCAAAAATATATCAAAATCAAGCATGGTTAATTCTATAAAGTCAACACATGTGACTCTATCAAGAATATTAATTTGGCACACTTTAGATACTCTTTCAGCTATAATGACATCTCCTATGGGAGTACTAACTAGGAAAGGCTCATTCTAGATGTCAAAAAGCAAGTCAAACTTACTAGTTATTAAAGGAGTAACAAATGATAAAGTGGATCTTGGATCTAACAATACATACACAGGAAAAGAGAAGACGTACCATTGACCACATCAACTAACTTATTTTGCTCCACTCTACCTTTGAATGCATAGAATATGTTCCTCTTTGGAGGTTCGGCTGCAACATTTGGATCGATCGAGGCTGAGCATCTTTCTTCGCATGAATCGTCACTTGAGGACAATATCTAACTATATTTCCACTCTTGCCGAACCCGTAGCAGGCATTAGTACCTACCAAAAATTTACCTCCATGAGAACGCCCACACTTACCACACTACTTGCTTTTTAGTTGGGTTCTTCCATCATTGCCCTTTTTTAGGACAAACTTGTTCACTTTGGTATTCAAATTCATGGAAGGAGTAGAATTACCTCAGTGCTTATTGATCTTAGGCCTTTTATGGACTCAAAATGAATAATACAAGAGCTAGAACGATTCCAATAAGTTGTCTTAGGCTTTTTGTCTTCCTGAACTCTCCTTTTTCGATGATCCTCCTCTATCTGGTTGATCATCCACCATCAATCTGCCCAAATTCATGGTATCATGCAACATGTCTGACCGACAATATTCTACTAGATCCGTCGACACGCTAGTCACAAACCTGATCATTTCATCCCAGCCTGCTATTTTCTACCATAGAGGAAGCATACTTTGAGAGTTTAATGAATCTCAATGAATACTCCTTGAATGACATACCTCTCTTTCAAAATTTGATGAACTCTTCAAACTCGACTTCTCGTTTCTCTCTAGGAATGAATATCTCTAGATATGCAGTCTTGAGAAAGTCCGAAGTGATGGGGGCTGCTTCTGGTGATCGACCATATGCCCACATTCTGTACCACACCTGACCCCAAATCTTTAAGTTGATAAGAAACAAACTCAGCCTTCTCCTTTTCATTGACTCCTATGGTACTGAGAATGTTAAACACCTCATCCATAACCTCTTGGGAATTTTGCATTTGTCTTGGACTCAAAGTATATTGGAGGGTTCATCATTGTGGAATTACTTAGTCTTCTAGCCATGGTGCTAGCATGTTTGTTCTCCATAGAACAAACCTTTCTAGTGGCCAGGGCTATGATTGCATGTGCCTTAGTTGTGAGGGCTTGGGATATCTGCCCTAGTGCATCTCTCACATCTACGTCAGTCAATGCAGCTGGTTGACAAGCACTTGCACTCAAGCAGCGGGGGCTTGAGGTGGAGCTTGGTTTCCCCCAACAGCTGCTTCTATAACTCTCCTGCATGCATTTCTCCTCATTTTTATTGTTCTACACGCATACACTAGAAAAGAAGTAGATACTAAAATGAAACATTATGTCATAACACTACACAACACGATAAAGAGTAGAAGAAGGGAAATTTCCTAACATAATATAGTATCTAAGTCATAATTGTGGCGCACTTCACAACTATAGAATAGAAACTATGTAACGTAGTTCTTTTGACCTTTAGTTTCTAGGAAATCTAACCTCATTCTTGATACCAAGTTTGTCACTATCCGGATTCTAGATTCCTAACCGAAACCAACATCGTTGACCTATCAGAGATCGCAGAAAAGCCTCTTCATAGCATATCACATTCATATGGTTAAATTTGCAGAAAATTTAAAAATTTTAAACCATAATGAAGTGTACATAGATATCATATAGTCTTTGATGAATTCATATACTATAAGCTCAACTAAAAAACCATCTACGATGAATTATGCAATTCAAAAGGGAGAATCAGTATATAAATCATAAATAATTTGCAAAAATGCCTTAATACAAAACTTCAAAATGAAAACATATGAGAGAAACACTAGGGACAACATACTCTAGGCATGTCTAAATAATAGGCTATGAAGATACAAGTAGCATCCTCAAAATAGAGAGGACATACCAAATGGTCTGGAGTTCGCTGAGTCTAAATAGGTACGATGAGTCTTCAATCTTCTCTCTCACCTGCACCTATAAAAAAAATATAGGGTCACTGCACACTTTTGTTAAGTATGGGTGTATTCACACATACACATAAGGATATGCATGATCAAGGAAAGCTCTTCGTATAATACATTCCATTTCTTGAAAGTGAGGTCACTAACTTTCCACGTTTGTTAGTTGTGAATTGTGGTATGAATATGATGTATTTTAATGCATTCAAAGCACACAACTCAATTTTTATGTGATCACAAGACATTAGACTCATCAACATAATTTTAGAACAACTCAAGCGAAGATTTGAAAATACGATACCTTTAACCCGAGAACTCTCCCTTTTGTACTTAGATAATTTAGTTTTGTTGTGTAGTTCAATGATTCCTTTAATCCTATATTACACTTACAGGTCCAAAGATTCATAGTATACCCACAATGAATACAATAAGTAACCCAAGAACTAAGGTAATGATTTCACTATCCTTACAACAGGTCATTCATTACATTCTGTATTTGTTGGGCAGGTACACTTCATAAGCCAGTCTCTATTTGCTATGCAACATATTTCATCATTTTAACGTGATATCATAGGTGTAAGTGAGGCTTGTCTCACTTCCTTTAACACCTAATTCTGGTCACATTCTTAACATAAAATTATTTAATTATGTTAATACGTATTTTACTTTCTTACGTTAATTTGGTAGCTTCATATCATCGTGTATGGATGACGAGAACTTCATTCAATGAGTTATATATGTTTATATGTTATTTGTTTAGGGAATGTTGGGACTTGTCCCAATGTTTGCCATGCCCTTGGATATAGATTCATTGAATAACCTGAGATGAGCTTATCTTATCACTTCAAAACATTGGTTGTATATGATTGGCATAAAATCAGTACTGGCCTAAATAAATTAAAAAAAATCATAATTATCTTTATTGGCATAAAACAAATTACATTATTTCATATTTAGTTTTGTATTTATTTACCATTAGCCAATCTTTTATTATTTAAAGATAAAATTATACACAATTTCATTCGACTTATTGGACAATGTATTGTTAGCAATTTTATTGGCATAAGCCAAAAATTCATTCAAATATGATTTTATGGAGATGTTTTTAGCCAAACTTATAACATAGTTAAAAAATCACATTAGTAGCCATTTCGGACAGCCTCATATGAACATTTTATTGAACATAATATTTTCATCAAGTCACTTTTAAATGTAGATACACACAACACGACCATAACAATTCAAGACTAGCATTTTCAGACACAAGATGATGAAACATCGTTCTTTACATTACATAAGGAGAACATAAAATAATACATGTACAATATATACGCTTATTAAATTAAATTAATTAATTAATTAATTAATTAAAATCCCTACCTAGATTGACTAGAACTAGGAAAACAAAACACTTAGTCAAATCTGAAATTTCCCCTAAGAATTTCATTCTACCACTTCAAATTTATTATTTAAATGACTAATTTATTTAATTAAGGGACCTAGGGTAATTACTAAAGTACCCCTATGTTATTGGAACCTCAACAAACCCTTTTGGACCATCCTAGGTTAAGTACTACGATGTTTCTTGAGTAATACTAGGTTCGTGTATGAATTTTGGTTTGAACCCTTTAATTTAATTAATTAACTTGATAATTTAAGTAATTAGGTGACCTAGGGTAATTACTAAGGTACCCTCAAGTAGTTAGGACCATAATTAACACTTTGGACAATCCTAGGTTAGGTACTAGGTTGTCTCTTTAATAAGTTACTAGGTTAGTGACACCCAATTAAATCTTATGTTGTCGAGCGTACTAAAAATTTATTTTTGTTTGGACTAGGTTATTTACTTAGTTAGGTGATTAGGTTAGATTCTAGAATTAGTTAGAGAGCTAGTCCCTAAATGGGTGAATCCATATGCATGCCTGACCCCTAACTACCCTAACCAAATTCGATTAGGGTGGTCCCCTCATTGGTCGTTTATCCCCATGTGATTGCACATGGGCTTCTTTTACTTTTCCATCGAACTATTCTTGATGGTTCATTTGGAATAATTACTTAGTGTCCCAAGGATCCTAACTATGTCATTGGCACAACATAATATGCATGATCATTTTAAATGGTCATGTGCGATTGTAATAGGCTTGACACTTGGATGCCTATTACCTAATGTGTTACTATAACGAAACAAGATTTTTATATTAGGGTCTTTATTGCAGGTACATTTCACAAAAACGATTATTAGTTTTAGGAAATTTGATAATACCCTTTAAGCTAATATTTTCTACAATGCCCATAATTTTCTAATATGCCCAATATTTTTAAATATTGGGCATTGGGATGCCTAGTTACCCCCAATACCTAATTTTAAAAATAATAGGACCTTCACTACATGGGTATATTTACTTGAATGTTACATCAATTAATTACTAAAAATCTCCTCCTAGATTGACTAGAACTAGGAAAACACAATACTTAGTCAAATCTAAAATTTTTCCTTAGGATTTCGTTTTGACCCCTTTATGTTCATTAATTAAATGAATAATTTTGTTAATTAAGGGACCTAGGATGAATAAAAAAGTACCCCTAAGTCATTCGAACCTTCACTATCCCTTTTGGACAATCCTAGGTTAAGTACTAGGATATTTCTAGAGTTATATTATGTTAGTATAGGAATTTCGGTTTGACCCCTTTAATTTAATTGATTAACTTGCTAATTTATTTAATTTGGTAACCTAGGGTAATTACTAAATTACCCTCCAGTCGTTAGGACCATAACTAAATCTTTGGACCATCCTAGGTTCGACACTACGTTGTTTGTTCAATTAGTTACTAGGTTAGTGTCACCCAATTAAGTCGTAGGTTGTCGGGTGTACTATATAATTTATTTTTGTCTATACTAGGTTAGTAAGTTTGTTAGATCAGCGGGTTAGAGTCTATAATTAGTAATAGAGATAGGCCCCACATGGGTGAACCCATCTGCACGCCTGCCCATAACTACACTAACCAAATTCGGTTAGGGTGGTCCCCTTCTTGGCCATTTCTCTCCCTTTGATTGCACATGGTTTAATTGTATCCTCCTAACGAAAATTTTTCGATGATTCATTTCAAATGTTTACTTATTGACCTAAGCATGCACTACTTAATCTACATGATCATTTTAAATGGTCATGTGCTATGGTACCAGGCTTAACACTTGCATACCTAGTACCTAATATGTTACTATTACGAAAAATTAATTTTACCTTAGGGTATTTATGGCAGGTACATTTCCCAAACAAGCTAATTAGTATTAAGAAATTAACTAATACATTTTAAGATAATATTTTCTAGGATGCCCATAATTTTTTATTTTGCCTAATATTTCCATATATGGGGCTTTGGTATGCCTATTTACCCCCTATACCTATTATTAAAACTTAAGAGGCCCTTCACTAGACGGGTATATTTGTTGAATGTTACAATTGAAGAAAATGATTAGCGTCACAAAAACTAGTGATATTTAACTAGTTGACGTCCCTAGGTTTTGTGAACAATTCAGAGGGTCATATGAAGTACAAAACTTGTTAACATACTTTAAATAAGTAAAAACTAGTATATAGGGTGAAATTGTTCAGGTCCGACCCACAAAAATTCGACCGAGCGGTCCACGAAGGGACCCCACATTCGACCAAGAAAGCTGCCAAAAGGGAACAACATTTGTTCTTGGTCACCAATGAGATATTATGATAAGATGTTTACATAGGGGTCTATAAGAGACTAAAGTGAACTTGTATTTTCAAATAGTGTTATTACTAAAGGTAATACTTTCTTAACACCGAAAGGGCATATAAATGAGGTGGAGGTCTCACATTAGTAAGTGTGGACTCCCACATGAATTTCCTCTCATTACTAAGTCTAGGTTCCCTAATTATGTGTTGTCTCATGAGATGGAAACCTCCACCTTAGTAAGTAAAGGTTTCTACCAACAATCTCCTTTACCCTTAAATATGTGCCCACATAGGACTCTTGGTTAGTAGATCCACCTAGATAGCTGCGAACGTGGTTACACCTTAGGCAAGTGTTAACCCTCTCTTTTTGGTGTTGAAGTAGAAATCCGGATTCCATGTAGCTCACATGGTCCCATTTTGGTTATTGCACTTTTTTCCATAATGTAAAATAAAATGAACAAGTTAAGTATAAGAACTATTATTAGGGTTGTCTAGAAGGCTAATGCATAGGGTAAGGGAGTGGATTGGACTTCTATTACTCATTACACATGTGATATCCACAGGGAAGGTTCTAGTAATGTTCTTTTTATGAATGACTATGATTATTATTATGTTGATAAGCTATGAATATTATTCATATATTTAATTATGTTATGATTAAATATGAGAATATGTTGTAAGTATGAACTTGTTTTCTCAATGTGATATTCATTCTTGCATAGGATTATGGGGTTCTATTTTACAAGTATTGCTTCGATGATCTATGTTTTGGGTTATTATTATGTTGAATTGACTTATTATGCTTCATATATATGCATCTTGAGTTAAATTGATAAAAAGAATGATTTTTGACTAAATTGTCTTTTTTTCATGCGTTGATGATTTTGTGCATAGGAGCCATACATAGTACACCTATTTTGTTCTAACCCATATTATCTCCCTTTTTCCCAATCTTTTTAGGTTATGGTAATTGAGGAGACCTGTAGTTATTGAATAAGAAGACGACTTTTTCCAAAGTCAATCGGTGAGTCCTTATGAGTTTCAAGGATAAAATCATTAATCAAGCCTTATTAGTTTTGTCTATTTTTGAAACAATTATTCCATTCAATTGTTTAGATTTTCATTGTAGCCTATATGGCATATTGTAATAGACTAAGGGCTATGCCCAAACTATTGTAATTCTTATTCTAACAAATGGCTTATATGTGAGATAAGACTTAAGACTTCTATATGATTTGTTATACTAAAAGAGAAGTCTATGTACATGAGGAGTGTATGTAAAGTCCATATATAATTTTTTTATTATTCCAAAATTTTTACCTATGATGTGTTATGATTTATGATAAGGGCTTGTATTAGTCCTCTTAAAGGACGACGACACCAGTTATGCCTAAGAGATACTTTGTGTCGTAACATACTTGGTATCAGAGCATGATATTTAATAAACTTATGATTGATGTCTCACTAAACCACATCTATAAGAGGTCTTATTCATAATTGTGAAGTGTGCCACAGTAATGAATGAGATACTATGTGAAGCATAGGAAGTGTTACTCTCTTGTTATTCCTTAGTGGTGCCTAAGAGTATGAACTCTATCAAGTCCTTTTATTCTAATCTTTTATTGTGCCTATAGGAAATGAATAAAAGGAGGAACACTGCTCTAAGAGTCGTATAGGAGAATTTGAATGAGGCGGTTCACCCTCAAGCTCCTTAAAACCCTCAAGTTCCTATTGAATAAGGGTCTATGCCTAATGTTAAGATGAGGTCGACCATTCATATCTTGACTCAAGTGTTGGCTACTCAAGTTTATAGGGATACAACCGTTCAAGTGAATCCCAATGCTAATACCACGTTTTCATGGATAATGGATTTCACAAGGATGAAATCCCCTATTTTCTAGGGTTATAAGGTGGTGGAGGACAGACAAGGTTCATTGATGGATGAAGTGTTCAAAGTCATTGATGCTATGGGTGCTTCTTCTAAAGAAAAAGCGAAACTAGGCACCTACTAACTAAAATATATAGCTCAAGTGTGGTATGATCAATTAAAGGATGAAAGGCTTGTTATAGAAGGGCGAATTATATGGGGAGATTTCAAGATGTCTTTTATTGATAAGTTCATTCCCTTGGAACTAAGAGAGAGAAAAATGCAAAAAAATCATCAGCCTTCTTCAAAGGGGTATGAGCATGAAGGAGCATAGTTTAAAGTTAACTGAACTATCCAAGTATATTTCAACTTTGGTGTAAGATTCTAGGGCCAAGATGAACAAATTTGTCATGGGGATATCCGATCTTGTGCTTAATGAATGTAGGTCGTCTATGTTGATTCATAGAATGGACATATCTCCTTTTATAGTTTATGTCGAACATCTTGAGGAGGAAAACCTTAAGAAAGATGTTAGGGAGTTGAAGAAGGTGACAACCGAAAAGGGGAATTCTTCTAAGAGTAGGTTATGTATGGAAGACAAACCAATGTTCAAAAGGAGATTTACGAACCAAATCCTTCCTAATGCTCTAAGGTTGAAGAAGAGTAAGGTGTCTTCTCCTAATCCCCAAGCGGGGAATGTTGGTGGTTTTTACATTGAGAAGCCTCTTTGTTCAAAATGTTGTAGAAAAAATGATGGTAAGTGCGTAGTTGGCACGGGTAACGTCTATGGTTATGGCTAGAGTGGTCACATGAAGAGTGATTTTCTAATGATGAAGACCTAAGGAAGGGAAAATTCTCAAGGTCAAAAAAATTCCCCAAATCTGAATGCTCCTATGAAGAATCACTCTTATGCTCTACAATCTCGAAGTGATCAAGAGAGATCAGCGGATGTAGTCACCTATATGTTAAAATTATTTTTGTTTGATGTATATGTTTTGCTGGATTGACGAGGTACATTGTCTTTCATTAGTCCTCTTGTAGCCATGAAATTTTAAATACTACCCGACATATTAGACAAACAGTTTTTGGTTTCTACCCCGATGGGTGATTTCGTGGTGGTTAATAGAGTCTATAATGGTTGTCTAATAGACATACATTAGTTGACCTAATCAAACTTAATATACTAGATTCTAATGTTATATTGGGTATGGATTGGTTGCATACATTCTTTGCCTCTATTGATTATAGGACAAGGATAGTGAAATTTAAATTCCCAAATGAACACATTTTTGGGTGGAAGGCAGGAAACTGAAATCCTAGGGGTAAGATCATCTCATGTGTAAAAGCTTGCAAATCGATTTCAAAGGGTTGTGTCTACCACATAGTAAGAGTTAGGGATCTTGAACCCGAAGTCCCTCCATAGAATCGGTACCCGTGTTTAGGGAATCTCGGAAGGGCTTTCCCAATGACCTTCCCAAAATTCCTTCAGAATGGGAGATTGACTTCGACATAGACTTGTTGCAAGCTATGCAACCTTTTTCAATTCCTCGATATTGGATTTCTCCGAAAGAGTTGAGGGATATCAAGGCTCAACTAAAATATTTTTTAGATAAGGGCTTTGTTTAACTAATCATATCACAATGGGTTGCTCATGTATTGTTTGTAGAAAAGAAGGATGGGTCGTTGAGCATGTGAATCCACTATCATCAATTAAACAATGTCACTATAAAGAATAAGTACCCGCTTCCTAGGATTGATGACTTATTTTATCAACTCCAAGGAGCACGCTATTTTTCAAATATTGACTTAAGGTAGGGTTGTCATAAACTTAGAATGAGGGAGGTTGATATTAAAAAAATGGTATTCCGAACAAGATTTGGTCACATTAAATTCTAGTGATTCCATTTGGTCTAATAATTGCCTCGGGGGCATTCATGGAGGTTGTGAATCATGTATTTAGAAAGCATATTGATTTGTTCGTGATTGTATTTATTGATATATTTTTGATATACTCTAGGAGTGAAATTGGTCATATGAGACACTTCAGAATAGTTTTGTAAGTTCTCAGGGATGACCAAGTTTTTGCTATGTTTAACAAGTGTGAATTTCGGTTTAGATGGGTTGACTTTCATTGTCACATTGTCTCTAGTGAATGGGTGGAGGTTGATCCAAGGAAAATTGAAGTGGTCAAAAGTTGGCCTAGACCGTTGAGTCCTACTGATATCCAAAGTTTTCTAGGGTTGGCCCGTTACAATAGGAGGTTTGTTGAGGGATTCTCGCCTATTGTATCTCCATTAACAACCTTGACACAAAAAAGTCCAAACTTGAATGGTCGGAATCATGTGAAAAAAGTTAACAATTTTTCAAAAATAGATTCACCTCCGCCTTGGTATTGAATTTATCGGAGGGTATAGAAGGGTTTGTGGTTTGTTGCTATGCCTCCCGAGTGGGTCTAAGATATGTACTCAGGTTACATAGTAAAGTCATAGCATATGTCTCTAGACAACTGAAGCCACATGAGAAGAATTAACCAAATCATGACCTCGAGCCTGCTTTTCTATTATTTGCATTGAAAATTATGAGAAATTATCTCTATGGAATACATGTTGATGTATTCACCGATCAAAAGAGATTACAATATGTGTTTACCAAAAGATATTTGAACGTACGTCAAAGAAGATGGTTAGAAATTTTAAAAGACTATGACATGAGCGTCTTTTTCAATCTCGGAAAAGATAATTTGGTAGAAGATTCTTTGAGTGCGTGTCCATGTGTAGTGTGACTCGTGTGGTTGATGATAAGACGGAGCTATTAAAATAGGTTCATAGGTTAGCTAATTTGGTTTTACGACTAGAAGACTCTCAAAGGGGGGTTTTGTGGTCTTCCATAACTCCGAGCCAACTTTAGTGGTTGGGGTCAAATGCAAGCAACTTATCCCCAATTAATGTAGTTGAAGGAAACGGTCATTAGTGTGTATAATTAGTCTTTCTCACAAAGAGAATATGGGGTGTTGACGCACCAAAGAAGGTTCTGTGTACCGAATGTGGATGGTTAATGGAAATTGATAATGGAAGAGGCTCATGGCTCCCAGTATTCTATTCACCTGGGTGTTACAGAGATGTACCAGGACTTAAGAGAAACATATTGGTGGATGTGTATGAAAATAGATATAGCGGATTTTATTGCTAAATGTCAAAACTGCCAACATGTCAAAGCGGAGAAATAATGGCCACGTGGCGTGACACAAAATATAGATATTCATACATTGAAATGGAAGGATATTAACATGCACTTTGTAGTAGGGTTCCCTCCTACTATTGAAGTCAACATGACTTGATATGGCTCATCGTTTATAGGGTAACAAAGTCCGAACATTTTCTTCACATCAAAGTTACATATTTGGATAAGGAGTACGCCAAATTGATTATAAAAGAGATAGTAAAGTTATATGGAGCCCCTTTGTCCATCATTTAGGATCGTGGCACTTAATTTACCTCTTATTTTTGGAAAGCTTCCCAAGTTGGGATTTGTATTAAGATGAAGCTTAGTACCTCTTTTTATCCCAATACGGATTGTCAAGTGAAACGAACTATTCAAACTATTGAGGATATGTTGAGGAAATGTGTCATCAATTTCAAAGGTAATTGGGATGACCACCTACACTTGATAGAATTTCCTACGATAATAGTTACCACTAAACTATTCTATGGCAGCCTTCAAGGCACTTTATGTGAGGTGGTGGAGATCCCCGTTTCGGTGGTATGAAGTAGATTAGTTTCCCCTTCTTAGTCAAGATTTTGTTTATGAATCTCTTAAGAAGGTTCGGGTTATAAGGGATAGACTAAAAGCGACTCAAAGTCGACAAAAATCTTATGCCAACAATAAAAAGAGGGACCTTGAATTTGGAGTAGGAGATTTGGTCTATGTGGAAATTTTATCCATGAAGGGTTTTTGAGGTAAGGTATAAAGGGGATGCTTAGTCCTAGTTATGTTGGCCCGTATGAAATTTTGAAGCGAATTGGAGTATCGCTCATGAGTTGAGGTTGCCAAATGATATATCCATGATTCGTTCGGTGTTCCATGTTCTATGCTTAAGAAGTGTGTAAGTGATCAAGTTTCCATTCTTCCTCTAGAATGTTTGGGGGTAAAGGAGAACCATGTTAAGAAATTTAGGAATAAGGAGTTTGCCTCCGTAACGGTTCTATGGAGGAACCACCTTGTTGAGAGCGCAACATCGGAGGTCGAGGCCCACATGAAGTCCCTCTGTCGTCATCTTTCCCGTTACTCCTAACCAGATTGAGGTTAGTAGTTTCTTATATGATTAATATGATTTTTATAGATCTTAACATGCTTTTCTAAATATATGTGCATATTATAGTAGAAATTCATTCCTATGTTGAGTTCTTTTCATTAAATGAAACATGTTTATTGTGTTCGCTTTAACTTATGTGAGTGTTCTTCTATAAGTACTTATAAAACATTATAATGATCGTGTTTAATATTGTTTTGATCATAAATCATCATGTCAACATTTAATGTTCATATTGAGCTCAAATAGAAATGGAGAAAGTGGTACCTCTTTATTTGATTTGAAAACATGATATTTTGTTATGGTATGTGTGGGTTAAATTCTTATTTTTTGATTCTATGTTATGTATTATAAGGAGGATGAGTTTTCATCCTTTGAGTTGTACCTCATTATTATGATGTTGGTTGGTTCTCTTCCAGTCTTGAGTCTTATCTTCCTATAAAAAGGTTTAGAGTTTTACTCGGGACAAATGTTCCAAAATGGGGGAGTATTTACAGACTCGGTAATTCGTTGACTCATACTAGAGCCTTAAATTTTTATCAATGATTTTTTAGACCTAAATAAGTGTAAATAACTTGGTTGATAAGCATTTGAGTCCTATCATTAAGGAAAAGCCTAAACATTCGAAAATTAATCAATATTTATCTAGTTGACGTCCCTAGGTTTGGTGAATGTTTTGGAGGGACATATTACGTCCAAAACATGTAATATGACTTTAAAAATGTAAAACCTATTATATAGTGTGCAAACATTCAGGTCCGACTACCCAAGGATTGCCCGAGGGGTCCATGAAGGGACCCCACATTGGACCAAACAAGCTGCCAAGAGAAAGCAATTTTTGATATTGGGGGGAAAAAGTCCATGTTACCCACTTTTTTCAACCAAGGTCAAAAGAGAATCTCTCATAGTGTACCGGTATAAAACTCCATTGTAATGAAAACATAATTTTTACAAATATTTTAGGAACAACTCCGCGACGTGGACTTGTTCCCTAACGAAAAATCTGAAAATAGAATTCGAGTTTAACCTCACGAAATGGTCAATCTAAGTGAGAGGTCTTTTGGGTATATCATAGGGGGGATATATATTTATTTTATTAAATTTTTCCTCACAATTACTCACTTAAATCAAAACCCAAAAATAAATCCCAAATGTTGTCCCTCCTATGTACATTCTCTCTCTTCTCATCCTCCCTTCTCTTTACATTCTCTTTTCTAATCCTCCATTGAAGAAATTTTGAAGCTTGAATAAGAAAAACCAATCTCTCATTTTTATACCCAAATTAGTGTCTTTATCATATTTAAGGTTTGGTTTATTTTACTCTTGGGATTCCTTTCCCGAAGAGGTCCTTCAAAAGATGATTTGTAGATTCCCACAAAAGAAGGGTTTTTCTCTTCACATGGGCCTTATTTATAAAACAATATTGTGAATCGATTTTTATAAATTATGATGAATTAAAGTTGTTTAGATATGATTTAATGGTTAATTTATGAATTCCTACGAGTTTTCCCTTTACCCATTTCTTTCCCCAAATCCCTAAAAAATTTTATTGATGAAGGTGAATTGTTGAGGCTGATCAACATGTCACTTGTGTATATTTATTTAAGTTATGATAATTCTTCATGAATTTCTCTATTTCAAATGTTTGTTGTGAATTCTTGGGTGTTGAAGGGGGAATTCTCGTGAAGGGCAATGAGGTAGGATCTTGATTCTTCTTTGATCTCAATTATAAAAGGTGAAATTACATATATGAAAAAGATGCTATAGCCAATGTTTTGTTATTATTTTAATGATATGGTTCCCTCAACCCTAAACTTAGACACATATATTGGCTATGAATTATGTGTTCATGATATAGTATGATCATATGTGATTGAATGTAGTTTCTCATGAACATGATTAAAGGTTGAGTGAAAGGGTTTTTAACTTGTCATTGTGACTAAAGTAAAAGGATAGTTCTCACTTTTGGTCACCTATGATATATTATTATAAGATTATTACTTTCGGGTCTATAAGAGACTAATGTGAACTTGTATGATGAAATAATATTATTACTAAAGGGATTAATTGCTAAACACTGGAAGAGCATTAAAAGTAGATGAAGGTCTCACATTAGTAAGTCCGGCCTCCCACATAGGTTTCCTCACATTAGTAAGTCCATATTCCCTAATTATGTGTTGTCTCATGAGAAGGATATCACCACGTTAGTAAGTTAAGGTTTAGTGCAAGAATCTCCTTCACCCTTAACTATGTGCCGAAATATGACTCTAGCTTAGGTGATCCATCTACATAGCTATGTACAAATGGTTATACGTTATGGAATTGTTAGCCCTCTCTTTTCGATGTTGTAGTAGAATACCTGATTCCATTAACCTCACATGGTCTCATGTCAGTTGTTGCACCTCTATAATGTAAAGCTAAATCAATAATTTTGAGTATGACAACTATTATTAGGGTTGTCTTGAAGGCTACTACATATGGTAAGGGAGGGTATGGGACTTCTCTTACTCATTGCACATGTGGGATCCTAAGGAATAGTTATACTAGCGTTCTTTTATGATTATGACTATGATTATGATTACGTTGACAAGCTATGAGTATTATTCATGTATATAATCATGTTATGATGAATTAAAAGAATATGTTGTAAGTATTAAGTTGGTTATTTAATGTGATATTTAGCCTGTTATACGATTATGGGGTTCTATCTTTGGCATTGCACAAGTATTTCTTGGGTGATCTATGTGTTGGGTTACTATTATGTTAAATTGACTTATTATGCTTCTTATATATGCATGCTGAGTTAAATTGATAAAAAACATTATTTTTCAATAAATTGTCCCTCATACTTATTACATGAGGTTTGTACTAACCAATATTTTCTCCGTTCCCAAATATTTTAGGTTCGGTCATATTCGTTGTCATTGAAGAAGTAGACTTAGTTTTTTCCAAAGTCAATTGATCAGGTCTATTGAGTTCCGAGGATAAAACCACTCATACAACATTATTAGTTTTGTTATTTGTTCAAACAATTATTTCTTTCTCATGGTGAGGCTTGCATTGTAGCCTATATGGTATATTGTAATAAACTAAGGGTTATGCCCAAATTATTGTGATTGATACTCTTGTAGATGGTTTATATGTGAGATGAGACTTTAGACTTCTATATGAGTTGTTATGGTAAAATAGAAGTCTATGTACACTTCATATGTGAGGAGTCTCTGTAAACTCCATATGTATGATTCATACTCTTGTAGATTGTTTATATGTGAGATGAGACATTAGACTTCTATTTGATTTGTTACGGTAAAAGATAATTATATGTACACTTCATGTGTAAGGAGTCTATGTAAACTCCATATGTAATGTTTTTAATTATTCTGAAATTTTGACCTATGATGTGCTAAAATGTTTGAGAACAGCTTGTATTAGTCCATTTATTGGACGATGATGCCGGTTACGCCTAAAGGATACTTTGGGTCGTAACATCTATGTTCTTTGAATGTACATGAAAGCTTTTAAAGTAACTTGGCATGCTTATAGACAAAAGGTCTTTTTGTGAATATTTTCAATGATTTACTTGCATATGTTTCCATACATAGTACATGTGCTTTATACTAACACATATTCTATTCTATTTTATAGATGACGTGTATTTTCGGGCCATTGAATATATTACACTCCTTCTTGATTAAAATAGCTTGAAGATCCTATATTGGTGTGTCCTCAAGTTCAAGGTTGAAGAAAATTAACTCTAGTTTTCATGTTTTCTATTCCCAAGACTTTATTGCATTTTATATATAAGACATATTGTTATTGTAGAGACCGGGGAGTACCCCCTTGACGTCACGGGCGTATTCGACCTTGAAGAGGTCTCATACAAGTCTCCTTCTATAATCATCATGGCATAATGTACTTAAAATAATCCGAAATATTTAAAACTTCTATTTAATGCTTAGATAGTCACATATCATATATGGAGTTTACATAGACTCCTCCCATAATAATGTTTATATAGACTACTCGTTTAGAAAATATAAGTAATTTATGATTATATGCTAATATTTTATCACAACACCATCTATTTATAAGAGTTTCACAATGTTTCCAAATAGGATCCTTATCCCTTTAGACACAATAGTCGTTAAAAAAAAGTACTTGAGAGATATTACTAATTCTATAACATCAATAGAAACATATAAAGTGTCCAATAGTTCATATGTCCTCGAATATTTGAGGACCTACTAAAATGTCTTGAAGATAAGAAGTCCAAACATCCTTCATAAATCGAGTAACAACCAACTAGCCAAACTCATAATTATAGAGGGAGAAAAGGAATTAGTAAAATTAATGCACTAAGAATGAAGAAACGGATAAAAACTTTTAAAACATGAGAAAACAACAATTTCATATAAAGTATGCATTCATGAGGTTTTGGAAAGCCATTTGCATAATCAACATATCATATAATCCAATACCACAATAATATATTAATTTCAACACAATCATGACATAAGCACTCTCTAGGGTCGACTTGTGCAATCAAGAGTTAGCATCCCATATTACCAACCCTACCAAGCATTCCCATAGAAATCACGTGTGTCACACATGCTAACTTTACTTTCAATTTAATAGACATGCCATCATTATCATTTTATAATTACAAGGAACCACCTAGGATGACCCTCTAAGTGTACTTGTGCAATGTATAAGTGAAGTCCCATACCCATATTTGTACTTAGTAACCTCATTAGGAGATCATAGATTAGTTCTTACTACACCATTTATAGTTCACTTTGTTACTTTAGGGATGAGAAACTATAACCGATATACACCATGAGAGATTTTCATGGAATCCGGTGTCATAAAGCCCCACAATGAAAAAGGGTATTCCACTTGCCAAGGTGAACCAAGAAACTAGCAACTATGTGGATCTACTAGGTATTTCCTACAGGGGAAATTAGTTAAGGAATAGTAAGATTTCTTCTACACACCCGGCCTATTACATTATAGGGAACGCTTCCATCTAATGAGTAATAACTTTGATGACTCTTCTTATAACATTTGCGGGAGGCACTTTTACTAATTATACATATCAAAACAGTTCAAAGTAAACTTCAAAACTTTCTACGATTGTTCTGTTAATTTTATCCACATGTCTGAAGACTAATTCATATTTGTTCAATTAAATTCGACATAAAGCTATTAGATTCATTATATGAGAATACACTTTCACCCTATAATCATAGTGTTGTAATGACCCAAAGAACCCCCTAGAAGTTAGAGTATTATTAGATCGCCACACAGTGTACTCGAACTTTTAGAGATTTAGACAAACCCTTAGACATGTATCATTTCATAATTATAGTAAAAATAGCGGAAAATTTAAATATTTTCATAGCACGTCATATGCTAGAATCATTACTTCATATTAATATAAAATAAAATAAGTGCATAATTAGACTCTAAGTCACTTTGCTATTGTAAGACACAATCCAATAGAATAGAATAAGGACACAACCCTTGACAATAGAAAATATTACTTTTATCTATTACATTAACTTAAAGAAAAATCTTGAAGTAGGTAACGCTTGAACCATTACGGTCCCTTTACATGAACTTGGGAGATCTATCCAACCTCCTCACTTACGATACATCCTCTATCCATCACTACCTACAATTTGTGTAAAAATATGAATAAGAATAATACTGGTAAAAGAATGCACTAAGTATGTAAACCATGCAAAAACATGCATTTAAAGAGGACATTTCATTTGAAATCGTGCAACATGTCTTTTAGAAATCTTCGTGATCATAGGCACACATTAGCTCAAATAGTCCACATACATCTTATAGACATTGATAATACTCATAATAGCACATAAAGCTAGTTATTGTACTTTGACTCATATTCAATACACAAAACACATTACCTCTATTTAACCTTACTTTTTTCCTTGATTAACCCTTTAGTGTACATAGTACAATGTATCACCTTAAGATCACTTTATATTACACTTTCATGATATGATTCATCACACAATGACATACATTCATAACTCTTAAACATTTAATAGACATCCATATTAATATACGGACCATCACCTAAGAAAGCTCATAAGTCACACTAGTGGAATGTGAAGTAGCATCCCATAATACTACTTTAACAAAGTATACCTAAGAAGTAACCGAAGACTAGGCATAACATAATTAACAAGTCCTAACACTTTCATTCATAACAAGACATAAAGCCACATACTTCATACAAACACATAAGGACTCTTTCCTTTACTACAACCTTAGTCATAAACCATTTAGTTCATATCATAGCAAAACGAACCTCACAACCCCTTCACAAGGTTACATTTTAAAAGTACACATGGTGTCCCGTACCCCCACACATACTAAGTAAACTCATTTAGAAGCCCTAAGTGTAACTCACATGCATAGTCATAAATCCATGTCTTGACATAACAAAGTCACTTAACATTCTGTCACACCCGGAGAATACACAACATATGAACTGACTTCGATAACCTCTCAAATGTCATAGACAAGCCTCTTCTTATCTTTCATCACAATCATACATTTAAATTTAGCGGAAAAATTATACTTTTAACATAATATTGAAGTATACATAGACCTCAAACTTCACATTGATAAACCATACGATATTCTAAGGAAATATCTTTTATAAATAAATATATATATATATATATATATATATATATATATATATAATATATATATATTATATATATGAGTTCAAATCTGGACCTAGCCAATAAATAGTCAATATTCCATATCGGACATAACATAAAAAATCCAAAGAAAACATAATTGAAATAGATAATCCTAATATCTACTAAAGTCTTTTTCTGCTGGAAAAAGAATGATAGCGTCCCGAACATGAGGACCTACCAAGACTTGGAGAAAGAGTTGCAAGCTTCTTCAAATTGACCTACTTAATCTTCAACGGCCGGAACCTACATTTATAGTAATATGAATTAATGGGGTTAGTATGCCACTTGTACTAAGTATGGGTATATGCACATAACACTTAACGCCATGCATGAAAAAGGAGCATTTATCATATCTTTACAAAGCATGTTAAGTCATGTGCAAGTCTTCAATGCAGATATCATATATCATATACAAGTTAAGGATTCCATCAACTAAAATCATGATCATAATTGAAGACACATTATCATAGTCATGTTAACTTTTTACATGCAAAAGATCAGATAGTGTAGCATACAAAACATTTACCAATGATCCCATCCCCAATCAACAAGTGCAATGGTCATGTGGAGCCCCACAACCCCACACAACTAACTAGGTAAGATAAGAGACCATAGTTAAAGTTTCGCTGTATATAACTTGTAACATAAGTAGTGATCACTTTATATAGCAATATAAACCAATAACAAGTTCTTCTGAAAAACTAACACCACATAAGAATAACATCATGTATCATAACATATATCTTTGATGTCACATAAGAACAATCTCCTAGGACTTCCGTTAGAGTCAACTTGTGCAATGTGTAGTTAGAATCCAAAACCCCTACTTATAATAAGCAAACTCCTCAAGTAACCCTTGTCTGTTCTTACATAAGGAAACATTAGTGTTAATCGACATAGACTATTTGAGCTAAACATTGAATTTGGTGTATTCCCCACATCGAAAAGAGGTGCTCTACCGGCAAAAGTAGAACCTACATGACATAGCTTTCAAGGTGGATCCACTAGCTAGTGTCCTATGTTAGAAACATAGTTCAAGAACCAGAAGATGTTTTAGAAATCCATAGTTCCACATTACATGGAAGCGTCAATCTTATGAGAATCATTATGAGCGTACCTTCACCTAGGGAACGGACACTTTTCATATCTAGTCCATCGATGCTTAGCTGAAGTCCCTTTTCTTCAAATAACCTTTAACTTTTCTTTTATCATAAACTTATCATAGGTCATAGGAGGTGAAATCCCTGTATAAACATGATGATGAACTCTTTTAGGATTATATGACAATTTACGTTCATCGCAACCCTTCAGATGTGAGATTAACATAACATAGTAATTTTGTGTAAAGCATACAAGAGAATAATAGCTTGATTTTTCGTATTCTTATCATGATATTACATTTAACAAGGTCACAGCCCAACATATACAATTAAAACATCATACATACTTTCATAACATAACATCGTAATTCACAGGCATACATAAACATTGTAGAGTAATCATAACTTTTGAAGACTTACCTCTTGCTTCCAAGAACCTTATTCAGTTTACAAAATTCATAGTCATATTTAATGAAATAATCAATAACATTGTCAAGAACAACTCATCAAATCATGTACAAAATGAATTCATAGTGTAGGAGAAGGGAAACGGGTGATTAAAGGGCTCATTCAAGTCTTAATCCGAATCCTAACGTTTACATGTTATCAAACACCATAAACATCCCATTCGAAATCATCATTCAGAATAATATCATCTTTCACACGTCATTCAAATATAATCAATCAAATACTCAACAACTCGTGAGAAATTAGCTATGGAAAAAGTTTACTTTTCGTTGGAAATCATAAATCTAGGGTAAGTAAGAAAATCCATTTTGTAGTGTAAAAACCATGGTATTGAAGTTCTTGAACACTTATATTGAAAGGACCTCTTGTAGAAAGGAATCTCCTAGAGTGGATAACCCATACTTTATAGATGAATAATCCATTAAAATCTGATTGAAAACTTTGAAACGTTCGTCTTCTTCCTTAAGCTTTTGTTATTCTTCAATGGAGTTCGAAAAACAGAGCGTTCAGGACAGATTGAGAGAATTTTCGTTTGATCTTATTTGGGACGTGTATAGGTGGTCTCAAAATGACCTAATAACAATATATAGTCTTACCATAAGACAATCCACTTAATTTGGTGTTTTAATAAATTTAATTACCATAAATGCACCTCCTAAATTTTCTAAAAAATAGGAGAGCATTTGACTTCTCAAATTCCGAAAAATTTCTAAGGCTCTCATCTTTGACTATGCATTTTAATTAATTAACTATGTCTATAGTTTAATTAATTAAGTGACCTAGGATAATTATTAAAGTATCCCTAATTCATTAGGAAAATAACCAACCCCTTTGGACCATCCTAGGTTATGTACTAGGATGTTTCTTTAGTTAGTTACTCGGCTAGTGTAACCTAGTTCGGTCTTAGGATTTCGGGCACACTAGTTAGTTTATTTTAGTTAGTCCTAGATTAGTTAGATAGTAAGGTAGGTTAGTAATATAATAGAATTGGTTAGGAAGCTAGGCCCTACGTGGATTGACCTAATGCACGCTTTGCCACTAACCGCCCTAACCGAATTTGGTTGGGCTTGGCCCCTTGGTCTTTTGGCTGGTAGCACATGTGCTTGCACATGTGTTGCTTTGAATTTCTTGTAATTCCAAGAATCCTCAGTATGTCCTTGGGCACTGCTTAATCTATATGATCTTTTTAAATGATCATGTTCTATGGTACCTAGGCTTGACACTTGGATGTCCCGTACCTAATATGTGACTTAAGGCTTAAGCATTTTAGGTTAGCGTCTTCATTGCAGGTACAATTCCTAAACAAGCTTCGATTGGAGCATTTCGACATCAAAGTATATCTTATGTTACTTTCTAACACATAGAAATAGTCTAACACCCTTAAGCAAATATTCTCTAACATTTCCAATATTACTCAATAATGGGCATTGGGATGCCTATTTTCCCCAATGCATAATCTTAAAACCTAAGAGACTCTTCACTAGACAAGTATATTTTCAGGAATGTTACATGGAACTTTTCGGATTGTTACATTATACCCCCCTTAGGAACATTCGTCCCCGAATGACACTTAAAATCTTTTTGAGGGTAGGAAATAAACATAACATATTATTACACATAGTACTAAATTCATGATACAAAACAAATATGAGCTCCATATTCATGACACATAATGAGGAATTTCCTTCTCAACCTTATCATAAGCTCATAAATGCATCAAAGAGATACAATGCTATCATTCTTCTTAAGACAACAACAAAATCTCAAGAAAATATATGCATACTTGTTTCACATAAGTGCAAGGTTAGAATATTAAGGCATTTTCTTAAAACTGTAGTTGGTATTATCATTTACACACCTATGCACCTATTTAGAGAATAAGTCAATTTCATGATTACTCATTAATGTTGATCTTTGCATTATACATACTACTAGATAGGAAATAGGGAGAAATAGGGAGATGAACATTCGACAATTTCATTGGGAACAACCCTAGTATTTTTCACATGTTATTTCTTCTCTTCTTCTACATGAGACACACTACCTATAGTTATTTTACTCAAAGCATCGACAACCACATTGGCTTTGCCGATGTGATAAAGGACAATCAGGTCATAGTCCTTTAACAATTCTAACCATCTTCTCTGTCGGAATTTAACTTCTTTTTGTGTTAACACATATTGAAGACTCTTATAGTCAGTAAACACATCAATATACACACCATACAAGTAATGCCTTCATATTTTTATGGCAAAAAACTACAGCAGCCAACTCAAGATCATGAGTTGGGTAATTATTCTCACTATAGGGACTGACACAATAGAGGAAGTTTCACATTCTAGGTCCTTAAATCTCACCACATGGTATAAAATACCCTTGGATATCAACTTACAAGCCTTTAAACAGATATGATTTGACCCCATGGCATATATTTTCCCCCTTTCAACTCCAAAATGAGTTCATTAGGGAATTGAAATCTCACTACCCTTATTGTAGAATTTATGGAAGCAAAACAATCGTGAAGACAATCCATACCCAAGATGATATCAAAATATAACATGTCAAGTTCTATTTAATCATCAAGAGTAACTTTATTAGGCAGCATGACAAGGAATTTCCTGAAGACACTTTTTGTAACTACATAGTCACCCATTGGGTTACAAACCAAAAAGGGTTCAATCAAAACATTGGGAAGTACATCAAACTTTCTAGCTACCAAAGGTGTAACAAAAGAAAGAGTAGCACCTGGATCAAGCAATGCATAAACATTTACAGTGAAAACTTGTAAAATACCCCTCACAGCGTTGGGAGACATTTCCAGTTAACCCATAACCTTGAGTTCATAGAAATGGTTCCTTTTGGAGCTTCAGAACTAAGACCTCTTGGTTGAGCTTGTCTATTACTCTTACCTTTACTTCTCACATTAGGACAATCTTTCACAATATGGAAACCATTGCCAAAACCCTAGAAACAATTAGTACCAACAAGACATTCACCCACATGTTTCTTACAAAACTTATTACAAGTTGGTGTCTCTTTTGGTGGATCAATATTTCTCCCCTCTAGAGGGTTAGGACTAAAACCTCTATCATTGAGATTCTATGAGAAATTAGAAGGAACTTCGTTTGAAAACCTATTATGACACTTAGGCATGTCTTGAACATCAAGCCCACTCTTAGAAGAACTACCTTCAAAAGACTTTTGCCTTCTTGTCTTCCCTATTCCTCTTCCTTAGGCGACTTTCCTTAAATTGTTGAGCATTAACCATAAACCTATGAAGAACCATATTTTCATGAATCATGGATGCACGATATTGTTCTTCAGTTTCTTCAGACACTCCCGTTACATAACGACTCATTTCATCCCTATTATTAGAAACAAAAAATGAAGCATAAATGAACAACTTAATAGACTTCAACGAGTATTCCTTAAAATTCATACCTCCTTGAGGATGGTTGATGAACTCCTATACCTTAGCTTCTCTTTATTCCCTTAGGATGATTTATTCAAAAAATGCCTTTTTTAAGATCTTCCAAGTTAGGAAACCACCTGCTAAAGCCCTACTATCCATCCACTGATTGTACAAAGTCTGAGCCATGTTGTTGAATTCATAAGCAGGAAAGTTCATCCTTTTCCGCAGCACTAACCCCCATAGCAGAAAAAATATTATACAATTCATCAAGGAAATCATGAGACTATTCATCAACTTTTGATCCAAAGTACGTTGGAGTATTCATCCTCGTAATGTCACTTAATGGCTAGTCATAATACTACCATGTTGGTTTATTTGAGGAACAACCTCCCTGTTAGCTAGAGCCGTAGTAGCTTGAATTTGGGTGGTGATGGCTTGGTCCATTTAGAACATGGCTTCCCTCACCTCACCATCCTTTATTTCCGGAGGATTCACCGTAACTTGATCATTTGCAGTAGGTTGCACTTAAGGAGCATTTTGATTGCCTTGGGGAGTAGCTCCCGCATTCACAATCTCTTATCCTACTATCCTCGCGGTTGTCCTTCTTGTGTTAATCTCCTATATACACAAGAAAGGGATTAAATGGTAAAAGAAACAACTGTCAAAACTCTAAAGGAACGACATAGGAGTATCAAGAAAAGAGAAGTTTCGTAATCATCACATAGTCTCTCACCCATAATGGTGGATCGCTTCACAACCATGAACAAGAAACTATGTAATGAGGTTTAGTAAGGCATTGAACCTAAGAATATTTAACCTCATGCTCTGATACAAAGTTTATCACACCCTGAGAATACACCCTAGACAAGACTGGCGTCGTTAACCTCTCAGAGCTTGCCGACAAGCCTCTTCTAAGCGTTCATCACAGTCATACAATTAAACTTAGTGAAAATTTTTTAACTTTTAACATACTATAGAAATATATTTAGACTTGATACATAACATTCATAAACTAGACGATATTCTAAGGAATTGTCTCATATAATATAAAACATTATGGTAGTTCAAATTTTGACTTAGCCGAAAAATAGTCAATATGCAATATAGGACTTAATACAAAAGAATCAAAAGAAAACATGATGGAAATAGATAATCCTAATATCTACTGAAGTCTTCGTAAGATGGAAAATTAATGATTGTTTCCCAAACATGAGGACATACCAAGACATGGAGAAAGAGTTCCAATCTTCTTCAAATCGACCAGCTTAAACTTTAATGGTCGAGACCTTCATTTATACTAATATGAAGTAATGGGGTTAGTGCTCCACATGTATTATGTATGGGTATATACACATAACAGTTAAGGACATGCATGAAAAGGATCATTTATTATATCTTTAGAAAACATGTTAAGTGATACAAAAGTCTTAAATCCACATTCCATATATCAAGTTAAGGATTCCATGAACTTAAATCATGATCTTAATCGAAGACACATTATCATAGATTCATATTAACTTTTCACATTCACTGGATCATATACCGTAGCATAAAAACACTTACCAATGATCCGATCCACAACCTAGTATTTCAATGGTCATGTCAAGCCACATAAACTCCACACAACCAAGTAGATAATATAGGGGACCATAAGTAAAATTTTGCTTCACATAACTTGTAACATAAGTAGTAATCGCTTCGTATAGCAATATAAACCAATTACAACTTCATCATAATAACTAACACTATATGACAGTAACATCATGTATCAGAACATATATATTTCATGTCATCATATTACATAAGAATAATCTCCTAGAACATTCCTTAGAGTCAACTTGTGCAATGTCTAGGTAGATTTACATACCTCTACCTATTCTAAGTAAACTCTTCAAGTCACCCTAGTAAATGTTCTCTTACTTGTCTTTCTTTATATATGAGAGAACATTCTCCTTAAATAACATAGACAATCTAAGATAAACATGAAATGCGGTGTCTCCCCACACCGAAAAGAGGTGGTCTACCGTCCAAAGTAGATCCTACATGATATAGCTTTCTAGGTGGATCCTCTACCTAGTATCCTATGGTGTCAACATAGTTCAAGAACTAGGATATGTATTAGAGACCCATAGTTCCACATTATATGGAAGCCTCAATCTCATAATCATCACTTGAACCTATCCACTAGCTAAGGGACACTTCTCATATCTATTCCATCGGTGCTTAGCTCATGTCCCTTTTCTTGAAATAACCTTTATGTTTTCTTTCATCATAAACTTATCATAGGTCGTAATAGGTTAACTCCCTCTATTAACATGATCATGAGCTCTTTTAGGATTAGATGAGAATTTCCTTTCTTCGCAACCCTTAATATGTGAGATTAACTTAACATAGTCATCTTGTGTAAAGCATACTAGAGAATATCATAGCTAGTATATTTTAGTTATCTAGTTAGGTAACTTAGATAGAGAGTAGTATTTTCTAGGAATCTAGGACCCACATGGATTGACCAAATGCACGCCTGTCACCCTAACCTACCTAACCAAATTCAGTTGGGCTTGGCCGCTTGATCTCATGGCCAATGGCACATGAGCTTGCACGTGCATTGCTACGCATTTGTTGTTCTACCAAGTATCATCACTATGTCCTTAGTCACTACTTAATCTACATGATAATTTTAAATGATCATATTCTCTGATACCTAAGCTTGACACTTGCATGCCTCGTACCTAATATGTGACTCAAGGAATTAAGAGTTCTAGCTTAGGGTTTTCATTTAAGGTTCAAGTCCTAAACAAGCTTGGTTTGGAGCATTTGTACATCAAAGTATATCTTAAGTTCCTTGTTAATACATGGAAATTGTCTAACACCCTTAACCCAACATTCTCTAACATGCCTAATGTTACTCAATATTGGGCATTGGGATACCTATGTACCCCAATACATAATCTTAACACCTAATAGACTCTTCACTAGACAAGTATATTTTCAGTAATGTTGCATGGAACTTCCAGTGTGTTAGAAATGCATCCATACAAGTCATACATAACATAATTATTTACTTCATAACATGATCCAATCCTATCTTTTCTTGAAGTTATCTAGTGCAATAGGTAGTGTTCATAGTCCTCCCTATAATTAGTACACTTCTCAAGGAATTTGAGTAGAATTCATATTTTTATCTTTATTCTTTTCTTAGACTTTGGGAGACATAGAAGTAACTGAAGTAGACCATGTAAGCTACACCAAATTTAGTGTTCTACTCCCACACCGAAAATAGAGGGTACTACTTGCTAAGGTAGGATCTTCATAGAAAATAACAATTCTAGTGGATTCACTATGTTAAAACCTACGGGGGCACGTAGTTATGGAAGAAGGATATTGCTTCTATAAAACTTCACTTATAATGTGGATGTTTTCATCTCATGAGACAACATCTAGTTTGGAAATTCGGACTTACTAACCGTGAAGGTTCTCTTTGTGGGAAGCCAAACTTACTAAATGTGAAGCTCCCACTCTCATTTGTCATATTCAGTTGGTTCTAGCTTAAACTTCCTTTTTAAACATTATTAAGACTTTACATAATTTTAGGTCATAAAGATTAGGTATTAAGGACTTACTCCCACATATATCATTTAGCTCCACGATATTTAGGATGAGAATATCCTGTCATCATAGACCCTACATTATTTGAGATTTTCCTGTCACATAATCACATCATATTTGTACTATTGTGTATATTAGAGTACTTTTAAGAGACTCACTTATTTATTAGACTACCATTAACATACTTAATTTATACATGCATATGTGTGTGTGTATGCATATATGTGAGATCTACCTTCACATAAACACCATTAGTCACACATGTTTATCAACTCATTAACCATATAATTTACATTAATAGAAATAGGCAATGAAGAAAATGAGAACAATTTTTTCCTTAGTCAACATGAATCTACCTTACTCATAGATATGCATGAAGTGTGTGTGTACATTGGTAAGCATGATCACATAATGTATATTACATAGTATTGAGGAATTATCAAGTCATACACACTAACATTACATCAGAGGAGACATTAACATATTCATCATTGTTATTGAACACTCCAAGCAAACTTTGATCACACATTAATATAGGGTTCATATATGTAGGGGTCATGCTATAAAAGTATACGTCATCACAAGCCATATAGACCACACCTATCCCTTACATTATCATTCAAATATATATACAACACCATCCACATACCTAGATCATGCAACTAGTCTGTAAGACTATTCATATAACTTCACATAACATCAATTAACTTCAAACATGATATTAGAATCAAGGCTTAAACCATAAACTTCCTAAAGTTCTAAATAATCATAGCAATTCATATTGAATCTAATTTTTTTAAGTCCATGATCATAACACATAAGCATGTAAAATAATAAAAACACCGCCACCATAAGTTGAGCGTACCAATCAAAATGATTTAACATTTATTATAAGATAATTAGAGGAAATAGGTATATTTACAAAATCACCAAGACAATGATCATCTACTGTCATTCCTCAACAATTCATATTCAATTGATAGTAGTAGTAATAAGCAATTCAATACAATCTGATTACAATATTATAAACATCAAATCAAGATCATAAGACCCACATTATACACCTTTATGAGAAAATAGAAGTATCATGGATTCTTTAAGAAATTGGAATTAAATTTATAATTCAAACAATAATCTAAAATAAATAAATCATTAGAATGAAATAGATTTTAAATCATGTTTGCAATGAACCCATGGCTAGATTGAAAAATTGGGAATTTTTGTCTTTGAATAACTTTAGGAATTAATTGATTGAAATCCTTAGATGGAACATTAAATAAGGATCAAAAATTGACATACCTTATTAATTGAATACCCATGATAAATTGTATAATAATCTATAGGAATCCTGCCCCCAGCTTGATCTTGATTTTTGGTCTCCAATGGAGGTTTTGGGGTTTTGGATAGAATAAGAGTTTTTGATTTTTTATTTTCTTATAGGATGTTGGGGTTTTTTTGTGTTAAATTTGTTAAATAATTTAAGTACAATCAGTTTATAAATGACTCCTAAGTTACAAAAATAACCCCATACTTGTTTGTACTTTTAGACATGTCAAAATTGACTTTATAACGACGCAACCGAATCTAGGATGTGGCTACGCGTCGTGGAGGAAGCTCCAAATTATGAATCCTCTAGATTTTTTAGTCACTGAGCCTCATTTAGGGTGCGATGCACATGCACACTAAGTCCTAGGCTCGCAATGTGTGTGAGGTTCAAATTATTGATTCTGCACACTACCTTGGGCATCTTTCTTGTCCACGTTAAGATCCTCTTCCGGGGCCCTTGGGTTTATTCTCGGGGAGTCTTACCCAAAAACTTTTACCCTAAACATGTGTAATAAGGTTCTAGGGACACCCTTACTTTATTATACTACATACAACTTATAAAAACAAGACAAACATACAAGGACACAGTAGCAAATTAATAGACAAACTTTCGAATGTCTTGGACGTTTGACTTCCAAACCTACTCAAATCAATTATACAAGTTGTAAAACAATTTATTGACATGTTATTAAAATCCTTTTGACTTATGTGTGGTCTAGATGGATTAATTCATTTTGTGGGTCATTACAAATACATGTGTGAGTTACTTTCATAATCTTAATTATAGTGTTTTCATGAGAACTAGACTTTCAATCGACACAAGAGACCAATTTTATTATTCATAATTGATACTACACATTTGAAAAGGCTCAAGCGAATGCAAGTCATCCTAATTACCTTCATTGTATCTTTCCATAAGTCATACATCTTGCAAGCAATTAAAAGTCTATGTACAATAATCTTCATCACATAAATAACCCTATAATTTACCTTCTTTGCAAGGTTTGAAACCAAGTATCATGATTGACCTTTTATTAAAATCACAATAAGAATGGATGAAAATATTCTATAACTAGATAGTCATCAATTACAATATATCATGCTCATAATTACTTACTTCACCCCACAATATTAGTTAAAGATGGGTTATGGGATCACATGGGTTCTTGGGGGATATTTACAATACAAACCATCAATTAATCACAATATAATCATAATATAATGAACATTACTTAACTAAAATGATTTGAGAGTGAACAATGGTTAGAACACAAACTTTAGTTTTGGGTACAATGTATATTTCAAAATTTTGATGCTTCGAAGGCTTCATGCAGAACATAACCCATGAAAAAATATCCCCATACCTTAATTGATGATATTCTAAGAAATTCAAGTGAGAGAGGATGAATCTTGAGTACCCTAGCTTGAGTTATTCTTTGTTCTTGTACGGTGGTGTAGTAAGAGTATTTTTTAGAGAGGGAAAATGGGTTTTAATTTTTAATTTGGAAGTTATAAAGAGTTAATTATTTTGATGAGTTAAACCATTTTAATATATTTGGAATTACCAAATTACACCGACCCCACACTCAATTGGTCATGGGCAGAATTTACCAAACCACCCTTCGCTTGGCAAAATATTTGCATCAATAATTAACCCTAATCAATGACCCCGTTTGAGGATCCTGGCAAGGCATCATTTCGATCCGAGAAGTCCATTCTTAGCCATTTTTGAAAAAGGTTAAGATTACACAAACAATAAAATTCATTAAATGAAGGCTCTTCAATTGTTGCCTTGGATCCACACTGCCAGAAACTACCTTTGAAGTGTAAATGAAAGGGTCCTCCTCAAGGATCCCTAGGGTGGTCCTTTTGGAGTTGTACTAGGATTTTTCGAACCTAAAAGAACTCTTGTTTATATTTAACATATTTCTACCAAATTTTATTTGATTCCGACTCCTAAAACCCATTGAAACATGCCAAGGCACACTAGTTCAAATATAACAATTCACCGGAGTTCATGGTAGTTCTTAACGTTTTGAATCTAACCATTCTTAATTA
The DNA here is from genome assembly GCA_027705065.1 of Solanum peruvianum. Taxonomy (NCBI): domain Eukaryota; kingdom Viridiplantae; phylum Streptophyta; class Magnoliopsida; order Solanales; family Solanaceae; genus Solanum; species Solanum peruvianum. Next base: position 39,845,662 of record JAKWJD010001763.1, on the reverse strand, counting down.
GTTTAAATACATTATTTTGTGCTTAGAAACAGTATTTAAAGTAATTTATTATAATGTGAAGCTCTATACTTAGTGCTAATCATTTGGAGTGTTACCTTATATTCCCCTAGGAACATTCGTCCCCGAATAACATAAAAGATCTTTTTGTAGGGGAAATAGGAGAATCATATACTAGAAGCCCAACCTCCAAAAACATAAATTCATCATGAGACAACTCGTACAATTATTTCACAAGATGACTCAACACATAAACATGGCTTTTAAACACAGCAACTCAAATCCCAATTTACCACATAGAAGAGCGCATTATCACAACATGAGGAACTACAAACTCAACATCAATATGAGCTAAACATAAAAAGCAAGAGTCACTTATGCAAAACTTCCTCTCAAGGCTCGTTAACATGCTCATTTTTATTCGATGAAGGCAACAATATAGACAACACAAATAAGAGCAAATTAAGCAAAAGAACATTTTTACATGAAAACTAGTTTAGAATAAACCTTTACCATAAATATGCATATTTTAGAAAAGATAGACGAATTCAATATTATTTAAATATTTAAGAGGATTAATACTAACCTCAACCATGACTAGTGTTTTGAGGAAAAAGATGAGGAAATGGTACTACATGTCGGCCACAGCCTCCCATGTTGCTCTCTCAACTAGGTGGTTTCTCCGTAAGACTTTTATGGACGCCACCTCTTTGTTCCTAAAAATCTTGATTTGGCAATAAAGAATTTAAATCGGAACATCTTCAAAGGAAAGGTTCTCATCCAAACCCAAGCCTTCAATATGGAGAATGGATAAGGGGTCGACAATAAACTTTTTAAGCATGGAGACACGAAATACCGGATGAACTGAAGATAGGTCACTAGGTAGTCTCAACTCATATTCCACCTTCCGACCCATTGATAAACCTCATACTGACCCAAATACCGGGGACTTAGCTTCCAATTTTCATTGAATCTCATCACCCCTTTCATAGGTGAAATCTTCAAATACACCATATACCTTTCTTCAAATTCATGATCTCTTCTTCTATTATCGCCACAAGAATTTTACTAACTATAGGCTATTTTCAACATATCTCTTATCACCTAAAATTTCTCAATAGCCTTATAGACAATCTTGAGACCAAGGAGTAAACACTCAGCAACATCATATCACCCAACTAGTGATATACATCCCCTACCATAGAGTGCTTCAAATGGTGCCATCGAAATGCTAGAATGATAGAAATTATTATTGGAGAGCTAAATCAATGGTAGTTGATCATCCCAACTACCTTCCAAAACTATTACACAATCTCTCAACATATCTTCCAGTTTTTGAATGGTACACTACGCTAGAACATCTTTGGCGAATGAAAGGTCGTGCTAAGCTTCACTTGAGTACCTAACTCCTTTTAAAAAGACCTCCAAAAATGAGAAGCTAATTATGGACAAAGGGATCCCATGTAAGCTCAAAATTCTCCACCAAATAAGTAGAGTTGACAAGGATAAAGTAAGCAAAATTGTTAATCTATCCACAACCACCAATATTGAGTAATTTTGCATATAGGTTTGAGGAAATCAAAGAATAGTCCATATTAATTTCTTCACGCTTCCAAGAATGAACATCTATTACTTTGATTAAACCTCCCAGTTTTTGTTGCTTGTGTTTTACTCGTTCGCTTTTTGGAAACCTATAAAAAATCTCTGATGTGTCCCTTTTTAACCAACCCACCAGTAAACCTCTTGAAGATCACGATACAATTTTATGACATCTGGATGAAATAAATATCGAAACCCATAAGCCTTGAATAATTTTATTTCGAAATCATCAACATCCGGGAAACACAACCTACCTTAGTACCTAAGCACACCATCCCCCTCTTGAGAGAATGACTCATTGAATTTACAAAGTACAGATTGCTTCAAATCCATAAATAAAGTGTCACGGTGTTTCTTGGACTTTACCTAAACCACTAAAGATTACTCCGAATCATTATAAAACATAAAACCACCATTCAGAGAATCTTGTGACCGTCACCCAACTTGGCCTATTAATGGATCTCTTTCACTAAGTATTTCTTACCTTGCCGAGGTGGTAGAGCACACTTAACCATATTCCATAAAGAGTTACAAACATCTTCGTTGTCAGAGAATCAATTTATTTTGAGTAAACATATATTGAAGGCTTTTTGGATGGTAAATACATCGACATGGACACCATACAATTAATGTGTCCATATTTTCAATGAAATACTATGCCGCTAATTCAAGATCAGTAGTTGGATAGTTCTTATCATGCACCATCAATTTCGTAGAAGCATATTCTATAAGCTTCCGATCTATACTCGAGAAGTACAAAAATATATCACGAGCGCTTCCATTCCCTCCGTCGAGGCTAATACCGCAGTAAAGGTAATCTTGTCTTTCAATGATTGAATTGTTTTTCACATGGCTCCGACCATTCGAACATAGCCTTTCTTTGAGTCAAGGCCGTTAATAGTGATGCAATTGAGCAGAATCCATTAAAAAAACTTATATAATACATACATAATTCTACGAAACTTCGAATGTCACTAGGACTCATAGGTGTTGGATAACTTCTGACAACTTTCGTCTTTTTTGAATCCACTCTTACCCCTTCAGTAGACACAGTGTGACAATGAAATGCAACAAATCTCAACCCAAACTCACACTTACTATATTTGGTATAAAGTTGAGTATCCTTGAGGACTTGCAAGACTATCCTCAAAAGGATCACATGGTAACCCTCACTCTTACAATATGTCAAAATGTCATAAATAAAGACAATAACAAACAAATCAAGATAAGTTGAAAATTCATAAGGTCCATTGAAGCCACCTAGGAATTCATTAGTCCATAACGCATGACTGCTAATTAAAAATGATCATACCTAGTTCAATAAAACCATTTTATGTATGTCAACTTCTATAACTCTCAATTGATGATTTCCCGATCTTAAATAAATTTTTGAAAAGTAACTTGCACCTTGGAGTTGATCAAATAAATTATCAATTCTAGGAAGAGTATATTTGTTTTCTATAGTAACATTATTCAATTGGCGATAGACGATACACATCCTAAGTGACCCATCTTTCTATTAAAAAAACAACACCGGAGCACCCTATTGAGAATTACTAGGTTGAATGAAACCTTTGTCTAGTAAACCTTTTAGTTGAGCCTTCATTTCTTTCAACTTTGTCAGAGTCATACGGTAAGGACGGATAGGTTGTGTATCATGAAATAAATTTATGATAAAGTCAATTTACCATACGGGAGCAATTCTGGGCAAGTCATCCAGAAAGACTTCTGAAAACTCCTTAACTGCGGGGACCGACTCAAAAGGAGGGGTCTGGGATTAAAGATCCTTGACCCTTACTATATAATAGAGACAACCCTTAACAATAAACTTAATAGCTTGAGTCATGAAATGATTCGACTCTTTGGAGCAAGGTCCCCCCCTTCAACTCTAAAACTGGTTCATTTGGAAATCAAAACATTACTATGCGAGTTCAACAATCAATGGAATAAAAACAAGAATCTAGCCAATAAAAACAAAATGACATCAAACTCAAACATATCTAGTTCTACTATATCCACCAATGTGACTCTATTGGGTAATTACACGGGACAACCACTTTAAGCTCTTATTACATGTACAGAATCACCCACCGAGGTACAAATCAAAAAATATTCATGAAAAAACATCGGGAAGTATGCAGATCATCATGTACACTAAAGGGGTTACAAATTATAAGGTAGCACAAGGATCCAATAAATCATAGACATTAACAAGAAATACTTGTAACATACCGTTGACAACATTAGGGGAATCCTCTTTCTCACCCCTAGAGAAAAGAGCATACAAGAGATTTTTCTTAGGTGCACCGGTGATTGAAGCATTTTTAGGAGCTTCAGTACATTCTCTTCCCTTGGCAGCACAGATTGGAAAATCCTTCAATTGGTGGACACTTTTCCCTACCATAGCGAACGTCCCTACTTGTAAAACACCTTCCTTGATGCTTTTTACTATAGTTTGCCCAAGTAGTTCATTCCCCAATAGGACCACTCCTAATTTTTTCAGTGATAGTCATCCACCCTTGATTTGGATTTGGAGTATTGGAGGAACATGGATTGGAAAACCTTTTTTTAACCTGGGTTTGTCTTTTATCTCAAATCCAGGCTTGGAAGAATTCCCTTTATCGGTCTTTTATTTCTTCGACACTCTAGAAACTATCTTAACTATTAATCCTAAATTTGTCCGTTAAAACCATAAGGAGAGAGATGTCCATGTTTGGGATTAGGATAGCCGACCTACATTCATTTACCACAAGATTGGATACCCCACCCCCATAACGAATTTATTCATCTTGGCTCTACAGTCCGCTACCATGGTAAGATAATATTTGGATAATTTAGTGAACTTGAGGCTATACTCTTTAGCACTCATATTCCCTTGATGAATATTAATAAATTATTGCATTTTCCTATCCCAAAGTTCCAAGAGAAAGAATCTATCAAGAAAAGTCGTTTTAAACACTCATCCTTTTGATGTTCATACCAAACTTGACCCAAATCTTATAGTTGGTGGATGACCAATTTCACCTCTTATTGAGGAGTCATAACGATGACATCTAACACCTCGAAGGTAAAGAAGTTAGGTGGTTCTAGCAATGGAATTCACTTGAAACCCAACACCTTCAACGTTTACTCCTGCAATGTATAAATAGAGTCTCATTCCACTACCTACAATCTGTATAACTTCTCCTATACATGAATGTATCCCACATAATGAAAATAGGAATTAATTGACATAGACCATACTAGTGAGGCATGAAATCCAGAGTCTACCATACTCCGATGGAGGGTGTTGTACTTACCATGGGTGGAATGGGAGACATCTCATGTAGGCACATGGCTAAAGAATATCAAGGGATCTTTTGTACTCTAGTCTCATTCTTAAATAGAGCTGCTATCACAAGTATAATCTCTCAGTGCTAGCCATGTGCTCGTAGAGTAAGTTAAATCACATAAGGTAATATGAAAATATATCATATCTTAGTGACTACAAAATCATAAACCTTACCAAAGATTGGTCCACTAGGGATCAACTCAATTTTCAATAAGGATAGCTCAATGAAATTCTTAGAAATAGTTCCATGTCTTTCAAGAAAACTTACCCATAAGTACATCATTTACACAAGAGGGTTTTAAGTTATTTACCTTCTTTGCATGTTCAAGGTCCTAGAGTCATTCTTAGAATAGCACCATCTTAGATCTACCGATCCTAGACTATCATTTATCGTTCATTCATGCACATACATGAAAAAGGTGGTTAAGCCTACTAAGTCAAGATGTTCATATTAACATTCTTCATGTATCATGTATGGGGACATAGGTCTACCAATTAAGACACACAAATTATCATCTTATCACATTTACAATATGTAATACCCTAAATAAGAGGAAGGTTAAACAATATATTACATGTGTGTTATGAGTTAATGAGGTCTTAAAATAACAAATATAAGTGTTAGAAATAAGTCTGAAGAGTCTAAAAATGTTTTGAAGTGAACCGTCAAGAAATTCAGAAACTAGTATAAGTTGAACTAGTGTGTCGTAGTGTTTTATAGTGGATGCTTGGGGTAATTGGTGTGAGGGTAAAATTGAGTATAGATTATCATACACATAGACTGACATATAAATGGTTTAAATGTCTTACAAAGATGCTACAAGGACCAGACACCCAACATGGGTTAATAAGCTGCCGAGGCAGCAAATATTTGATGTCCACGACGCTTCGCACCTGATACACTTAAAGAGAAAATAGTTTGCGCTAATACACAAGGCCGACATGAACTATTCTGTCTCTTTATTTTCCAGAACCAAGAATGGGAAGTGCCTCCATGACGCATAACCATGTTCCTGATTTGTTCGCGTCGTTTTTAAGTAAAATATGAATTTGTTAAAATGTCCATTAAGTGCAGGGGTCTTTTAGGTAGTTTGTAGATTATTGAGTATTTTTAAAAATTAAAATTCAAAAAATTAAGCTAATCTCAGAACTCAAAATAAAACCTCATAATAAGCAAGAGAACTTTTTATGAATCCTTATAAGGTCAACATGTGCAATGACCAAACAAAATCCCATAACCTTACCCAACAAAGTAAACTTAACTAGAAAACATAACCAATGTCCAATTGTATCAATATAGTCCAACTACATATATCAAGAGGATAATCATCACCATATATAGACATTTACATTGTAGCATCAACATAGTCTCATCATACACATTATAATTATATGCTTATATAATATCAGTATCCTAAATCTTCTTCGAAACTAGTGCAAGGCATAGATAGTGTCTCATACCCCTACCTAGGCTAAGTTACACCTCTCAAGTCACCTTAGTTAGTTTATAATCCATTACTTTATTTTACTTTAGGGAACACATGCCTTAATCTACATAGACCACATGAGATAAGTGTGGAATCTGGAGTTGTAAACCCTTACACCGATGGAAGGTTGTCTACCGGCCAAAGTAGATACATTCACAAACGAAGCTTTCTAGCTGGATCCACTAACAAGTCTTTATATGGGGGTAAAATAGTTCAAGAACTAAGAGATAGTATATTTCCTCTTAATACCACTTGGTAGTTGGGTCCTCCTCTCATGGGAATCCATTGTATGATATTCCTCTTTGGGATGTCAACATCTCATATAGAACTATAGGAAGAATCTTCTTCTTTGGAAATTCATCACCTCCCATCGTCACGTTCACTCGGTGCTAAGATATGTCCTTTTACTGAAATGTCTTTAAGCCTTAATTATCGATAATAGCTTAGATTAGGTTATAGGGTCTATCCCTTGTATAATCATCACATCAATAGCTCAATAAGAGTTTCGTGAGTATAAGTCCTTTCATCCCAATTCATATGAGTGAGGTAAAATAATAGCATTTCAAAGCATATGAAGGCACATTGATCTTTTTCACCATCATTATATCACATACACCTTAATCAACCCCACTACATAGCAAAGACAATTCAATTAAACATAATACAACACAATAATACTAGTATAAGGCATACTCCAATGTAATATCATGACTTAACAACAATTAATCACTATTGTAAACATAGATAGAGATTCTAAGACTTACCAAGTCTTCCTTATAGTCTATCATCGAGGTCATACCATCAACCCATATTTGAAACCAATTTGAGCAGTAAATTCCTCACACAATGATAACCAATAAGGTAGCAAGGCCAATTGCATCTCTATAACACAATTAAACAGTAGATCACAACGTAAGACAAGATACCGAGGCTAATTTCACATTACAATTCATAACGAAAATCCCATCTCAAGAACTAGAGTTATATGCCTATAATTCAACTTAATTTAATCATAATAACACTATATTATGGTAATCTAATCAATAACCAAATAAATTGAATGATCAGAATACAATATAGGTCAAGATCAGAACGTACGGTTAAGGATGGAGGATCACATTCTTCAATTTAGACCAAACCACTAAAATTATCATAATAAAGATGAAATTAATATTAATATATCCAATATAACCTAAATAAATCATTAAAAACTTAATTCATAACTTCAATTTCGTAATTGAATGAATCCCATGAGAAAACTCAATTTTTTAAATCTATTTTGAGGGAACCCTTTGAGGAAAGAGTCTCAAAGGTAAATTAAATCACATACCTTAACATTTGACAACAATTTCAATGTGATATTGTTCCTATCCACCCACCAAACCCTAACCCTTGCTAGTCTTCACTGGTGAGTTAAAGTAGAGAGAGAAAGAAGAGAGAAGGAATGGAGTTTATTTGTGAATTCTCTTTAGATTAATGATGGTTGAGGGTATTTATATGGCGTCTTAATCAAATTAATGAAATTCCCTTAGAACCTTAATTAATCAGCTAATCCACTAACTAATTAAATTAAACTAACTAAAATAAATCAGAAAAATCGACCATCACAAACTAGACTCCGATCTACGGGCCGTCTGTGAGTCGACAGTCCCTCACCCCTCCGTCCTCCACTGATCGAGGAGTTCAGGGACTGTGCAAACGAGGGTTTCCATACTTTGGATAAGTATGGGACAACAGTTTCATAGACGATCCGTTGATCCACACACAGACTGTAGCCTGCACCTCTGCACTCAGTCGATGAGTTTAGAGGATGTGCGGGTGAAGGGACCTCCTCAACTAGACAAAGTTGGGACCACGGTGGCACCGAAGCCCCGTTGGTCCACACACGGGCTGTCTATGTACCGTCGATGCGATTGCCAGACAGTGTTGCTTCAAACGCTAGGGTCCTCCACAAGGGCCCTTGGTTTGTCCTTTGGAAGGCGTACCCGGACGTTTGAACCACGAAACAACTCAAACACCTATTATCTATTCTTTCATAAATTTTCGTACTTTTCTGACTCTTAAAAGTAAGTCAAATAGGCTAAGGACCACTAAAACCCCTTTGATCCATATTCCCGAACGTCATGGACGCTCTTTGACATTTTGGTTCTTAAACCTCCTAAATGACCTATATTCAGTAAAAATGTACTTCGATATAGTACTTAGACCTTATATCACCTATGTTAGTCTTTACGAGATGTCTTGCATTTTCAAGGTGTTGCATTATCCTCCACTTAGGAAAATTCGTCCCCGAATGACACTAAAATTCTTTTGAAGGAAGGAATGAACTGAAGACTAGCAGCCCAACAAATCAACAATATCAAATAAACATAAATCATGTCATTTAAACAAGGCAAATATCAATATTCATATTACCACACATTGATACGCTCAAACTTACTTGTCAAATAAGAAGTAAAGCGGTCGTGTCAAGTAAATAATCCAACTAGTGAGGTTGCGATCGTTCCCACGAGGAAAATAGTGTAGACTTAACTTCAACCTGTTATTACTATTGTTTTGTCAATGACTTCTTTGTAAAGTAAAAACATAAAAAGGGTGGTTTCTATTTATAAATGAGTGAAAATAAATAACAACCTTTAAAGAGACACTTAAAAGTTTAAACAGTTTTATTTTAATCATTTAATCAAAGTAACTAGGGTTTACGTGTTCCCCACAGGTTTATAACTTGATAATTCTAACCATAACAATTCTTTCTAAGAATCTTGCATGCAAAGTGAGAAGTTATGTATTTCTAAATCCTTTGTCCGGCATCTAGAAAATCTCACTCCGCACCTTGGTCCGGCTACGTGTGTTGCTATCCTAACCCCTATCCTTACCTCATATTAAGCATCGTTAGTTATTTCCTCGTACCAATCAATACTAGCCTATTAGATAGTATACATTAAATCTATCTTAATAATTCTTTTCCTATTATCTACCTCCTTGGTCCGGGAAGTAGCATTAAAGCGAGTTCTAATATTGGCCATCCGTTAAAAGGACTTCTAAGCGAAAGAATTATTAATACATGCAAGACACTATCCCGTACTTGTGCAATTAATTCTTGTGCTCTCTTCATTACCCTCGAGGGCAAGTATGACGGACCGTCATAGGCACAAGGGTCCGTCGAGGGTTTTCGTTCCAAAACACTTCAACTCTTGGAATCAAGGTACTGGGATCACTTCTCTGAACTTCACGACAAACCTGCAGGACGGACCGTCATAGCCACGACGGACAGTCACAAGCTTCGTAACCCCACACTTGGTCAGACTTCCGCATCTTCCTTAAGCAGCTTTACTACGCTGCCACCTACGGACCGTCACAAGCACGACGGACCGTCATAAGCTCTGTAGGTGGTCTCTTCTGCATTTCTTCGCTCAAAATCTCCGCATTCAACTTTAGACAGATTTCCCGCAAAACAAACAGAAACTTATATAAAAACTAGCACAAAAAGGCTTTTGGACACACTAAACTTTAGGAAAAAGTATTAATAATACCGTGAAACCACGGTATATCAACACCCTCAACTTAAATTTGTTTTTTGTCCTCAAGCGACAGACTATGACTCAATACAAAATCTTTGTACAATAGTATCCATGTTTTATCCTTTGCAATCATTTGGCTATCAATCCCGATTAAATGTCATCAAATCTATGCATGCTATCACTATAAGGCTTGAATTATCTAGGATCAGAACATGACACAGACTCACCATGCACTAACACCTATCCTCTTCAATTTCTCACCGAGGTGCTAACAATTCGAGTATTGCAACTAATGTCCTCACTTTAAAACAAAATCCTCCTTTTTCACACAATGATTTAACTTTGAGTATAAGGATTACTTTTCAACCCTTGCTCTCAGAACAAAGTCACACTCATTCATACCTATTGCCATAAGCTTGCCCTTATTTTCACTGCCTTAAGTTCGCTATACAACCCTTAGGATCACAATAGGACTTTTTTAGCTAGTAACATAGGCTCGAGGTCAGGTAAGGTATATTTAGGTGTACTTTAGTGACTTTTTGCCCTCCTTGACATATCGGCTAAACCTTTCACTGTCTATCATTTTATATCGCCCAATTTCTCATATTCTTTCACCTTGCTATTTTCTCTTCTTTCTTTATTTGTGAAAGTGACTCTCTTCTTTTCTTGTTTGTAATTCTTGTATATTTTTCTTTTTCTTGACTTTTCTTTCAACAAATTCTTGAGTAACTTTACTTTTGTTCTTTTTCTCTCTTTGTTCTTTCAAGCCCACTTTCCAGAGCATTCCTCATAGTAGCCACCCTAACCTCATGGCTTTGCCATGAGTCAAGTACACAATATACAAAGTTGGGTCAGGGCCATAACGAAGGTTGTTTATGCATTAGCCACCCTCAACTTATGCTTTTGGCATAAGCTGAGGTGCACATGTCCAAGGAAGGACTAGGGACAACACATTGTTTCCAGAAAAGATCAGTTGGGGTGAAAAAGAAAGGTCTAATTTTAAGCTCAGATTATTTGGATAAAAGAAGGATAAATTTCATTTGGTTTCTTTTATTTAGGCTAGAAATGGCCTATGATCCTTTCCTAATTGTCTATTACAACTTACTTTTAGCAGGACTAACCAGGCAAGTTCTAGCTCAGTACCAATAGTGGACTATTCATATTTTCTCACACTTACTTGACATCTCATCATTATACCAGATTATCAGAAACCTAGTTCGAATTTAACACTTAGGGTAATGCAATGCTCTAACTCTATTTCATGCTTAGAGACACACAATTATTATTTACTATGCCTAGTCATGCATTTTTTTCCAGTTTATCAGGATATCATTTTAGCCATCATGCTCCAGAATTAAACTATGTACAAAAGATAAAACATGCCGGTTCAACAGAAAAAGTAATCAGTCTTTTGGGGAAAAAGAACACAGGCAAGAAAACCCCAAAAGAGGATAGTGAATTGGGCTACTCAGACTTCACCCTAACACTCACTTTCCATTTACCCCACCCCCAACAAAAAAACATGCAATTGTCCCCAATGCATAAGAATTAAAAAAGTCGAGTGGTAGGTGAGGCAAACCTGTTGCGCAAAGCGCCGTCGATTAGCAAGCTGGTTGGTCCTGTTCCACGCAACCCACGTCCTCTACAATTTGGACACCCTCAGTGGTGTCCTCAGCAACAACTGCATTATCAGTAGTGCCTTCTTCTATCTCTACAGTGCGGGAGCGAGACGCCCCAGGCGCTAACTCTGATGCTCTCATCTGGTGCGCCGCCTCCTCAGCAAGTGAGGCTCCCCTCGCAGCCTCTATTTTTTGGGCTCCTTCTTTCGTGCTCGCGTCTTGTCCTCTGCTCGACCCGTACACCTCTTGGCACTATCTCGAGGGGGAGGTGGTGGAATTTCAAAAGTAGCAAAAACAGTCGCCAACACTGTGTCCTCAGCAGGCTTGACAGAAGGGGCCTCAGCATCCGGCACCCTAGCCTCTAAGATCGTGTCGATATCTGCACGAAGACTGTTGACTGCAGCCCTAAGGGTCAACACATCCACCAGAGGGGCTGGTCGGTCTAGCACCCTCAAGTCAAAGGCGTCCAAGCGCTGGTTAACCTCAGCGATCTTCCGCTCTGTAAACTGCACCGTTTTCCTCTCTAGGAGCTCTTCGTACTCAGTAATCGACTTCTGCAACCACGGTTGAATATGATGCAGATGAGTGGCCATTTGTGCCTCTATTTTTTGGACCCTAGCAAGCGGGACTAGTGCGGGTAGAGGGGCTGTGCGAGAGGAGCTCGGGTTAGTTGTACTACCCAGGATAGACTCGACCGGGGTAGTGTTAGTGGACGCCGCCTGTGTAGCTGTGCGACTTTGGGCTACAATATCTGAAGGATCATCAGCAAGTGGGGGCAGCTCCGGACGGGGCGATCTGCGTGGAGCCAACTCATTGGCCTCGTCTCTGAGGAGGCCGACGTCAAGAGTGCCCTGCGGGGTCTTAAGATAATATATGTGCCATATGGGCACACCTGCAGACCTGTAGAGGGCAAACATCATGCACGGGAAAGAGTAAGTAGTAGTGACCTTGAATGCCCTCTCGTGCATGACTGCATGGAGAAGCCATGTGAAGTCTGCCTCTAATCTGGCTATGATCGCCGCCATAAACACTGCTCGATTCCTGGTAACGATCTTATCAGCGGCTGTGGGGGAAAAGGCAGTGATGGAAAAGCAGCCACAAGAACTTTGTTATGAACATGAGGTTGGCCTTCTTGATGGCCGCCTTCGGCTCAGTCACCCAATCGGCACCCTCTCCATCTAGTGACAAGTGCAGGGCCATCCACCTCTTGGTGGTCTCTCTTAGTGATGGCTCGCGCAAGAACTGGCCATCCTTAACTATCTGCCAACGGTAGTCAAACTCGGCAGTGGGGGGGTCCGAGTAGCATCAACACTCTCGCTGTATATAAACCAGTGGATGGCTGGCAGGGAAATGTCAACTTGTACGACCCGTACTTGGACCTGCTCTACTGGGTCTTTTTTAGCGGGGGCAGCCCGTCTATCTATCTGTAATTGGAGAGTCGCTACGTAAGATCCGTAGAATTCCTTGACCAATTCTTCACTGTATCGTCCCAACAGACGTGTTGTCCACTCCAAGCGATGCCTGATTAAGAGATTGTGGATCTCAGGCATCGTTGCGAGACTCCCTGTAAGGACCTGCCGCTCTAAGGTGAGTGTTCGAGTCATCAATCCTTTATCATTCAGAAACTTGGCGTCGGAGTAGACTTGGAATTGCCCGTCGACACACCACTGGTTGGTCTGGTCAGCGGCTGGGGTGGGGACCTGAACTGGTGAGCCTGATGCAGACTCTGAAATGTCAACCTCATCAGACGAAGTCGACGCTGCAGCGGTGGCGGGTGTGGGAACTCAATAGTTCCGAAGGCTTCCTCGGACCATGATACTCCTAAGGATCCAGACGCTACTTCTTCATTTGTGGATGACCTAGAGGGTGTGCCGGTCAGTTTGCGCTGCTCATCACACTGGGAGGCAGTGACTACGCCGGACGCCACCTTTTTGGGTATGGCTCTGGGAGCACGTGCAGCACGGGAAGGTGTGGAAGTTCCTGAGGGCACATACTCAGGGTCACGCTCATCATCAGAGCCGATGACCATGCGAGCAGATGGGGCGACAGACTTTGATCGCCTGCGTGCGTAGATTCGGTCTTGCTTGGGGTGCCATAGTAGATAGTGCCTGCAAAGAATCAATATTAGTACGAGTAGGGGCAAACAAGACAAGAGAAACCATACGAAATAAAACATTGCAAATAGTATGTCATTGCTGTAGAAACAGTGACACACGACAGGCCTTGTGACGGATCGTCGTGACTATGACGGACCGTCGTGAGGTCCGTCGTGTTTTACTTAGACTATGTATATATAGAGAACCCTGAAGGAGAGTGTCTAACTAGCATGACGATATGTGAAGGACGGACCGTCATAGGTCCGATGGTCCGTCGTTGATGTCCGTTGTAGGACACTTGTATAAAATATGGAGAACCTTAGCAGAGGGGTCTCTGACCGTCATGACGTTTGTGCAAGATGGACTGTCGAGGGTATGACGGTCCGTCACATGTGTCCGTTGAAGGACACTTGAAAAAATGAGAGACCCTTAGGAACAGGGTCTCTGACAACCAGAACGGTTGTGCAGGACGGACCGTCGTGAGTACGACTGTCCTTCACATGTGTCCGTTGGGACAGGGTGCTAGGGATTTTGCACCGAACCCTATGTCGGTCCGTCGTGGGTACGACGGTCCGTCATCTGGGTTTCGTGCTGAATAACAGTGATAGAACTGAGGGTACCCTATGCATCCTTTATGAACCCAGACAAAACTTGTAGTAATTTTGACCTACATTTGTCTAACCCAACTACATAGGAAACTAGAAATGCAAAAGCACCTATGTCTATGTATGTAAACATGGCAATTTTCAAACATTTTTAACCTAGGTTAGATAGAATCGTATAAAAGAAACAACGTTTGATGAAGAACTAAGCTAATACTAAGTAATAAAGAAAATGCAAGATAAATGAGTAGAAATTCGAGACACATACCTTAAAAATGGAGAAAACACTTAGACAAGTACTCGGTTGCTAGGCAAACACCAACAGCAGCAACTCTGACTAGTAGATTAACACTTTCAGGGCTTTGGAAAATGTTGGGGGAACAATGATCGAGGGGGAGAAATAATGAATGAATGGGGTGAGATGAAGGGTTGGGGGGGTTTGCACGGTCTAATTTTGAAAAAGACTCTAGTCGGGACTCGTCGGGTACGACTCATTAATCACGTGACGGTTCCTCGATGACGGTCCATCGCAGATGTGACGACCCGTCGTTGGTTCCATCGTGTGTGCCCTAGTTTGAAAATAACAGAAGGACGTACCTGGTACAACAGAGGCATACGACGGTCCGTCGCAGGCGCATCGGTCCGTCGATGTATCCGTAAGTGACTACTTCAGAGTAGTTTTCTGCAGAATTTCCTGGTGATGTGCCTGCAAATTTAAAAACCCATTAGTAGAAAAATGCTACCATTACTAAAAAGACTATAAGTATTGGGTTTCCTCCTAACAAGGACTTGATTTAATGTCGCGGCACGACTTGGGACCCTTGATTACTCAGACTTCATCAAGATGGTATGCCTCTATATCTTCATTCTGCGATGCTATTTGCTCAAAATAGAGTTTTATTCTATCTCTATTACTCTTAAACCGCACTCCCTCCTTGGCTTTTAACTCAATTGCTCCATGAGGGAATACTTGGGCAATCAAGTAAGGGCCAGTCCATTTGGACTTGAGCTTGCCCGGAAGATAAGGCACCCCAGAACTGTCTATAAGCACCAAATACCCAACCATACACTCTTGTTTTGCATTTTTTTGTTCAGTCTCCTTCTTCATCTTTTGTTTGTGGGATATGGCAGATACCGATTGGAGCTCACCACTCTGCTTCATGGCCCTACAAATGTTGAAGGTCGCTTCTTCATTACTCAACCGAAATGTCATCTGTCCCATCTCCATATCAACTAAGGCTCTACTGGTAGCAAGGAATGGCCTCCCCAGAATAATAGGCACTTCAAAATAGACCTCACAATCAAGAATAACAAAATCAACCGGAAAGATGAATGACTCAACTTTTACTAGCACATCATGGAGTATCCCTATAGGCCATTTCACTGTCCGATCAGCCATCAGTAGCCGCATCGCAGTGGGTTTTGGATCCCCCAAACCCAATTTCTTGTAAATTCAGAGGGGCATGAGATTTATGCTTGCCCCCAGATCACATAATGCTTTTGTAAAATGTAATGACCCAACTGTAAAAGGAATAATGTACGCACCAGGATCTTCTTTCTTTTGTACGAGGGATCTTGTAGCAATAGCACTACAATGCTGCATTCTATCATCATCCTCGAAAGTGACCGATCTTTTCTTGTTGACCAGATCTTTCATAAATTTTGCATAACCAGGCATTTGTTCTAGAGCTTCTACCAAAAGGTTATTGATAGAAAGCTGCTTCAACATTGTTATGAAACGCCAGTATTTACAATCCTCGGTCTTTTTCACTAATCTCTGAGGGAAGGGTGGTGGTGGCCTAGGAATAGGAATTACCTTGATAGGTAATTCTGCATCTTTTCCATTACTTTCCTTTGCTTCACCACTACCTTTTACCATATTATCATTATCCTTTCTCACATTTTCCCCAGTAGATGGCATAGGTGGGTCAATGGCTTGATTACAACCCCGAATACTGATTGCCAAATAGTGCGCATAATTCTTTGGATTTTGGACAGTGTTGCTAGGAAGAGTGCCCGTTTTCCGTGTCTTCACTGTCGCAAATAATTGGGCCACTTGCAATTAGATGTGTTTAATCGAAATTGCATGTGTATCAACTTTTTGTCCAATACTAGCTAAATCACACCTCAACTATTTAATGTGTTCATCACTAGTGTCGAACCTCCTCATCATTTTGTGCAACATATCCTCAACTCGCGCCATACTATCTCCACCATTCATATGAGTAACTTCACGATTTTTAGGAGGGATATAGGGTCCATTCCCTGTCGTTTCTATTAGCATAGATACCCCTGTTAAAGTTGTTTTCGTGGTTGTAGTTTCCATCTCGGACATAATGACCCTCACGGTTGTAGTAACCATAGTTCTGACCTTTGTCCCCTTGACGTTGGCGCCAGTTATTCTGATTTGAGCCTTGGGATCTTGGTCGGAAATCCCCCATCTGCTCATTTACTACATACGTGTCCTCCGCATAATAACACTCATCATTAGGAGGTTGTGGTTTAGTCAAGTAGTTAATTGCATTTATCTTTTCTGGACCCCCCTGTGACATGTTTTAGTACCAACCCAAGCCCAGTTCTCATCTGAGCCGTTTCTTCATGAATCTCATCTGTGGATGGGTTGTGAGTGGATTGTACTGCGAAGGTGTTTCTCCCTGTATCACACTTCCTAGTACTCCAAGCTTTGATATTTCGGTAGATTTTCTCTAATTTTTCAGCGATCTCAGAATAAGGACACTCCCCATAAGATCCACCTGCTATAGTGTCCAACACCGCTTTATTGTTATCATCCTGTCCCCGATAGAAGTATTCCTTCAGTGACTCGTCATCTATACGGTGATTTGGAACACTTCTCAAGAATGAGGTTAATCTATCCCAAGAACTACTAACTGACTCTTCTGGTAGTGCCACAAAGTTGTTCACTCTGTCTTTGTTGTTCAATTTCTTGGAGACGGGATAGTAGCGTGCTATGAAAACATCTCTTAATTGGTTCCAAGTGAAGATTGAGTTGTATGGGAGCTCAGTGAACCACATAGCAGCCTTTCCCGTCAGTTAGAGAGGAAACACTATGAGACCTATTACATCTAAATCCAAATCAGGCCTCCCTACACAAATTTTACACAGTGCCCTTACCTTAGCTATATGGGCATGTGGATCCTCAAAAGGTAGCCCTGAAAACAAACCTTTGGCAGTGAGCATTTGCATCAGGCTACTAGTTACCACAAAAGTTTGGCCTGTGGGTAGAGGGGGCAAGACAACTGGCCCCTCCGAGTCTGTTATGTTATCATACCCTCTGTAGTATGCTTGGGGCCGTGGAGTGGGATTTTGTCCCCTCTATTGATGTTCACCCGGAGCATCGGGTAACATCTGACAATGAACATCAACCGCAATGGGGATGTTCAGGTTAGGATCATCATCAAAGAATTATTAACATAGATTTAGTATATCCTATCTAATAGGCTAGTATTGATTGGTACGATGTAATAACTTAGTCAAATATAGAATACGATTCTTAATATGAGGTAAGGATATGGGTTAGGATATCAACACACGTAGCTGGACCAAGGTGCTGAGTGAGATATTCTAGATGCCGGACCAAGGATTTAGAAATACATAACTTATCACATTGCATGCAAGATACTAGGAAAGAGTTGTTATAGTTAAAATTATCAAGTTATGAACCTGTGGGGGACACGTAAAACCTAGTTACATTAATTAATTAATTAAAATCAAAGTGTTAAAACTATTAAGTGTCTCTTTCAAGTTCGTTATTTATTTTCACTCATTTAGAAATAGAAACCCCTTTTTTTTATGTTTTTACTCTCCAAGGAAGTCATTGACCAAACTATAGTAATAACAGGTTGAAGTTAAGTCTAGACTATTTTCCTCGTGGGAACGATCCCAACCTCACTAGTTGGGTTATTTACATGACACGACCACTTTACTTCTTATTTGAGAAGTATGTTTGAGCGTATCAAATTTTGGTGTTGTTGTCGGGGAATCTAGATTTTAGATTAACTTGAACTTATTACTATAGTAGAGTTGATATTTTCTTGATATTACTTGTTTTATGGCTTTTGATTTGTTTTCAGAACTATCCTCCTTGTATGCCAATAACACGGAGAGGAAGAGAACACTTGTTTCCCTACGATCACGAGTTAGAGCGTACATTGCATAATATGAATTGAAACTTGGATTATCTACCTCCTTGGTCCGGCAAGTAGCATTAAGGCGAGTTCTAACGTTGGCCATCCGTTAAAAGGACTTCTAAGCGAATGAATTATTAATACATGAAAGACACTATTTTAGAATTGTTTTTTTAGTTAGGGTTTATCTCATTATTTACTTATGGATCCCACAACCATAGTTATGGAGTTTAGTTACTCATAGCCATAAACACAACATTCAAATATGGTAGATAAGAATTCATGTACTTACTTCAATGAGAAAGAGTAAAATCCAAAAGTTTGCTTGATTAATCACCAATATTTACTTGCAAGAATCTCAAAGTAATCAATAATCTCACAAAAAGTCTAATGATTATCAAGAATCACACAATACAATGTTTACCAATAAGGAATTTTACAATCTAAGAGTCTAACTATATGGTGTCTAACTATCTGGTGTCTAACCTCAAAAACGAGGTTTTTTGAATTATTTATAAGAAAACAAAAACCTAATTAAACAAGGATTCTAATTGCTGGAAATCTGCCAAAACGCGGTCGGGTGGACGGACCTCGCGACGAACCGTCCTTGTCACAACGGACCGTCTGGGCTCCGTCATCCCATAATTTTGCAATTTCTTGTGCTGCTCTCTTCATTCCCCTCGACGGCAAGTATGACGGACCCTCATAGGCAAAACGGTCCGTTGAGGGTCTTCGTGCCAAAACACTTCAACTCTTGGAATCTGGGTACTGGGATCACTTCTCTGAACTTCACGACGAACCTGTAGGACGGACCGTCATAGCCACGACGGACCGTCACAATCTTCGTAACCCCACACTTGGTCAGACTTCCCCATCTTACTTCGGCAGCTTTACTACGCTGCCCCCTACGGACCGTCACAAGCACGACGGACCGTCATAAGCTCCGTAGGTGGTCTCTTCTATATTTCTTCGCTCAAAATCTCCGCATTCAACTTTGGACACATACATTACATTAGTCAATTAGCACAAAGTTTAACTTAGCAACATGCTACATATAATTTCATAAAGACTCACCATACAAAAATGAACAACATAACTCAAAACAAGAAAAAAGCAAAATTTCATGTTTTCAAAAGAAATATTACACTGACTTCACTATAAAGTTTTTCAAAACTGCATAATGTTCAAAACTTCACCAAAAGAGCAAGAAACCAAAACTTCTAGTCATATTTATGTTATTAAAAAGAATGACTAACCTTAATTCTTAAAAAGATGAGGATAACGGGACTTCATGTGACTTTTAGCTTCCCATGTTGCACCCTCAACTAGATGATTTTTCCATAACACCTTTGTGGAAACCTCTTCTTTATTCCTCAGCTTCTTTACTTGCCTATTAAGAATTTGAACCGGGACTTCATCATAAGAGAGATTATCCTTGACACCAAGACCCTCAATTGGGGGATTGGACTTGGTATCACAGATACAATTTTTCAACAGAAAAACATGGAAAACTCGAACAATCGAAGCCAATTCACTAGGAATTTTCAATTCATAGGAAACCTTACAAACCTTTTGCATGATTTTATAGGGACCCACATAACAAGGCTCAACTTCCCTTTTTTTGCCAAATCTAACCATTCCTTTCATTGGTGAAATATTCAAACACACCTTATAAACTTCTTCAAATTCCAAATCCCTTCTCCTATGATCGACATAAGACTTTTGCCGACTATAGGCCATTTGAAACTGGTTCCTTTTGATATGAACCTTTTCCAAAGTCTTATAAATCAACCCGGGACAATTAGGCGATGGCTCACCCACTTCAAACCCTCTAGTAGGAGACCTACACCTCTTACCATAAAAGGCTTCATACAGAGCCATGAAAATGGATGAATGGGAACTATTGTTATAAGCAAACTCCACTAAAGGTTTATATTTATCCCAAATACATTTAAAATCAATAATGCACGCCCTAAGAATATCTTCAATGGTTTGTATCGTACTCTCCGCTTGACCATCAATTTGAGGTTGAAAAGCGGTGCTCAACTTCACTGTAGTACCCAACCCCTTTTGGAACGACATCCAAAATCTAGATATAAATTGTGCACCTTGATTCAATATGATGGATAACGAAATTCCATGGCGAACCTAATCTCATGTAGGAAGATTCTTTCATAATCCTCCGTTGAATATGTAGACCTTATGGGAATAAAGAGAGCAGACTTAGTCAATTGATCCACAACCACCCATATGGAATCATATGACTTTTGAGTTCAAGTTAAACCTACTACAAAGTACATATTGATGTCTTCCCACCTCCACTAGGAATTTGGATGTCTTGTAGTAAGTCACCCGACATTTGGTGTTCAGCCTTTAGTTGTTGGAAATTTGGACAGTTAACGATAAACTCAGCTATGTTCCTTTTTAGACCTTTCCACCAATATATATCCCTTAGGTCATGGTACATTTTTATCAAAACCATGTGAATTGAGTAGCGGGGCCCATGTGCTTCTTCTAGAATCCGATCACTCCACCTATCTACATTGGGAACATACAATATCCCTTTGTACATTAGCACCCCACACCCCAGGGAGAATGACGCATTAAACTTGATGAGAACTGATACTTTAAACTTCATTAAGGCTAGATCAAGGTGTTGTTTGAACTTCACCTCAACCACTAATGATGACTCATTGTTATGATGAACTATAGCTTTCCAATTCGGAGAACTATCCAACCTCCCCCTAACCTATCCCAACTATGTACTTCCCTTGCTAGGTCGTTCTTGGCTTCGTCGATACACTATCCATAGTCATATGACTTAGGGAATCCGCAACAAAATTAGCCTTGCTGGGTGATAAAGTACACTCATATCATAATCTTTCAACAACTCTAGCCACCTTCTTGGTCGCAGACTCAACTCCTTTTGGGTAAACAAATATTTAAGACTCTTATGATCAGGATGGACATCAACTTGAACCCCATACAAGTAATGCTTCAAAATTATCAAATAAAACACCACAACAGGTTACTCAAGGTCAAAAGTGGGATAATTTCTCTCATGTACCTTAATTGCCTAAAGACATAGGCTATAACCATCCAGTGTTTCATAAGCACACACCTCAAACCCAGTCGGGATGCGTAACAATAAACTATAAAACCCTTTGTGCCCTCTGGTAATGTCAACACTAAAGCGGAAGTAAGCCTATCTTTCATTAATTGGAATCTTTATCTCACATGCCATCGACCATCCAATCTTCTTACTCTTTTGGGACAAAGTAGTCAAAGGAGATGCAATAGACGCCAAACCATCTACAAACTTCCGATAGTAACCCGCTAGACCTAAGAAACTCCTAATGTCGGTTGGAGTCAATGGTCTAGGCCAATTTTTTCACTATATCCATTTTCCTTTGGTCTACCTATACTCCCTCACTAGAGATAATGTGGCAAAGAAATGTCATCTACCTCAACCAAAACTCACACTTACTATATTTCGCATAAAATTAATGTTCTTTAAGGTTTGCAATACCACCTTCAAATGACCTATAAGTTCATCCTCATTCTTCAAATATACAAGATTCATCAATGAATATAATGACAAATGAAACTAGGTAATTTCAAAAAACACTATGCATTAGGTCGATAAACGCTGCCAGAGCATTAGTGAGACCGAAAGACATAAACAAGAACTCATAGTTCACATACCTAGTTCGAAAGGCCGTATTTTTTATATCCTCACCTCTCACCCAAACTTTTAGATACCCCAATCTCAAGTCAATTTTTAAAAAGTAACTCACCCATTAGAGTTGATCAAATAAGTTGTCAATCCATCGAGAGAGGGTACTTTTTCTTAATGGTAACCTTGTTGAGTTGGCGGTAATAAATACACATCCTCATGGACTCATCCTTCTTCTTCACAAACAAAACTGGAGTATCCTCGGGAGAAATACTAGGCCGTATGAAACCCTTATCTAGGAAATCCTTAAGTTCAGCCTCCAACTCGAACGGAGCCATTCGATAAAGAAGAATTGATATGGGATTTGTATCCGGTAGCAAAACAATGCAAAAGTCAATTTCCCATTTGGTAGGAATGCCGGGAAGGTTATTAGGGAAGACCTCATGAAACTCACTCACTACAGGTACCAACTCAATGGGAGGAACATCGAAGTGTAAATCTTGGACTCTTACTATGTGATATAGAAAACCTTTTGAAATCATTTTCCATGCTTTTGAAATCATTTTCCATGTATGGTAGGATGTGTAGGTCATCTATACGGTTGTTTGAAGTTGGAGAGCTTTCGTTTCTTGGTTCCCATTTTTTCTATAAGACCTTAAAGAAGGTTCATATCATAAGGAACTGGTTGCAAACGGCCTAAAGTCGGCAAAATACTTATGTCGATCATAGGAGAAGGGATTTTGAGTTTTAAAAGGGTGAGAAGGTGTATCTGAAAATATTACCAATGAAAGGGGTGGTTAGATTTGGCAAGAAAGAAAAATTGATTTCTCCTTATGTGAGTCCCTATGAAATTTTGCAAAGGGTTCGTAAGGTTGACAAAGAATTTGAACTCCCTAGTGAATTGTCTTTGGCTCATCCGGTTTTCCATGTTTCTATGTTGAAGAAGTTTATCAGTTATCCCAAGTCTATTATTTTGATTGAGGGTCTTCCTATCAAGGATAATCTCTCTTATGACAAAGTTGCGGCTCATATTCATTATAGGCAACTCAAGAATTTGAGGAACAAAGAGGTGGTTTCCGTGTATGTATTATGGAAAAATCACCTAGTTGAGGGTTCAACATGAGGGGCCGAGGCTGACATGAAATCCCGTTACCCTAATCTTCTTTGTAATTCAGGTTAGTCATTCATTTTAAAAATATAAATGTGACTAGGAATTGATGTTTCATGATTTTTGGTGAAGTCTTGCAAAAACGTGCCTTGAAATTTTCATTATAGTGAGGTTACAGTGAAGAGGTGCCTTAAACTTGAAATTTGCCTTTTGTTTTCTTTTGAGTTAGGTTGTGCATTTTTATATTGTGAGTCTTTTTGAAATTATATGTAGCATGATGATAAAATTGAATTTTTTGCAAATTGACTCATATAATGTATGTTGAGCTCATGCACGTTTTGAGAAGGAATTACCTCATGATGAAGTGTTTTGAACCTTATGTGTGGTGATTGGAGTTTTATAATTGCCTTGTTCAAATGACATGATTTAAGTTGATTTGATATTGTGTATTGGTTGGGCTGTTAGTCTTGAGTCTATTCCTTCCTTCAAAAGAGTTATAGTATCGTTCTGGGACAAATGTTTCTAAGGGGGTATAATGTAACACTTTGAAAATTCAAGACGTTTCGTAAATTCTAATACTGCTGTAATAAGGTCTATATATTGTTTTAAAGTCCATATTAATGAATTTTAGGTCATTTAGGATGTTTAAAAACAAAAACGTCCAAGAACGTCCATGACATCCGAAAGTTGGTTCAAAGGGCACTAGTGTGCCACAGCCTATTTGAATAACTTTTAGGAGTCGGAAATTTACGAAAAGCAGTGAAATGGTATCTAATAAGTGTTAAAGCTGTTTCATGGTCAAAACGTCCGGGCACAACTCCCCAAGGACAAAGCAAGGGCCCTTGAGGAGGACCCTGTAGTTTGAGGCAACAGTGCCTTAGTAGTGTGCATCGACGTGACAAGCTAAGCTCCGTATCTGGACTGGCCGGGGATTGATTCAACCTTTGTCCCACACATAAACAATTTGAGGAATCCCATCGCCTGCACAAGTCTCTGAATATACCTACTAAATGCAGGATAGAGGAGGGGGTAGTCTGTTGAATCAAAGACGGCTCATCAGCGGGGTCCCATATGTGAGGGTCTTGAGTTTCCTGCATAATTTTAATTAATTTAACTTAACTAATTTAGTGGTTTAGTGGTTATTTAGGGATTAAAGGGATACTAATTAACTAATTTAAGTCCCATATAAAGTCACTAACCCCAATTAATCCAATGACAACTCTCAAATAAAAATTCTCTTTCTTCACTCTTCTTTTTCTCTCTAATTGAACTCAATATGGAAGACTAGAAAGGAAAATGTTTTGGGGGCTGGAAAATTATGAATTCACCATCAATTCTTCATCAAATGTTAAGGTATGGTATCTAATTCACCTTTTAGAATCTTTACTCAAAGGGTTCCTTCAAAATGGGTTTCAAAAGTTTAGTTTTCATGTGGTTTTAATCCAATTACAAAAATTATGTTGTGAACTATGTTTTTTATGGTTTAATTAGGATATAATGGATAAATTTTCATGTAATTTAACTTGATTAGTGTTAATTGTAATTGTTTGATCCAAATTGAATAATGTGATCTTTATTCCTTAACCCTAAGTTTGATCTTGGTTGTGATTTATTCAATTGTCTTGCATACATGTTAAATCACTATTAGATGATGTTTTTACAATAATCATTACAAAATTGGATTAAATTGTAGTGTTTCATTCTATTCTTCAGAAGAAGATCTTTGTTAGAAGGTGAGTTAACCTAGGCATCTTATTTTATGTTATTATTTAGTATTGAAATATGCAATAGTGTTTGTTCTAGTCCTGTTATCATGTTGAATATTGAATTATGATTTTGAACATCTATATTAGATTTAATTGAGTGTTTATACTAAGGTCTTGAAGAAGAACTATGAAAAATACTTGGTAAGTCTTCGAATCTCTATCTTTACTTCCAATTGATATTAATTGTGGTTAAGCCACGATGTTATACTGGAGTATGCCTTGCATTAGTATAGATAGTGTGTTACAATGTTGAATTGAAATGTTTTAGTTTTTGTTGTGAGGTTGTTAAGAGGTAAGGTTATAAGGGTAGTGATGTATATCAATATGCCGTATTATGAAATAATATGTATGTGTTAAACTCACTTATGTGAATTGTGATAAAAAGGTATTATACGCATACAATTCTTATTGAGCTATTGATGATGATGATGTTACCAGGGGTAGACTCTATCACCTAAACTGAGCTATAATTTATAATTAAAGTCTTAAAGACATTTCAAAAAGGGACTCTAGCTTAGTACCGAGTGAAGTAGATTGAGGAGTGTCCCTTCCCACATAAGGCAGGTAGGAGCACTAGATTAGTATTGAGATTGGAGACTATAATGCATGGTGCATAAAGAAGGTCCATATTATATCTCCTATTTCTTAAACTTTGTTGCCCGTATAGGAATACTAGCTAATGGATCCCTATAGTTGCTATGTTTCATGTTTTGGTACTACTTTGGAAAGTAGGCCACCTCCTTTCGGTGTAGGGTCTTATGACACTTGATTTCACACTAGATCATTTGGTCTATGTCTTTTATAGCAAGATGTTCACAAAAAGGTAAAATTAAATAAACGATTTGAACTCTAATTTGGATAACCTATGGGTTATAGCTTAGTCTAGGTAGCGGTAAGGGACTCTACCTAAGCATTACTTGAGTTAGCCTTGAAGGGAGTCTAAGGAGAATGTTCTTATGCATGTTTATGTTGTGATAATATATGATATGTACATAATGGATTTGCACATTGTTCATACTATAGGTTGATTAGTTCACCCATGAGTACTTATTGGGATATATTGTTGAAAGAGGATTAAATGTATAATTAAATGTTATATTATGTGAAGTTGGACATTGATTATGGTTTATTGTTGAGGTCACTTGATTGAATAGGGTTATGGGACTTTGCTTGGTCGTTGCAATTGTTGACTTGATAAGGATTCATCAGTGGTTGTCTTGCTTAATATGATGTGATTAACTCTTAAGGATATTTGTGATTTCATTCCTTGATGGCAGAGTTGAAGTAAAAAACGGGTTAAAGTATGTCTGGATACATATTACTTGTTTGAGTTAGTAAGAATGTTTGGTTTATTGGTATGACTTGCTTAGTTATGCATAAAACTTTTATACTTCTAAAATGACATGTTTTGAATAAAAGTCCCTTTTCAGCATTTTTTGACATTATATGTGCATATGGTCTTATACTTAGTACATGTGGAGTACTAACCCCATGTTATTACCTTTTCCCCAATATTTCTGGTTCCATTTGTTGAAGTGTTTTTGAAGGTGACAATGAAGAAGCCTTGAATTCCTTATTCATCAAAGAAGGGTTGGTCCACAACTTCAAGGGCAATGCCACTATCGAGCTTATGGATTTGTTATGAGTTTACGACTCTTTCATTTCTTTCCTTTTCAATTGAGTACTATACTTTTGTATGACGTATACGTGGTTTTGTTGGAATTATGTATGGGCTATGCCCAAATTTGATATAATCCAAATAGATTGTTATTAGATGAGACGAGGTGACTATGGTTGTTCCTATATAATAATGTAAAGTAAAAGTAGAAGGCTATGTAACCTTCCTATACTAAGGGTCTATGTATACTTGATAAAACTATATTATGTTTATGTAGAGGTATATGTAAGCCTCAAACTAGATATAATCAATGTTTTAAATTTTTCCGCAATTTCAACCTATGAATGTAATTAAATGAGACTAAGAGGCTTGTCTTAATCATTAAAGAGAACGACGACTATGTACATCTAGGGGGTAAATCCGAGCGTGACACTAAACCTTTCTTATTATTTTATATAAAAATAATTATGAAGTATTTTTAATTTATTTCGAAGAACTTTAGTTCCGCATAACTTTTCAAATATATGCTTATGTGATAAATGATGTCTAAAGGCTTGTGCAAGACCTCCGAAAGTTGGAGTACGCCATGTGGAGACTTGAAGGATGCCCTACCTTCTAGCGTTTACTTTGGGTCGTGACAAAACAACATTCAAGTAGCACATAGGGATAACTAAGTCTAACACAAGCCACCATATTTATTCCAATAGAGACATCAACATAGTCCATCATAAGTCTCATATAATCAATTGGACAGAAACATACTTCAACCCCACATATACACCTATATCACATAATTATTTCGATAGATCACGCATACAAGTTATAAGAATGTTACAACATAATTCACATAATAATGCAGACAATCCCATGTTCTTTACAATTATAACACATTAACAACGCCACCATATGTGGACCATACCAATCAATGCAAGCTAATAGCAATTCTATATAATATAGAAGAGATTAGGTCATCGTACCATCATTCCATAACCAACATCACAATTTCTTAACCTTGTCAATCAATTCACTTCAAAAAGTGTCTTACCAATAGCCATATACACAATGCTAAACCAATAATTAAACCACACAATAATCCAACAATACACAATATGAAAATCAGCAAATTAAGGCATCCTATATACAATCCTATCATGCTATATACATAATTCAATAGGACAAGGAAATCTACAAAAGAATCCAATACAATAAAGCCATGATCAAATCACCCATACTAGAGCCAAAATTAGGATTTCATTGATTGCATGGATTCATAGGAAATTAATCTAAAATCAATCAATTAACATCAATTCTATCAAAAAATATTTATTCAAACCCTTTTAAGCAAGAACCTATGGCTAGAATTCAAAATAGAAGATTTTATGTTTTTGATCATCTTTGAAAACCATTCGAATTTGACTCCTTCAATGGAAAAAAATCTAAAAATGAAACACCATACCTCATGTGAAGAAAATTCCACGAAATTAGAAAATCTTTGAAAATATATCTACTTCCTTGGAGCTTTAAAGCTGCATTAATTGAGGTTTTTGTAAAGAAGGAATGGAGATGTTTTCTTTTGAGTTGATAGTTTATATTAATTGTTGACTTTTTGGGGTTAAAAATGACTCAATAAGCGTCAATAACTCCCAAAATACCAAAAAGACCCATGCACTTAATGGAAATTTTAACCAATTAAAATTTGACTTAAAACTATGCAAACATATCTAGAAGGTCACTGCGCGTCGCGGGGTCACCTCAAATTCATGGATTTGGATTTTAACTAAAGACAGAGTGGTTCACGTTTGCCCAACATCAGAAATGACACTAAGACTACTAACAAATGTCTACTTGTTCAAAGGATTAATGACGTCTCATTCCACCACCTACCCTAAGTAGTACATTCTTAAGAAGACATAGTTAATTACATTCATTTGCGGGAGCAAGCTTTATCTGACATAGACAATCAGAGCTAGACATGGAATCCTGTTGTTAACCCCTACTTGATGAGGGATCCCCCCTAGCCTAAGGTAGGGTCATTCTCTTTTAGCCTTATCATGGATGTGCAATAGCTAGACCTATGCGGGTGCATAGTTAAGGGATAAGGAGATTGTTTCTTAGTAAGTCATCTCTACTAACGAATAAAATTCATTTGAAAAGGTACATTGGATAAAACATCTCTACTCACAAAGATTATCCACCCCTTCTTCAAATCCTCTAGGCTCTAAGAATAACTCCCTCACGAAGGCTTAAAGATTTTTCACTTTCATTAGCTATAGGTTAAGAGATTGCTACTATGCACTACATCTCAACATATGAAGTTTACCCATCTATAGAGTGTACTTTTGAATACCACATCTCAACTTACGAAGAGTACCCTACCTCAAACCATTCTTTAAAAAGCTTTTAGGAATAGTAAGGATTGTACTTATTACTTCATCTCAACTCACGAAGAGTGTCTACCCAAAAATCCCCTTTTTAATACACTAGATTTCTTAGGAATAGTAAGGTTGGTACTAGACACTACATTGCTTCTCACGAATAATGTCTACCAAGAAGTGCCCGATTTTCATTTATTAACATCATTCATTCATTCATTGTGTGTGAGTATGTGTGAGAACGCTCTTCACAAAACCAACATGATGAATAACATTGACTTCTATACATGATCATACTATATTTATCATAATTCACGCACTATCATGCTTGACATTCAGCTTAGACTTCATTTAGGAGTAGTATCTTCAAGACACTCATTCTCAACTTCATAAGACATATCATTCAAATGCATCATAATATCTCTTTACTTCACATTCAATGCCTTCAAGGCCATATTCACAGTTCACATATATATTCATATGCATTAAATAAACAACACCACCGTAAGATGATCGTACCACTCAATATCAATTCAATAAGAACTAGATAATATAAATCAAATTACCCTTCATCTAAGCCTTGACCACCTTTTTTCAACTATCAAATAAAATCACCATAAAAGGCATAAATGGCAGTTGATAATCACAATATAACATAGAAAAACACAATTCTAATATTATCTAATCATATTCACAAGACCCAATTTATAATTCAAAATTTGAGAATTCGCTTGATCATGGGTCCATTGAGTTTTTTTTATCATAAACACATAACTTGATATTGAAAACATTATAATCCTTTCACTAAAACCTTTTCATGCAAACATCTATGCTGAAGAATTAAAAATAGAAGAATTTAGGAATTTGAAACCTTTTTCAAAACCCTTTGGATTAGATCCTTCAATGAAAGAAGAGTCAAGTATGAACTAACATACCTTAATAGGAGAAAAACCAGGATTTTTGGTGAAGAAATCACCTAAAACATTCAATCCTAGCTCTACCTTGCGTTCAAGCTTCAATGGAGTCTTGAGAGTGTTTTTCTACGAAAAGGCGTTTGATTTTTTCAAAGTGAAGTCTAACTTAGTTCATAGGGGTAAAACTAACATAAAATATCTAAAACCACCTAAAAAACCTCACTAGTTAATTAGGATGTGGGGTAAACTTCCTAATTAACCCCTCACTAGGCTGAATTGCAGGTCCAAACGACAAAAAACCATCCATGAGGAATCACTCAAAAAACGGATCGTCTTGCATGTAATTGGTTCACGACAGAGGCTTGACTTTTGTGGCTATGCTCCCACATATATGTGTGGATCCACTCCCCCCAATTGATGGGGTATCAACCAGGCTACTTGCGATCGTTAGGGTCCTGGTTTGGGGATTCTTTTGGCAACTTCTTGCCAATTCTTGGATCTTCCTCAAGGAACTTTAAGGTGGTTCATGGGGAGTCATAAACAGACATTTTGACCATAAACATTACCAAATTGGTCCTAGGGTTCTTTCCTATCGACTTTAACACCAAACATCTCATAAAACATGTAAAGGCACACAAGGACATACATGATTAGTTTCTGAACGTCTTGGATTTTATTTGACGTTAAACTTCTAAACTCCATATAACTTATATTTAAGGGTATTATTAATAACCTTAAAACATTATAAAATCATGAAACAGATGTGAAGATCTAGTTTGTTCTATTTATTTTGATGTTCGTTACAATTTTTGATATATGAGATGTCTAAGTGAACATCAAATGTAATGTTCTTAATTTTCTTTGTATTTTTGTTTACCTATGAAATGTTATGATTTATGATAAGGTCTTGTATAACACCTCTTCGAGGACAAAGGTACCGCTTACGTCTAAAGGGTTGTCACATCCCTAAACAACACCCTAGAAGCTATGGCATTCTCGGAAAGAACCACACATACTTGACCTCTTAGAGGTCTTGTACAAGATCTTTTCGTATCGTTCATTGCATATGCTTAATCAAAAGTAGTGCATAATAAAAAATATCACAAAACATTAAAATATATTTAATAGCATCTTCATTAGAAATCATAGGAAATACTAGGTCTCAATCATATCAAATCTTAGACACGAGAATACTTGGGACACGGCCCGTACTTAAAAATATAGAAATACTTAGTCTATTAAAATACCTCGAGAAAGTAAATAAAAGACAACTTATTCACTGGAGTCAAATGAGAACATACTTCAATTTCATTAATGATGTTATGATCCAAGTCTGGCTTCCAAAATGCTCTCCATCAACCAACCACTATAGAGATAGATAAAAGCATGGTATTAGTACAAACACATGCACTAAATATGACATAATGTATAAAATAATAAAAATGGAAATTTATTAGAAATATGAATCTTTTTCATTTAAACATCATATAATGATCATAATAATAACATTTAACACATTAGAAACACCTAAGATAACATTTAAGTAATTTAATATATTTTAAAGAAAACTTACAGTGAACTATGTCACCTTCCAATGACTATTTATAACTGTTATAGTGAAGGTTAAAGTGAAGTTCTAAACTTCTTCTTAGACATTTTCTAGCATGTAATCCTCCCATAAAAACTATCCTAATACTCATGTAAGATAAAGAAGAACTGCCTAAGCAATCTCTCCAGGCACACCTAAATGATCCTTAAGACCACATATAATGAGATCAACACTCTTACAAGGCATCATACCAAAGGTGATTCTAAGTCTCACTTGAATGAGTTTTGAAGCGACCACACATATAATCCCTTACACACTTAACAGATCCTATAGACTACCTAAGATAGAATAATTGTACTTAGTACATCAACGTATAGATAATATGACATTCTCCTTCTAAATGCTATCAAAAGACTTAATTAAGTAAATAAAGAAGATAATCAACATATTCCCTAACTAGAAACATTCTAAAGACTTCATCTAGGTAAGATATGAAGTAAATATTCCTATGCCCCTTTACACCTAAACTAGACTACCTTCACTACTCTAGATAAGCACTTATTAATTTAAAATGTTTTCTTAACATAATCCATCACATTTATTATTACATTTAAGATTCATTCATCAAATAAGGACATTTAAGTAATGGTCTTGGACAAGACCGAGGGACTCAAACTAACACCTTCAAAGCCAATTTTGCAATATCTAGATAGCTTCCCATACCACCTCCTAAACTTCATAGAACTTCTCTAATGCTAGTAGGTATACCATATGATGAGAATATGAAACAACGGACATAGACCATGATAAATAGACAAGGAATTTGGAGTTCTAGCCTACTACAATGAGGGTGTTCTACTTTTTAACGGTAGAACTAGGACACTTCCCATGTAGGAACATTGTTAAGGAATATGAAGTGCTTTTTTAACTCTACTCTTATTCTTAAGTAGAGCTACATTGTACTCTAGTCTCCTTCTAAAGTAAAGCTACTTCACATGACACAATCTATCGATGCTAGCCTTTGTTCTCATAGGGTAATTAACATTAAGGGATCACATGAAGAGGTTCCATATCTAGTTCATAACCCACTCACATTCAGCCTACAAAAGATATCCACTAGTGCTACCTTTCAATGGAGACTAAGATAGCTCATTATGACTTTCCTAAGGATGATATGATGTCTTTCTAGCCAAACAACCCAAAGTCCATCATCCTTTATATGAAGGATTTTATTCGGGCTCTTCGACTTCAACATTCATAACCATACCACTAGGATTAAGGTTCTAGGTACATGAGCTTCTTAACACCATCTAATGTCTCACATATCATTCATTCATATATGACGAGGGTGTACTAAACCTACCTAGTCAAGACATATCATATTCACATATCATTAATACATGTATCAAGTAAGGAACACAAGTCTACCAAACAAGACATAACATCCTTACCATATTCTATATAAAATATCATTCTTTTAATCATTTAGGAATGACCCTTATCATATTTATGTCATCTTATACATTACTATATAATCATAAATATAACCATCAAAACTCATATAGTTAGGTAGGAGAAATCATTCATCAACACCGAAGACTACACATATAATCACTTAGTCATAGTCTACATGATCTCAGAACATACATAGAAAGAACACATACTTTAACATTACTTCACATATAGATAGATATGCTCATATTTAACATAAATCAACTACACAAATTATGATTGTACTACAAGTAGTTGCCAAAAAGGCCATGATCATTATAATAAATAAGTAACGCCGATAAGGCCACATCAATTGCAAGTTAGGCACATAAAACCGCCACTATAAGTGGACCATACCAATCAAAACATAATTGAAGTCTAATTAACATAAAATAAAATCCAACTCAATACCATAAGACCCTTACCTATGGCCATAACAAATAATTCAACACATAAACAATGATATTAAATGAAATAGATAAATTAAATATATATTCACCAGTCAAAGACATCGTAGATATCAATTGATTACATCAATATCTATCCCATACAAAACTACAGTAGAATTCATAAGCATTAAGTCCAAATCACCTAACCCATAAAGTAGTCAAAACTAGGGTTCATCAATTACATGGGTTCATAGATTAATTGAGTTAAAATAATCCAACTAATAATAATTAAATCAATATACAATGCTTTAAAACCTTTAATGCAAGATTCCTTGGATATATCATGAAATTGGACAATTCATCTTTGAAAACCTTTGAAAATTTCTTTGAAACATGAGATCCTTGATTAATAGAGTTTTAAGGATCAAAAAACACACATTGATAAATTTAATCCTCGAATTTGATGAATAAAATCCACTCACTTGTCCAATCCGAGCCCTTTCTTAAGTTTTGTCTCCAATGGTGTTCTAGAAAATTTCTAAGGGAATTTGGATTGCGATTTTAAAGAATGAAATCTTCTAAATGTTGAAGATTTATAAACATATTTAAAATACCCAAAATACCCCTAGGTAACCGCCCTTTATATATTTGGACGTGGGGTGAAGTTAACAATTCACCGCTTGAACGTACAGTGACTGCGCACGAATGAAGATCCAATCAACGGACAACACCTACTAGGCATCGTCAAATTGAAGACCCTTTATAGTCATCGTCATTTCATACTGATCCATAAAAATAGAATATTAATCTCCTTAGTCTAAGTACCCATCAACACCATGACCTACGGGGCGTTGACCAGGCCACTAGCCGTCATTTGTTGTCTGTTGGTGGGACCTTCTTAAGCCGTTTTCGCCACCTACAAGTGTCCTTCCTCAAGGACCCTTGGATGATCTTTGGGGATGTTTTCACGAAAATTTACAATCTGAATATAATTTTATAAGAGTTTAGGACCTCTCACATGAATTTCATCCAAAATGAATAGGTAAAAATCGATGAAACATGCCAAGCCACACAAGGTATTTTTAAGTCAAACTCTTCTTACGCCATGGAAGTTCTTATACGTTTGACCTACAAACATCACAAAACATGACACACTTCCTATAAACACTATAATAACCCATATAATGACCAAGACGTTCGACGACTAAGTCACCTATGTGTCTCATAAGTGGTTCTATATGTTTATGTGTTGTTAATGAGTTTATAAGCTCTTTAAATGAGTTATTATTATGCATACAGGTAGTGTGTATAATTGTATGTTTTTGGAGGTCAAACGTCTATGATATTTTAAAGATGTGCCTTGAAACGACCTTATGTGTATATGTATATTTCCTCTAGTTTTAGCTATTCATTTTTGGTGAAATTCGTGTGAGAGGCTCTAAAATCATATAATTTCATGTTTGGGTTTGAAACGTCCAGGAAAACATCCCCAAAGATCATCCAAGGATCCTTGAGGATGAACCCAAAAGTGGTGCCAAGACTGTCCAAGGCAGCCTCAAATAATGGAGGCAATCGACCTGTTTCGGGACAATCAATTCCTCGTCAATGGGTGACGTTGGTGAGGACATGGTCTTGGGAGTTAATATACCCATATTGAGTCTCTTAACTCAACAATGGAAGGACAGGACGGCCCGTTTGTGGACAACCGGACCGTCGATGGGTTGTGTCCTGCGAGTAGCTTCACTTTTAAGTGAAGGTAAAGTTTTAATTTCACCCCAATTCAAAAAAAGAGTTTTGCATGTTATTTAAATTTATTTTGGTTATTTTAAGTGTGTATTTATTGTTTTACACTTAGAATATTTCATTCTTCCAAATAAAAAACCCAAATCCTTAGAATTCT
This sequence comes from Solanum peruvianum, assembly GCA_027705065.1. Classification (NCBI taxonomy): domain Eukaryota; kingdom Viridiplantae; phylum Streptophyta; class Magnoliopsida; order Solanales; family Solanaceae; genus Solanum; species Solanum peruvianum. Next base: position 39,810,482 of record JAKWJD010001763.1, on the reverse strand, counting down.
CTCGAGCACTCCATTAGAGCCATAACTCAAGGAAGGGCTTGGATTGACGAATTGATTTGAGATTATTCATCAAAATGAATGATTATATTAATCAAGGTATGAATTTTCATAATTGAAACTCTTTTCATCAAGAATCCCAACACTCAAGAAGGTTTCTAAATGTTTTAAAAGTTAAATTGTCCAATTTCATGATTCTACCATGGGTTCTTGCCTAAATTTTTTTAAAACGTTTATTATGGATTACATTGTTATTGTAATGATCACTTTATCCTAAATTGACTATGAACCCCTGAATGGAATGATCCCTACTTTTTAACTAAGTTATGGGTTACTTAATAATAATCTAATGTTGATGAATTATTAAGTAGTTTTATGTAGGCTATTGATTGATGTATTAATTATAGCAAATTGATATCTAGGTTGTATTGTATTTATTAATATCTAGTAATTTGATCTATTTCATGAATATTATTATAATTATGTTGAATTGTGGGTTATGGCCATGGGTAAGGGCCTTGTGATATCGAATAGGATGAATTGCCATTAGATTGAGGATGTTTGAGGATGATGTGGTGGTAGGCTGCCCTATTTCCTTTATTTTTATTTTAATTAGACGTCATTTATGTTTTGATTTGTATGGTTCACTTATGATGTCTGCGTTATGTGCTTTACTTGCAAAAGATGTGTCCTTGTAGGAAAACTACTTGAAGTAATGTTATTATTTATGTAGTTGATTAAGTGAAGTATGAAGATATCTATTCACATATTAAGAAAAGTAAAGGTATGTGTGTTCTGTTGATGTTATGTGGGTGATCATGTTAGACTATGAATATGGCTTTCTCTGTGTAGTCTTAGGGTTTATGAATGATATAACTACTTGAATATATGTGTTTATAATGGTAATAATTAAGTTGTTATGATATTATATAAGATGACTTGAAAATTTTAAGGGTTATTCTATGTGCTTCTAGAATGAAATGTCTTATGAGTTAAAGTGAAATATGTGGTGTCTTGTCTTGATTGATTTGTATTCCTTGCTTGATGAATGTATGAATGTGCATATTTTATCGCTTGACTTAGGATGCTAAAGTCTCTTTGTCTTGAATAGCTGAATGACATGTGACCTTAAATAATATTAAGAGAGTCTTTTTTGCGAAACCTTAAACCTAGGGGTAATGTTATTAATGTTGAAGTCATAAGTCGTAATGGTATCCTTCAAAATAAAGAAATGATTGACCTAACGTTAATTGGATGGAACTGCGTCATATTAATCCTTACGGAAGTCATCATGACCTTCATGTTGCTATTGTAAGGTAACCCTAAAGGACTTCTTTGTAGGGTAAATTTTATTGGGTTATGAACTAGATATGGAACCCTTTTATGTGAACCTTATGTGCGAATTACTCTATGAAAAAGAAGGCTATCACCGAATTAGTATGGTATGTAAGTATTTCTAGTTAAAAAATGAGACTAGATTTCAAAGTATGTCCTTCATATTCCTTAACCATGTGCCTACATGGGATGTGTCTAAGTTCTACCGTTTACAAGTAGAACAAAATCATCGGAGAAGGATATAACTTCATATTCCATATCTTGCTATCATGGTCTATGTCTGTTATTGCCTATTCTAATGATATTGAATTCCTATAGCATTAGAGAAGTTCTATGAAGTTCAGGTGGTGGTATGGGACGCTATCTAGACATTGCACAATAGGCTTTGAAGTTGTTAGTTGTAGTTCCTAGGTCTTGTGTAAAACCATTACTTGAATGTCCTTTATGTGATGTATGAGTATTTTAATAAACTAATGAATATAATGAGTTAAGTTAAGAAAGTATGTTCATTGAAAAAATACTTATCTAGAGTAGCTAAGGGTTATCTAGTTAAGTTGTGAAGGGGGCATAGCAATGGACACTTCGTATCTTTCCTAGTTGAGTCTTAAGAATGACTCAAGTTAGGTGAATTGGTTGATAATTAGGACATGATCTAAGAATTAGGTAGTCTTAAAGATTACTTAGGTAATCTTGTAGAGGTGAATCATGGATGTTAACTTCTTTATTTACTTAAGTAGGTATTTTGGTTGCTTTTGGAAGGAGAAGTCGAAGTATGTCCTCATTTGATTTGAGGGCATATATGTCTTTTATATTTCCATTTGAAGTATTGTAATATACTATGTAGTTCTATATTAGTATTGTGTATGGGCAGTGTCCCAAGTATTCTCCTTGTCTTATGTTTGATGAGACTTAGACATATTATTTCCTATGACTTCATGACTTTATATGTAAAGGAAAAGAGATTGCTACATAAGAAGATGAAGAATCCTCTGATCAGTCAGCCCCTTCTTCACCAAAAGGTATTGATTATGCAGGTATTAGTATGATCACTAAAGTGAGACCTCAGAGTTCTCACATTATGATCAAACTTGTTATTAATTATAATTTTGTACTTAACAAAATTGCTTTGTTAGACAGTGGTGCAGATCGTAATTGCATTGTAGAAGGACTTATCCATGCCAAGTACCTCCAAAAAGGAATTACCAAATTATACAGCGCGATTGGTGAGCGTATCTGTATAAATTATAAGCTTTCTAATGCTCATATCTGCAATGATGGTATCTGCCTTGCTAATGATTTTGTTATAACAAAAAAACATTAATGAAGAAATTAATTTGGGTATACCTTTTATTACCCAAATTAAACCTTATATTTCAAATTTGGTTTCCATCAAAACAAAGATTTTAGGAAAACAAATTTCCTTTCCCTTTATCAAGACACTTTCTCTTGAAGAAAGTAAATTTTTACATCAACAAACTGCTTTCAAAATCAACCAAATTTGTTTTTTGAAAGATGATATAAAAATAAAAAAAAATTGAGAAAAGTTTAAAAACCCAAGAGATGGTGACTTAAATTACCAGTCTTCAAAAGAATTTTGAAAAAGAAATTTGATAAGAATTTCCAAACTGTTTTTGGGATAGAAAATCTCATGTTATAGATTTACCATATATTAATGGATTTGATGAAAAGGAGATCTCCACAAAAGCTAGGCCTATTCAAATGAACCATGAATTAATGGAAATATGTAAAAGAGAAATTCGTACCCTCTTGAATAATAAAATTATTTGTCCTTCTAAATCACCTTGGAGTTGTTGAGCTTTCTATGTTGACAGTGCAGCTGAACAAGAACGAGGTTCACCTAGATTGGTTATTAATTATAAACCTTTAAATTCCATTTTAAAATGGATTCGTTACCCATTTCCTAACAAAAGGTATCTTTTAAAGAGAACTTTTAAAGCAAATATTTATAAAAAATTTGATTTAAAATTGGGTTTTTGGCAAATTCGAATTGCCAAAAAGGATAAATATAAAACAGCTTTCAATGTCCAATTTCGACAATATGAATGGAATGTCATGCCTTTTGGGCTTAAAAATGCCCCTTCAGAATTTCAAAATATTATGAATTCCATTTTCAATCATATTAGTCATATGTCAATTGTTTACATTGACGATGTATGAATCTTCTCCGAGGACATTGATTCTCATTTTAAACATTTAAATACTTTCTGTAAAATTATTAAGCACAATGGTTTAGTCATTAGATTTAAGAAAACAAAATTATTCCAGACAAAAATCAGATTTTTAGGGCATGATCTTTATCAAGGCACCTACAAACCTATTTGCAGCTCCATTGAGTTTTCTGATAAATTCCCAAATGTCATTTCGGATAAAATTTAGTTGCAAAGATTTCTTGAAAGTCATAATTATGTAGCTGACTTTATTCCAAAAGTTAGGCACATTTGCAAACCTCTCTTTGACAGGTTAAAAAAGAATCCTTCGCCTTGGAGTGATCAACATACTAAGGCAGTAATCCTTCTTAAGAATATGGTTAAGAACCTCCCTTGTCTAGGTATCTCTAACCCAAATTTCTTTATGATCGTTGAAACTGATGCTTCCGACATTGGGTATGGTGCTATTCTTAAACAAAGAAAAAACCCCGATTCGCCTGATCAATTAGTTTGTTATTCATCTACAATCTGGAATTCTGCACAAAGAAATTATAGTACGGTCAAAAAGGAGATCCTTGCTATTGTTCTTTGTATTACTAAGTTTCAAGACGACTTAGTTAATAAAGAATTCTTACTTATAGTAGATTGCAAATCTACTAAAGAAATCCTTCAAAAGGACTTAACAAATATCGTTTCTAAACAGATCTTTGCAAGATGGAAAGCCTTATTATCAAGCTTTGATTTCCAAATCGAATTTATTAAAGGTGAAAAAAATTCTTTGCCAGATTTTCTAACCAGGGAATTCTTGAAGGGAAAATATGAGTCCCAAAATCAGGCCCATAGTGGGCAAGCAACCAGCTAGGTCCAACTCAAGCAACCCAACTAGAACATGCCCATTTGTAAGAAGGCCTGAGCTGAACCCATCAAGACCTGATCCAAACAGGTACTCATCCTTGGGCGTGCTTACCGCCAATTAATCCTTCGGAACTTCCCCGGAGTTGTTCAACAGGAATGCTGGTCTTAAGAAAGCCTTTTTCAAAGGACCCACCCAGCACATCCTCTTTACCAAGCGGAGAACTCAGATTCTCTCAGAAACAAACAAGCGACTGCTACACAATGAAGTAGCCTTAGAGTTTTGCAGAAGTAGTTACTCCAAATAACTCAAAACAAGCTCCCAAAGATAAAGAAAAATTTGGAATGATTTCTCTAAATATCCTCCCAGTCCTTGACTTAGACAAGGAATACGAAGGTTATGAGATAAAACATCTCTTAAAACCCATATATACCTACAGGAATTACGTCGACACAAATAATTCCCAGAAAACCAGAAGGTATTTCGAGTTTATCCTCGTAGATACCAGATAGAAATCGAACATGAATTGGCTGACAAATCTGATCCAGATAGTATAGCCTACTCAAAGTTCACCATCAAAAAGATTCTATCTCTCTATAACTGGCCGGTAGATCATCTACAAACTCCAATTAATCACTCTAAGAGATTTAATCCACAAACCTACAATTGGCTTGACTAAAAGAATGCATGGCTAATTTTCTTGAATGTTAGACCAACCACTCATACATAGTTTGTGAAGTATTGTCCGGAGGTTGCAACCTCTATTATACCAAGGTGGTTTTACAAATTGTGCGGCCTTTTTGGTGGAAATAAACAAGTTATACCTCGACAGGTTTTCTGAGAAGTATTCCCAATTTCAAATCAAAAAAGGCATATCAACCCTCACAGAGAATATTAAACTCTGTAATTATTTTATTACGATGCTTTTATATTATATTATAAGTTGGACGTTTGTTATCGTAGATTTTTACATGATCAAATTTAATTCAAAAGAAATCCGAGTCAAAGGATGGTCTCCCGCTAAGAAGGAGACAACTACATCTTAAGAAAAGAAGATAGTTCAAAAGGCTTCACCCTCAAAGAATGAATTAAAAAAGAGACTCGAGAAAGCTCTTTATTAACTGGATAATAATCCAGACGAAGTTGCTCTTAGTCAACTACTCGAGGAAGCATTCTCGCAAAGTGACGATAATGGTGATATGCTAAACCCAAAGGCTTTAGCAAATTCATATTTAAATCCTTTTTATTAACGTTCTAATTGAAGTTTTTAAAAAAACCTGAATAATTACTCTTTCTGATAGAGATCTAAAGGATCGAAATTATTAAAGCAAGAAGCAAAGGAGTCTCAAAGAAGACTCAATCTTTGTTAACGTAATGAGGATGAAATGAATTCATCAGTAAAAGCAACTTTCAACTCTCTTTTAAAGAAGTGGAGAAGAATTAAAGATAAAGCATTATTGCCGACAAAGTGGCAGACACATCTTAATCAAAAGATAACGATAAAGATGCTTTTCAAAAGAAGACAAAATACTTTGCTTTATCAAAAGCAACGGACGGAAATCAACAGTCAATCAAAAGAAGAGCTTTTACATTTACTTATATCTCTGTCTCAACTCTTTTGCCTATAAAAATCATTGTAATTTATTTATTCAAGCATCAGAAAATTTAGACGACAAATATTTTCTTGAATGCTTTCTCTCTCTGTAAAATTAATGCATATTATGGAATAAAGCCTCTTATAAGTAAGTTCTTTAGAGTATCTTTGCATGATTTGTTTCATGCTAAAAGGGGTTACATTTCTTGTAATCTCTTTATCCTTTTGCTTGATAACAAGCTTCTGGAGTTCTAAAAGATAGCTTCTTCGAGCGTCATCATCTTTAATGTGCTCAGTGGTAGAAAAGAGGATTTCTGCATAGTCTTCAGAGAGAACTCTAATGGTTTGGTTTTCACAATGACAAAATGCTCCTTCGGAGTTGCATTCGTCTTCACTGTTATTTGTATCATCCTGAGCAACATTGAGGAAATCTTCGTCCTCTGTTTCTTCTTCTTCTTCCTCTTAAGATAACTCTGATGCTGTTTCTTATTCATTTAAAATAATTAGAAACTTTTCTTTAGTTTCTTCGTCTATTTGAAGAAGATTGATTTTCTTTCCCTTTTTCTTGTTTGTTGGACAATCAGGAGACTTGTGTCCTGACTTTCCACAAGTCCAACATTCATCTGATGTTTTGTTAGTTGCCTTCTTGCTTACCTTTCCTCTAGAAGTTCCTTTTCTTTTAGAGGACTTCTTCGCAGGAGACGATTTTTTTTATCGTTCAATTTTTGGAAGACTTTTTGCAGAAGGGGGTCTTAGACAAGGGAAACCAAAGTCTTGACAAAAACTTCCCAGCTCGTTACTTGAATTTTTTTTTCCTTCTTAATCTGTTCTTTTAGCTTTAGGTCGGTACATAGTTCCATAGCTACGAAGTGAAATAAGCTGGTAAGATCACCATAAGTCATTTCTGAATATGGGATTTTTCCTTCACATCGATCTCTTATTTTGGATCGAACCTTTTCTGCAAAATGAGGAGGTAATCCACTAAGGAATCTTTCTCTCAAATAATCATGGTTAAAGTCATCTCTTAGCATGACCTTAGTTATAAACATATCTTTATACCACCTGAAATTAGTTTATTTCTTGCAGTAATGATTGTTTAATATTTCCTAACTTTTGCCTTGGAAAAGTCATGGTTCCCCCACGAAATGTTTTGCAATGATGTAGGGAAGTGTGGCGGTAGCATCTTCTACTACCTCTAAAGTAGTAGTAGTATGTTCTCCTTCAGTCTTAACAACATTCCTGCTTGTAACTACATTGAGAATATCATTCATATTAAGATCTGTGAGATAATTGTCCCACCTATTTCTTAAAGTACCAGTAAAACCCGCAACTATTCTATTAGCTGCATGCTTATCAGTAGTACCTTTCAACTTGTAAGCTGTAACATTCATACCCATTTCTTGGAGTTTGTTATAGATTTGGCCATCAGCCATACCATCTATATTCCATTCTTTTATACCTGTACCATCTGCAACACTTTGGGGGTGCAAATTATTTTCCTCGAACTAGATGTCTGTAAAAGAAGGTCTGGGATAAAAGTTCTTGGAATAAGGAAGTCTATCTTTAATGGCTCCCACCTGAGAAATCTTAATTCTCTTAAGTTGATCACTAATCCTTTCAAGGATTTCAGGGGTGTTATTGAATTCACTGGTTGGCTTAGGAAATTCCTTTAGGGAAAATTTATGGATTTTGAATATGGGATTGGTTTCTAGATTGAAACCTAATTTGGAAGAACTGGGTTTATCCCCAATTTGGCTGGTACCACTGTAATTATAATTTGATTCCTCTATTTGCTTTGAAACAACATGAAGGACTTGGTTAGTATAATTATTCTGTTTGAAAACTTTGTTTATCTCTTCAACTATAACAAAGTCCTTTTCTGTGTGTACTGAGGGCTTTTTAAAAGGAGCTGCCTTAAGAACATCCTTCCTATAAGGGATATTTAAGACTTCAAGAGGCGGAGTAACACTTTCGTCAACTTTGTCTTTGGTGTGCCATCTGTTAACAAGGACTTGAAGCGATGAACTATTTTCACCGATCTGACCTGTTGCTTCAAACCATTTGAAGAATTCAATTTCGGTTTTGAATCTCTTCATATGTTTAAACCATTTGTCTTTGAACAAGACTCTTTGTTCTATAGTGTATGTATCCACATACCAAGCCTTTTTTAAAGCGTGTTTTGGGCTACCCCACCATTTATTGATCCTTTTTAAGTAAGGAGTAAATTTTTTGACTAACTTAATGGTTCCAATTGAATCTTTCTTCTTACAAGAAGGGGATCTCATTTCGCTAGTAGTAGGACAACCTGCAAAAGAAAAGTCATAATAAACTTTGGGGATGGTTTGGGTGAAGTCTAGCCCACGAAACTTACCATGTTGTTCTGAAACCTCCATGGTTTCATACAATTCATCATCTCCCTCCCGGGTTTTTGAAGTAGAAGGTCTGGAAATAGACATTCTCTTACTAGAAGACTCAAGATTGAAAGAATTAGATCTGAGAAACTTTAGGTTAACAGATCCATCAGAAAACTGAAGGATACTTTCAATAGAAGACCTGGAAGGTTGAATTGGAAGGGGTTCTGTGATGGATTCAAATTTTCAACTTTCGTCAGAAAGAATCTCATTCCACTTTAACATTCTAGGCACAAAAGTAGTGTTATGCTCTTGGTTTGATTTCATAAGCATAGTAACACCTTTGGGACTAGAGTTAATTGCCTTTGGAGCAATAGTGGTCTTCATCAGCTTGTAATATACCCGATATATTACAGCTAGATCTCTGGTTCCTAGCTTACTATTCATATTCTTGGTTTTGACATTGAGGGTCAAAGTATCAAGAAAATTAGGATCATCTCCTTCTATAGAGAAATTGGGATAACAATTGAAGTAAACTGGCCCCTGAGCAAGGTTACTTTCTAAGATTCCTAGGAGAGAATCTTCAACATTGAGAAGTCTAGCATCTAAGCATTAAACAAATAGGAATATTAAGACCTTTACGGAAAAGAGGTTTAACTGCAACTTGAACAAAACCAATATGAAGGAATTTAAACTCCTTTCTATACCTGTCAAAGTCAGCAGTAATAAGCAATTTAATAATTTCTAAAGAATTATTAATATCAGAAGTAGATTCACAAGTTTTTATATTAAAACTTTTAAATAAACTGAAATTACCTATCTGGTAAATTTTGTTAACAGGTTCTTCACTAATAGACCAATTTTGTAAATGCATATCTTCTTTAGATATAGAGCAATTAACAGAGTTAACAATATTGTTGCTATTCATGAGAACAAAACAGTTGTCTTTAGGAATTAAAGAAATAAAAGGATAAAATGATAGAAATAATTTTAACAAAGATTATCTGACTAATGAAAGATTAAAATTGGTTCTCTAAATCTTTAGAAAATAAAATAGTGATTATCTAGTTAATATAAAAAATTAACGATGAATTTAACAATTAAATAAGCTTTGGATATTACTCAACTATTATCACCAATGTTGGATCATACAAGTCTTTGTCAAGTCTTCTTGTAGAAAGGATCACCATAAGATCGGCTGCCTGCCCCTCCTAGGTCTTATTGGACATACAATGATCTATCAAAAGGCTACCCAAATTCTTAAGCCGGAGATTAATTGGCATACTCAGACTTATGCAGAGACAAAACCTCAACATGATAATACGAAACTTATCTTAAAATTGTTTAGTCTAAGTTAAAAGAATATATTATGCAAGATAATAACAATGATAATTTCTAGAAATTGTAAAGAATCGAATATAATAAATCATAAAACTGATAATATCTAGGTAAAGGTTATTTAATTATCCAATTAATCACATGATTTCTATCAGCCAAGACAACCAAAGGGTTTAGCTACTCATGCTAACAAAGGGTGCCATTAACATGGCTCTGATACCATGCTAACAAAGGGATAAGTTCTTCTACAAAATTAGAATTAATAACAAGTTTGATCATGATGTGAGAACTCTGAGGTCTCACTTTAGTGATCATACTAATACCTGCATCATTAATACCTTTTGGTGGAGAAGGGGCTGATTGATCAGAGGAATCTTCATCTTCTGATGTAGCAATCTCTTTTCCTTTAAGAGAGACTTCATTATCTTTAAGAAATTGTTTTGCTAGAGCATCAATTTAAATTTTACATCTTCTTAATTTTGCTTCCGCTCGATCCCCTAGATCTAGGGGATAGAGCAGGGATCGAGCGGAAGCAAAATTAAAGAAGATATAAAGTTAAATAAAGAACTTACTTATAAGAGGCTTTATTCCATAATATGAATTAAGTATACAGAGAGAGAAAGCATTCAAGAAAATATTTGTCGTCTAAATTTTCTGATGCTTGAATAAATATATTACGATGCCTTTTATAGGCAAAAGAGTTGAGACAAAGAGATAAGGAAATCTTAAAGCTGTTCTTTTGATTGGCTGTTGATTTCCGTCCGTTGCTTTTGATAAAGAAAAGTATTTTGTCTTCTTCTGAAAAGTTTCTTTATCTTTATCTTTTGATAAAGGTGTGTCTGCCACTTTGTCGGCAATAATGCTTTATCTTTAATTCTGCTCCACCTCTTTAAAAGAGAGCTGACAGTTGCTTTTACTGATGAACTCATTTCATCGTGATTACGTTAACAAAGATTCCGTCTTCTTTGAGACTCCTTTGCTTGTTTCTTTAATAATTTCGATCCTTTAGATCTCTATCAAAAAGACTAATTATTTAGGTTTTTAACAACCTCAATTAGAACGTTAATCAAAAGATTTAAATATGAATTTGCTAAAGCCTTTGAGTTTAGCATATCACCATTATCTTCACTTTGCGAGGATGCTTCCTCGAGTAGTTGATTAATAGCAACTTCATCTGGATTATTATCCAGTTCAGAAAGAGCTTTCTCGAGTCTCTTTTTTAATTCATTCTTTGAGGGTGAAGCCTTTTAAACTATCTTCATTTCTGAAGATGTAGTTGTCTCCTTTTTAGCGGGAGACCATCCTTTGACTCGGATTTCTATTGAAAGAAATTTGATCCTGTCAAAATCTGTGATAACAAACGTCCAACTTATAATATAAGATAAACGCTTCTTAATAAAATACTTACAGATTTTTACGTTCTCTGGGAGGGTTCATATGACTTCTTCAATTTGAAATTGAGAATACTTCTCAGCCAACTGTCGAGATATAACTTGTTTATTTTTACCAAAAAGGCTCCACCATTCGTAGAACCACCTAGGTATAATAGAGGTTGCAACCTCCGGACAATACTTCACAAACCATGTATGAGTGGTTGGTCTAACATACAAGAAATTTAGCCATGCATTCTTGTAGTCAAACAAATTGTAGGTTTGAGGATTAAATCTCTTAGAGAGATTAATTGGAGTTTGTAGATGATCTACCGGCCAAATAAAGGGAGATAGAATCTTCTTTATGGTGAACTTAGAGTAGGCTATACTATCTGTATCAGATATGTCAGCTAATTCATGTTCGATTTTTAACGATCCGGAATCTACGAGGATCAACTCGAAATACCTTCTGGTTTTCAAGGAATTATCTGTGTCGGCGTAATTCATGTTGGTATAGATGGGTTTTAAGAGATGTTTTATGTCATAACCTTTGTATTCCTTGTGTAAGGCAAGGACTAGGAGAATATTTAGAGAAATCATTTCAAATTTTTCTTTCTCTTTTGGAGCTTGTTTTGAGTTACTTGGAGTAACTGCTTCTGCAAAACTCTGAGGCAGCTTCATTGCGTAGAAGTCACTTGTTTGTTTCTGAGAGAATCTGAGTTCTCCGCTTGGTGAAGAGGATGTGCTGGGTGGGTCCTTTGAAAAAGGCTTTCTTAAGACTAGCATTCCTGTTGAACAAATCCAGGGAAGTTCCAAGGGATTGATTAGCGGTAAGCACGCCAAGGCTGAGTACCTGTTTGGATCAGGTCTTGTTGGTTTCAGCTCAGGCCTTCTTGCAAATGGGCCTGTTCTAGTTGGGTCGCTCGAGTTGAACCTAGCTCGTTGCTTTCCCGCTATGGGCCTGTTTTGGGGCCTCATAATTTCCCTACAAGAATTCCCTAGTTAGAAAATCTGGCAAAGAATTATTTTCACCTTTAATAAATTCGATTTGGAAATCAATGCTTGATAATAAGGCTTGCCATCTGGTGAAGATCTGTTTAGAAACGATATTTTTTACGTCCTTTTGAAGGATTTCTTTAGCAGATTTGCATTCTACTCTAAGTAATAATTCTTTATTAACTAAAAACTTAGTAATACAAAGAACAATAGCAAGGATCTCCTTTTTGACCGTACTATAATTTTTTTGTGTAGAATTCCAGATTCCAGACGAATAACGAACTAATGGTTCAGGCGAATCGGGTTTTTTTCTTTGTTTAAGAATACCACCATACCCAATGTCTGAAGCATCATTTTCAACGATCATATAGAAATCAAGGTTAGAGATACCTAGACAAAGGAGGTTCTTAACCATATCCTTAAGAAGGATTACTGCCTTAGTATGTTCATCACTCCAAGGCGAAGGATTCTTTTTTAACCTGTCAAAGAGAGTTTTGCAAATGTGCCTAACTTTTGGAATAAAGTCAGATACATAATTAAGACTTCCAAGAAATCTTTGCAACTGAGTTTTATCCAAAATGACATTTGGGAATTTATCAGAAAACTCAATGGATCTGCAAATAGGTTTGTAGGTGCCTTGATAATGATCATGCCCTAAAAATCTGATTTTTGTCTGGAATAATTTTATTTTCTTAACACTAATGACTAAACCAATGTGCTTAACAATTTTAAAGAAAGTATTTAAATGTTTAAAATGAGAATCAATCTCCTCGTAGAAGATTATACATCGTCAATGTAAACAATTGACATATGACTAATATGATTGAAAATGGAATTCATAATATTTTGAAATTTTGAAGGGGCATTTTTAAGACCAAACCATGACACTCAATTCATATTGTCCAAATGGGACATTGAAAGTCGTTTTATATTTATCCTTTTCGGCAATTTGAATTTGGTAAAAGCCCGATTTTAGATCAAATTTGCTATAAATATTTGCTTTAAAAGTTCTTTTTAAAAGATCCCTTTTGTTAGGAATTGGGTAACAAATCCATTTTAAAACGGAATTTAAAGGTTTATAAATAATAACCAATCTAGGTGAACCTCTTTCTTTTTCAGCTGCATTGTTAACATAGAAAGCTGAACAACTCCAAGGTGATTTAGAAGGACGAATAATTTTATTATTCAAGAGGGTACGAATTTCTCTTTTACAAATTTCCATTAATTCATGGTTCATTTGAATAGGCCTAGATTTTATGGTGATGGCCTTTTCATCAAATCCATCAATATATGGTAACTCTATAACATGATATTTTCTATCCCAAAAATTGTTTGGAAATTCTTAGCAAATTTCTTTTTCAAAATTCTTTTGAAGACTGGTAATTTAAGTCACCATCTCCGGGGTTTTTAAAATTTGCTCAATTTTTTTTATTTTTTTATCATCTTTCAAAAACAAATTTGGTTGATATTGAATGCAGTTTGTTGATGTATAAATTTACTTTCTTCAAGAGAAAGTGTCTTGATAAAGGGAAAGGAAATTTGTTTTCCTAAAATCTTTGTTTTAATGGAATCAAAATCGGAAATATAAGGTTTAATTTGGGTAATAAAAGGTATACCCAAAATAATTTTTTCATTAATGTTTTTTGTTATAACAAAATCATTAGCAAGGCAGATACCATCATTGCAGATATGAGCATTAGAAAGCTTATTAATTATACAGATACGCTCACCAGTCGCGCTGAATAATTTGGTAGTTCCTTTTTGGAGGTACTTGGTAGGGATAAGTCCTTCTACAATGCAATTACAATCTGCACCACTATCTAACAAAGCAATTTTTTTAAGTACAAAATTAGAATTAATATCAAGTTTGATCATGATGTGAGAACTCTGAGGTCTCACTTTAGTGATCATACTAATACTTGCATCATTAATAACTTTTGGTGAAGAAGAGGTTGATTGATCAAAGGATTCTTCATCTTCTGATGTAGCAATCTCTTTTCCTTTAGGAGAGACTTCATTATCTTTAAGAAATTGTTTTGCTAGCGCATCAACTTATATTTTGTGATGTCTAGACTTTACTTAATGAACTTCTTCTTAGAGGAGATTTACTTCCGCTCGAGGATCACTGATAGAAGGTTCTTCCTTCTTATTAGAGTATCTTTGCATGATTTGTTTCATGCTAAAAGGGGTTACATTTCTTGTAATATCTTTATCCTTTTGCTTGATAACAAGCTTCTGGTGTTCTAAAACATAGCTTCTTCGAGCATCATCATCTTTAATGTGCTCGCTGGTAGAAAAGAGGATTTCTGCAGAGTCTTCAAAGAGAACTCTAATGGATTGGTTGTCACAATGACAAAATGCTCCTTCGCACTTGCATTCGTGTTCACTGTTATTTTTATCATCCTGAACAACATTGAGAAACTCTTCGTCCTCTGTTTCTTCTTCTTCCTCCTCTAAAGATAACTCTGATTCTGTTTCTTCTTCATTTAAAATAGTTAGAAACTTTTCTTTAGTTTCTTCGTCTATTTGAAGAAGATTGATTTTCTTTCCCTTTTTCTTGTTTCTTGGACAATAAGGAGACTTGTGTCCTGACTTTCCACAAGTCCAACATTCATCTAATGTTTTGTGAGAAGCCTTCTTGCTTCTCTTTCCTCTAGAAGTTCCTTTTCTTTTAGAGGACTTCTTCTCATGAGACGATTTTTTTGATCGTTCAATTTTTGGAAGCCTTTTTGCACAAGGGGGTCTTAGACTGGGCAAACCAAAGTCTTGACAGAAACTTCCAAGCTCGTTACATCAAAATTTTTGGTCTTTCTTAAGCTGTTCTTTTAGCTTTAGGCCGGTACATATTTCCATAGCTACGAAGTGAATTAAGCTGGTAAGATCACCATAAGTCATTTCTGAATATGGAATTTTTCCTTCACATCGATCTCTTATTTTGGATCGAACCTTTTCTGCAAAATGAGGAGGTAATCCACTAAGGAATCTTTCTTTCCAATAATCATTGTTAAAGTCATCTCTTAGAATGACCTTAGTTATAAACATATCTTTATACCACCTGAAATCAGTTAATTTCTTGCAGTGAAGATTGTTTAATATTTCCAAACTTCTGTCTTGGAAAAGTCGTGGTTCCCCCACGAAATGTTTTGCAATACTGTAGAGAAGGGTGGCAGTAGCATCTTCTACTACCTCTAAAGTAGTAGTAGTATGTTCTCTTTAAGTCTTAACAACATTCTTGTTTGCAACTGCATTGAGAATATCATTCCTGTTAAGATCTGTGAGATAATTGTCCCACCAATTTCTTAAAGTACCAGTAAAACCCGCAACTATTCTATTAGCTGCATGCTTATCAGTGGTACCTTTCCACTTGTAAGTTGTAACATCCATACCCATTTCATGGAGTTTGTTATAGATTAGGCCATCAGCCATACCATCTATATTCCATTCTGTTATACATGTACCATCTGCAACACTCTAGGGGTGCAAATTATTTTCCTCGAACTGGATGTCTGGAAAAGAAGGCCTGGGATAAAACCTTTTGGAATAAGGAAGTCTATATTTAATGGCACCCACCTTATCACCCTGAGAAATCTTAATTCTCTTAAGTTGATGACTAATCCTTTCAAGGATTTCAGGGGAGTTATTCAATTCAATGTTTTGCTCAGGAAAATCCTCTGGGAAAATTTATGGATTTTGAATATGGGATTGGTTTCTAGATTGAAGCCTTATTTGGAAGAACCGGGTTTATTACCAATTTGGCTGGTACCACTTTATTTATACTTTGATTACTCTATTTGTGTCGAAACAACATGAAGGACTTAGTTGGTATAAATATTCTGTTTGAAAACTTTGTTTATCTCTTCAACAGTAACAAAGTCCTTTTCTTTGTGCATTGAGGGCTTTTTAAAAGGAGCTACCTTAAAAACATCCTTCCTATAAGGGATATTTAAGCCTTCAAAAGGAGGAGTAACACTTTCGACAACTTTGTCTTTGGTGTGCCATCTGTTAACAAGGAATATTTAAGCCTTCAAAAGGAGGAGTAACACTTTGGACAACTTTGTCTTTGGTGTGCCATCTGTTAACAAGGACTTGAAGCGATGAAATGTTTTCACCGATCTGACCTGTTTCTTCAAACCCTTTGAAGAATTCAATTGTCGTTTTGAATCTCTTCATATCTTTAAACCATTTGTCTTTGAACAAGAATCTCTTTTCTATAGTGTATGTATCCACATACCAAGCCTTTTTTAAAGCGTGTTTTGGGCTACCCCATCATTTATTGATCCTTTTTAAGTGAGGAGTAAAATTTGTCGACTGACCTAATGGTTCAAATAGAATCTTTTTTTTAATGAGAAGGGGCTTTCATTTCGCTAGGAGTAGGACTACCTGCAAAAGAAGAGTCATAATAAACTATGGCAATGGTTTGGGTGAAGTCTACCCCACGAAACTTACCATGTTGTTCTGAGACCTCCGTGGTTTCATACAATACTTCATCTCCCTCCCGGGTTTTTTAAGTAGAAGCTGTAGAAATAGACATTCTCTTACTGGAAGACTGAAGATTGAAAGAATTATATATGAGAAACTTTAGGTTAACAGATCCATCAGAAAACTGAAGGATACTTTCAATAAAAGAACTGGAAGGTTGAATTGGAAGGGGTTCAGTGATGGATTCAAATTTCGAACTTTCGTCGGAAAGGATCTCATTCCACTTTAACATTCTAGGCACAAAAGTAGTGCTATGCTCTTGATTTGATTCCGTAGGCATAGTAACACCTTTGGGACTAGAGTTAATTGCCTTAAAAGAAATAGTGGTCTTCATCAGCTTGTAATATACCCGATATATTACAGCAAGATCTCTGGTTCCTATCATGCTATTCATATTCTTGGTTATGACATTGAGGGTCAAAGTATCAAGAATATTAGGATCATCTCTTTCTATAGAGAAATTGGGATAACAATTGAAGTAAACTTGTCCCTGAGCAAGGTTACTTTCTAAGATTCCTAGGAGAGAATCTTCAACATTGAGAAGTCTAGCATCTCTAAGCATTAAACAAATAGGAATATTAAGATCTTTACGTAAAAGAGGTTTAACTGCAACTTGAACAAGACCAATATGAAGGAATTTTAACTCCTTTCTACACCTGTCAAAGTCAACAACAATAAGCAATTTAATATTTTCTAAAGAATTATTAATTGCAGAAGTAGATTCACAAGTTTTCATATTAAAACTTTTAAATAAACTGAATTTACCTCTCGAGCACACCATTAGCGCCAAAACTCAAGGAAAGGCTTTCATTGACGAATTAAGTTGTGATTATTCATCAAAATGAATGATTATATTAATCAAGGTATGAATTTTTATAATTGAAACTCTTTTCATCAAGGAGCCCAAAACTCAAGAAGTTTTCTAAATGTATTCAAAGTTAAATTGTCCAATTTCATGATTCTACCATGGGTTCTTGCCTAAATTGTATTTAAACATTTATTATGGATTACATTGTTATTGTAATGATCACTTTATCCTAAATTGCCTATGAACCCCTTAATTGGATGATCCCTACTTTTTAACTAAGTTATGGGTTACTTAATATTAATCTAATGCTGATGAATTTTTAAGTTGTTTTATGTAGCCCATTGATTGATGTATTAATTGTAGCAAAATTGATATCTAGGTTGTATTGGATTTATTAATATGTAGTAATTTGATCTAGTTTCATAAATATTATTATAATTATGTTGAATTCTGGGTTATGGCCATGGGTAAGGGCCTTGTGATATCGAATAGGATGAATTGCCATTAGATTGAGGGTGTTTGAGGATTATGTGGTTGTAGGCTGCCCTCTTTCCTTTATTTTTATGTTAATAAGACGTCATTTATGTTTTGATATGCATGGTTCACTTATGATGTCTGTGTTATGTGCTTTACTTGCAAAAGATGTGGCCTTGTAGGAAAACTACTTCAAGTAATGTTATTATTTATGTAGTTGATTAAGTGAAGTATGAAGATATCTATTAACATATTAAGCAATGTAAAGGTATGTGTGTTCTATTGATGTTATGTGGGTGATCATGTTAGACTATGAATATGGCTTTGTGTGTGTAGTCTTAGAGTTTATGAATGATATAACTACTTGAATATATGAATTTATAATGGTAATAATTAGGTTGATATGATAGTATATAAGATGCTTGATGATTTTAAGGGTTATTCTATGTGCTTGTAGAATGAAATGTCTTATGTGTTAAAGTGACGTATGTGGTGTCTTGTCTTGATTGATTTGTATCCCTTGCTTGATGAATGTATGAATGTGCATATTTTATTGTTTTACCTAGGATCCTAAAGTCTCTTTGTCTTGAATAGATAAATGACATGTGACCTTAAATAATATTAAGAGAGTCTTTTTTGTGAAACCTTGAACCTAGGGGTAAGGTTATTAATGTTGAAGTCATAAGTCGTTATGGAATCCTTCAAAGTAAAGAAATGATTGACCTAAGTTTAATTAGATGGAACTGCGTCATATTAATCGTTACAAAAGTCATCATGACCTTCTTGTCGCTATTGCAAGGTAACCCTAAAGGACTTCTTTGGTAGGGTAAATTTTATTGGGTTACTAACTAGATATGGAAACCCTTTTATGTGAACCTTATGTGCGAATTACTCTATGAGAAAGAAGTCTAGCACCGAGTTAGTATGGTAAGGGAAGTATTTCTAGTTAAAAAATGACACTAGATTTCAAAGCATGCCCTTCATATTCCTTAACCATGTGCCTACATGGGATGTGTCTAAGTTCTACCATTGGCAAGTAGAAGAAAATCACCGGAGAAGGATATAACTTCATATTCCATGTCTTGCTATCATGGTCTATGTCGGTTATTGCCTATTCTCATGATATTGAATTCCTCTTAGCATTAGAGAAGTTCTATGAAGTTCAGGTGGTGGTATGGGACACTATCTAGAAATTGCACAATGGGCTTTGAAGTTGTTAGTTGTAGTTCCTAGGTCTTGTGTAAAACCATTACTTGAATGTCCTTTATATGATGTCTGAGTATTTTAATGAACTAATGAATTTAATGAGTTAAGTTAAGAAAATATGTTGATTGAATAAATACTTATCTAGAGTAGCTAAGGGTTATCTAGTTAAGTTGTTAAGGGGGCATAGCAATGGTCACTTCGTATCTTTCCTAGATGAGTCTTAAGAATGACTCAAGTTAGGTGAATTTGTTGATAATATGGACATGATCTAAGAATTAGGTAGTCTTAAGGGTTACTTAGGTAATCTTGTAGAGGTCAATCATGGACGTTAACTTCTTTATTTACTTAAGTAGGTCTTTTGGTTGCTTGGAAGGAGAATGTCATATTATCTATGTGTTTATGATTTAGTGTCTTGTAATTGTGTATTGTCTTATTATAAGTGTTCTTGAGGGTCATCTAGGTATTCTTAGGAAGGTTGTATGGGCGGTCTCTCTTTGTGTTACTCAAGTGGGTCTTAGGGTAGCTTTTAGTCAGAATACTACACATTTAGAAATGTCTAATAAAGAAGTAGACAACTTCTCTATAACAGTGAATTTCTTCACTGTACAGTGAGTTGCACTCAATAATAAGTTAGCTAAAAAATGTGCATAATTATATAAATTTTATCTATGTGTTTCTATGTTTTTAACCGTTGTTATTATAATTATGATATGAATTTTTTAACTAAAAGATACATATTTCTACTAAATGTCCGTTTTCAAGAGTTTCATGCATTATGCCATACTTAGTCCATGTGGTTGTACTAATCCATGATTTTTTTATGTCCTTATTGTTGTTGGTAGGTGAACAGAATTTGGTAAGGAAGACTTGGACCGTAGCAGTGTACAAGAGAAGTCGAAGTATGTCCTCATTTGATTTGAGGGCATATATGTCTTTTATGTTTCTATTTGAAGTATTGTAATATACTATGTAGTTCTATATTAGTATTGTCTATGGGCAGTGTCCCAAGTATTCTCCTGTCTTATGTTTGGTGAGACATAGACATATTATTTCCTATGACTTTATATGAAATAAATTTTACTAACTATGATATATTTTGTGAAAATTTTTAATTCCACAGCACTTTTCATTGTATTTGTGCAATGAATGATATGTAATGGCTTGTACGAGAACTTTGAGAGTCAAGTACGCCTATTGCAATCCGAGATTGACCCTAACTTCTATGGTGTGGTTTGAGTAGATGACATCTTTGACGTTTCACTTACAAATGACATAAAACTCTAGACACTACCACAATACCACATTATAGACAATTTTAGGACCTTAGACCATCATGACAACCATGTTAGTCTCTAGATTCACCTATGTCATTTGAGGGTTTTAATAGGGTTGCTCTTCTGTCTCCAAATAGGCTTACATCAATGTTCCAAATGATAAAGGAATGAACAATATCTTTAAGATAATACAACTTCAAAGATAGAATGTAGAACAAAAAACATCCCCGAGCATGAGGACCTTCCAATATTTGGAGAAAATAATCCATGTCTTCTTCAATCGTCCTCCTATGAAATCAATGATAGGAACATACATATTTGTAGAAAACTTCGAAATATGTGTTATTATACCAATTGTACTAAGTATATATATGTAACATCCCTAACACGAACAAGGTGAAACAAGAGATTCATATGTGTATCATGATTTAAATATGTGTTAAAATGATTAATAATTATATTTTTTGAGGCAATGCCTAAAGATTAGTGATGTTTGGAGGTCAAACGTCCAAGAATGTCTATGAGGGGAAGATGTGCCCTGAAATGTGCTTGTGTGTCCTTATGTGTTTTGGAAAGTTTTACGTGTTTGTTTTGGTTGAAAATGATGTGAGGGGACACTACTACCTAATGAATATGTATAGTGGTTCAACATCTAGGTATGACTCAACCTACAAGAGGACCCTAGACTTGGCAACAAAACTTCCAAGACTGCCTCAATGAATGCCCCTCACCTACGACCAGTAGGCTGAACGATACCCCATCAATGGGGACGTAGATTCAACACTAGGTGTGGGATCTTAAACCCTATTTTTCCAGACTCATACCCAATCAATGTCCTAGCAATATGGGTCGTCGATTAAGCGACGCCCCATAGCAAGGGTCCGTCGATGGTTACTGTAAAGTTGCAGGAAATTCTTCCAAGGGTTGGGGTGTGAGTGATACATATATTGAATAAAAGTATGGGTATGTTTAGGAGTCAATGTGATGAAATTGGTGATTATGTGAAAGGTATGATCACATGTACTCACACACACACACTTTGAAAGAGTGAATAAAGTAAAGAATGTGAATGGGGGATTTTATGGTACACACTCTTTGTAAGTAGATATTAAGTGTCTAGACCATCTCTACTATTCCAATAGTATGAAAAGAGGTGTTTGGGGTGAACACTTTTCGTATTCGAGATGAAGTGTTTACTAGAAACGTTACTAATCCTTAGAGCTTTCAATGTTAGGTTGGAGGAATGATACCCTTCGTGAGTTGACATGTGGTGTTCAATAGTTATATTTAACCTATAGTTAAAGAATATTTAAGACTATATGGGGGAGATATCCTTAGCACCCAGAGGATTTGAAGAAAGGGGTGTGTACTAGGGGTGCATATAGGTCGGTTCGGTTCGGTTTTGAACATTATCAGTTCTTCTTATCGGTTATCGGTTTGTAGACTAGCTAAACCGTTAAAGAACCATTATGTTTTTGGTTAATCAGTTATTGGTTAATCGGTTATCGACTCTTATCTGTTCGGTTATAGGGTTAACCGTTAACATATCACACATTTTTTGAAAATAAAAATCACATGAAGAACAGGCAAAAGGTCCTGCAACGGTGCAACTAAAGTGACAGAATACTAATTACTAAAGCATAGTAAAGTGAAAGAATACTAGCAAACACTTTGACACTGCCTTTCTTTTAGTTGCTAAAGCACAAAGTCAAACACTAAAACCCAAACAAAACAGTACATGATTCAATATTCATTACAACCTTTTATACATGAGACAAGTCCTTGAAAGATCAAAAAATGAGCTCACAGTAAGGCTATCCTATCAGTATGCATTTATGCTCACCAAACTCTCAAAACAACTCAACATTTTCTACTAGAAAACACTCGACACAACAGCCACAACAGTCAACAAATACCCAACAGCCCACACAGGCGCAATCGAAATTTCAAAAATTCAAAATAGCAGTCACACAAACTGAAAATTTAGTCCAAACATAGTACTAATATTTCATATTCAAGTAAACAAAATAATAGCTAGTAATCAATTCTTGCGAGTTAACGATTCTGGTTTCTTGATTCCAAACAACGTTTAACATGACTTCTTAAGGAGGCAGTTCCATTATAATGTGAATGGTAATAAGTAACACGAATACAATGAATACATTTCAAATTCCACGATCCATCTTCTTTTTCTTCAAGTTTTTCATAGTGATTCCAAATAGTTGATCGAGCTTTAGAACCATGAAGTTGAGGCATGGCGAAATCTGATGAAAGAAATAGAGAAAGCATTATATATCTTAATGGTTAAAATGAAAGATAAATCAAGACAAAGTGATAAACTGATACAGAAAACCAAATTCTACTGGGAGATTGCTTTGCTCAAAAATTTGTATCAACCATAACATAACATACTCATTAGTCATCAGAAAAGAGAAGTCAATCATAAATCATACATAAAAGACAGGATAATAAATAACACATGTATTATGTATATAAGAGACTACCTCAATAGTAAGACATCTGCCTTTCTTTTACTTTAGTAGAGTTAGTGAAGGAAACCTACAATTTGACATGTCATCAATTCAAAATTCGTTTCCAAGATTTGCCAAATCTAAAGACAAATATAACAAGTCAAGGCTCAAGACTTAAAAAATAAAAATATAGAATAAACTATTCACAGCTTTACATCGATGAGGTTCTATTTTCACCTTCTTCAAGTTGCTCAAGAAAATCTAAATCTTCCTCAATTCTTATGGGTTGTGGCTCACTTCGAGGTCAATCTTGAAGGCACACTAGAGCTTGTACCAATTTAGGAGTTAATGAACTCCTAAACTAATAAAGTATGCGTCCTCTATTACTAAAAACAAATTCAGATGCCACACTTGAAATGGGAATAAACAACACATCTCGAGCCATCTCAGAAAGAATTGGAAATCTAGGGGAGTTAACTTTCAACCAAAGCAATATATCAACATATGATTTTCCAACTTAAATTTCTTCATCAAGATACTTAACTAATTCTGACTTTGAACTTGCTCCTCCTTTTTCAGATGTATGTTTTTGTAATTCCTCAAAAAAATTCAAAATTCTCCTCCAGGCCTTGAATCAAAAGACCTTGAATCGACAAACCTTGAATCAGAAGTATCAACCTCAGTTGAAGAAAATTGGCCATTTTTATCAGAAGCAACAAGCTTTGTATACTCATAAACAATTTCTAAAGAAGCCCCTTTTTCTCTAAACATCTTCATAAGTGCAAAGCCAAGAGCGATAAATTTGTGAGAGGATCCAAAACACATGGTATAAAAACCATTTTATTCATTTTTTCAGTATCACCTCAAAATTTATCAAATTTCTCCTTCATATTTTCTGCCATTTTATCCAAAACATGATCTTCATTTGATATCAATTGATTCAAGTAAATACCAACTTGACAAATTTCAAGAAAATGAAGATTTGATGTAACATATCGTGATCAAGATATCTTCAATGTAAGATTAAAAAACATTTCAAGAAACTTTGTGATTCTCTTTACGCCCTCCCAATCACTACTCAAAAGTGTACCTGTAGAATTTTTATTCACCATATCAACAAACTTAAGATGTAGTGTCAAGACAATATCACGATCGGTGTACTCTAAAATTGCACCTTCATATTCAATAACCCACTTCAGCATCATCTAGGTTGAATTCCACCTTGTAGGAACATCCAAGCATAAAGACTTTTTAGCAAGATTTTCATTTTCACAACATTCTGGAAACTTTTTCCACCTAATAGGAGATTGTCTAATGTATCTCACTGCTTGCCTAACTCGTTCAATAGATACATTTAATTTTTTTGTACCGTGTTGAACAATAAGATTTACAATATGAGCCATACACCTTATATAAATGTGACTACCACCCATTAGGTTGGTCCCCCATTTAGTTAATTGCTTAGACAACTCAGTTATTGCCACACTATTTGAACCAGCATTACCAACTGTAACAGTGAAAATGTGATGCAATCCCCACTCATGTAAGCACTTACTAATAGACTTTCCAAGATCTTCACCTCTATGACTAGTAATTTTACAAAAATTGATAATTCTTTTATGCAAAGTAAAATTTTTATCAATCTAATGAGAAGTAATGACCATATAATTAGTTCTTTGTATAGAAGTCCAAGTATCAGTGATTAAAGACACCCTTTGTTTTGTTCCCTTAAAAACAGCCATAAACTTATGTTTTTCTTCATCAAAAAGATTAAAACAATCACGAGTCATAATTGTACGAGAAGGAATGTGGAAACAAGGTTGTGCTACTTTCATAAATTGTTTAAAACCTTCTTTTTCAACAAATCTAAAAGGAAGTTCATCAATAATTACCATACGACAGAAGGACTTTCTAGACTCTTGCTGATCAAATTTCCATGGAACAACAACTACATCACCCTTGTTACCACCTATCATTGGTTGAAATGCTAATCTCGATTGTCTAATATTAATGTTATAAGGCATCTTAGGGCATTTGGATATATGAGTAAGTATTGACGTCGTACTATGTTCTTTTGTATCAGCAAAGTACTCTTTCTTACAGTAGTAGCAAACACCCTTTTCATTTCCATTAGAATTAGTTTGATCCCACGCACGAGATTCTTTTTCCTCCCTTTCTTTACTTTAGACTCAACAATTTGTTTTTGATCTATAGAATTTGAATTAGAAGCTCCACTTTCACCAACAACCTTATCAGTTATGACATTTTCAGCCATGCTACTTTCACCAAAAACTGCGAAAAGATATGACATAATCATTTATTGAACTATTTTTTATAAGAACTAGATGATGCAATGAATTATTGAAGCCTTGAAGGAACTATTTTTTATGCATGGAATTTCGAGTGATGTGGCACAAATCCAAGAAGTAATGGGAGAAAAGGTACATTTTTTGCCCATTGCTAAGTACTAACTCATAAGTTTTCACTTTATATAGTGAAATAAACTGTGTAAGCATTCCCACTATACAGTGGCTAATTTATAAACCATAGAAAACTTACACAAAATACCAGCAAAATTATTTGAAAATTGGAGAGGAGCAGATAAAGGATTTATGTCGACATGACATCAAATTAATTTGTAGGGCGCTCAGACAACTCGTAGGACCCAAAGCAAGTCAAGTCCCAGTCTTGTTTGTGCATCTGAATAGCCTTGGGCCATCATACATTCAGAAAACAGAGAAGAAGGTCATGAAATGATGATAAATGGAATGACTATAGAAATTACAGCTTGACTCTTGAGGACTGAGATGTCATTGTTAGTTGTTACCTTGTGAGACGTGAGTTCCGTCCTCGCCTGAGTGACTAGAGAGTAGTTGTCGCCTCGTCAAACGCCTAAATTACTCGTTGATTAGTCGTCACCTACTCGCCTCACCTGAGTTTGGAAATTGGAGAAACTTTGGAGAGAGCGGCGGAAACTGAGAAGAAGGTTTATACTTTCTAACCTAACCCCTAACTTAGAAATTACAAGTGTTAATTGTGATAGAAAATTAGAAATTAGGAGAAAAAAGAGGTCTTATCGGGTAATCGGGTTACCTGGGATATTTCCTTCCCAAACCCGTCACCCGAACGGTTAATCCAATTAAAAAATATACTGAACCTGTCCCTGACACAATTACCAAATAGCCCGACCCGTTAAACCAATAAACCAAAAATCGGTTCGGATTAACGGTTTGACTTGATTTTTGCACAGGCCTAGTGTGTAGACTTTGTGAGTAGAGATGTTGTACCCAATGTACCTCTTTAGATGAATGTTCCTCTCTAGAATATGAATGAGTCACTTATAAACCATCTGCTTAACCCTTGAAAATTAGCCCCCATAGGAGTAGCTATTGCAAACCCCATGAAAAGGCTCCATATATGATCCTACCATAGGCAAGTGAGGATACCTTATCCATTAGGGGTTAATAACGGTATTCCATTTAAATCTATCATAGTCTGTTTCGGTGAAATATAGTCCATGCAAAAGAATGTAATGAGTTATGTATTCAAAAGAGTGTACCACTAATGGTAGCTGGTGGTATAGGAAGCTATCTCTCCATTGCACGAGTAGACACTTTAAAGGAGAGTCTTGGTGTGTCATTATATGCAATGTATGAATGGATCTTTATGTGATGCAAATGAAGATAGGTGACTTAATGTATAATGTTAATAAAGCATGTTAATGTTTTGTCTTGCATGATGAAGTTTATGAATGATGAATGTGGTGTGCTTGGTCTAAGGGAATTACCAAGGAGCACTTTCTGTGAGTAGTATAATGGGATGCTACTTTCACATTACATCTTGTGTAATCTGGGGATTTTCTTGGAGAAGGTAACTTATGTGAAGTCGTTAAATGCAAGTACGTTTCTCTATATCTAGTTATGGAATGTGGACTTTTTACCCGTGCGACATAAGCCAATGGTAGGTTGTCTTTGATGATCACTTCGGTGTGTATTGACGGAATTGTATGGAAGGTTCCTTCATGTCTTACCTTAGTGATTCTTAGGATAACCTTTTTTAGGGAGAGTTGAAAAGAAATAAGTTCACTGTGACTTTAAATGAAATGAGTTAGCTCTAAGGTTTCTTGAGTTCACTATGAGTTTAAATGAAATGAGTTTACTCTAAGGTTTCTTGAGTTCACTGTAAAGTGTACTTTTGTGCTAAAATTATGAAATTTTCATCCTTTATGATAAAAGGTGATTTATATGGTAGTTTACTTCCGTATTTATGAAGGTTTTACCCAATTAAAATGAAAGCTTTATTTCTGCAAAAAAAAAAAATCCTCTTTTGCATGTTTTTGCATATGTCATACTTAGTACAATGTTTGTCCTAACCCCATAATTTTCGATACTCTATGAGTATAGGTGGAAGCAATTTGAAAACGATAAGGCAAAGCTTGGGAATTGACTCTCTCCAGACTTGGTATCTCCTCATATTCGAGGACATAGTCTTTTTCTATATAGTTTCTCCTATTAAGACTTGTGTAAGACTTTTTATGTATTTTGTTCCAATGTAAAGGGTCGTGTACCTAAAATATTTAAGTGGTGTCTTTAAGTTGTCTTGTGACGATGAGAGTAATCTTTATAAATATATTTCCTTATTATTATTATTTTACTGAAAAGTTTTAATTCTGCACTACTTTTCATGTATTATCTAATGAACGATATTTAAGAGGCATGTACAAGAGCCCAAAGGGTCAAGTAAGCCTTGTTAAGACTCAATATTTCCCCCTTCTTCTACGGTATACTTGAGGGTCATTACAATCTTGGTATCAGATAATAAGGTTTTGAGAAATAGTTTAGGGTCCAAAGTCTCAAAAGACACGTCTAGTAGAGTCTTCTTCATTTGTGTTAGTTGCGACAAATTCATAAGCAGAAGACTATAAACTGATAGAAGTTTAAATTTCTTCATTATTACAGTGTCGTTCAATAGAATTGAAGTTTATAAAAAGTCCTTTCTTAACCTCTTTTTTTGTGTTTATAGGAGATGAATACGTGGAGGACAACCACTAGAATGAGGGAGGTATGAGAAGATAATGAGAGGATTCCTCCCCATGGTTACCAAGTCCCTATAGTTTTCCAAGTTGATGTGAATTAGATTGTTCCCCCTCAAGAACCTCAAGGACCTCAAGTGACCTAAATGCCTTCAATGCCCCAAGGTCCTCAGCTCCTTATGTTCAAGGGGACATGACTAATGCGAAGATAAGGGATTCCTTTAGGGTATTCACCCAAATCATGACGACTCAAGATCAAGTCGTCACTAAAGATTTTGCTGCCCAAGAAAACCTAGGATTTGGACCTCAACCAAATGCAAGTACTACCGCTTCTAGGATCGGGGATTTTTATGAGGATGAACCCTCCTACTTTTCATGACACCAAAGTGGATGAACATCAACGGGGATTTGTAGATGAGTTGTTCAAGGTGGTTGATGCTATGGGTGTGAATCCTACTGAGATATCGTATCTAGCCGCTTATCAACTCAAAGATGTGCCTCAAGTGTGTTTTGAGAAATCGAGGGAAGAAAGAACTTTAGAGGAAGTTCCGGTAGATTTGGAAGTGTTCAAAATGGATTTTCTTGATTGTTTCCCATGGAATTGAGGGAGAGCAATTTGTTGGAATTTATGAACCTTTATTAAGGTGGAATTAGAGTGATAGATACTCTCTCAAGTTCACTAAACTCCCTAAGTATGCCCCAACACTGGTAGCCGACCATAGGGCTAGGATGAATAAATTTGTGATAGGGGTTTATAGCTACATTGAGCAAGAGTGTCGTACATCAATGGTCCATAATGATATGGATATCTCTAGGCTCATGGTGTATGATCAAGAAATTGAGGAGTCCAAGCTTAGGGAAATAAAAAAGGATTTAAAGAGGACTAGGATGGATGAACCAAGTAAACTCAAGTCTAAGAAGAGTTTCTATAATCAAGACTATGCCACAAGTAACAAGCATAGGGTTTCCAAATAGAATTCCTAAAGAGTTAGCCATTTTTTTGGGAGTCCTAGTTGTACCACATGTGGGAAACAACTCTTGGGCTGGTGTCTTGCCAATACGGATAGTTGCATTGGGTGTGGTAATAGGGGACTTAAGATGAGGGATTTCCCGATCCTCAAGGTAAAAGTGAAAGCGGTCAACCAATATCCTCAAGGTGGTCTAGCTCTAAATCCTCCAAAAAGGAATCGTTTCTATGCACTTGGATCTAGAGGTGAAGACTTATCTGGATTCGAAGTCTCGGTAAGTCTTAATTCATTTTGGTTGATGTGTTTGTGTTATAAGATGAGTTTATATGTTCTTGTCTCTCCTATTGTCATTCCATCTTGATAAATTTCTTAAAATATGAATTATTGATCTATCATGCATGCTTTACTGTGAAGGTTTTGTATTCACCGTAAATAAACTTAAAATTTTACTAAATTGCATTTTCGTGAAGAATGGATCCAATATGTGTAGAAATGATGTATATGAGAATATTTAATGTTGGAGAAGGTAGTTCCTCCAAAAATGACGAAATAAATGCGTGCTTTAAATTAAGGAAATTGTTCCTAAAGTTGAATAAATGTGTGCTTTGAATTAAGGAAATTGTTCCTAAAGTTTCCTCTGTTGCTAACAAGATGTTTATAAATGTGTAATTGTGCTCCTTGTTAATTTGGTGCATTGGATATGAATGTTTTGATGATGATGTGATTTTTTATATGCTTCTAGTTTAGTCCTTGATATCCTTAAAAGCGTTTAATATCATTCGGAAGATGTGCCTTGGAATATGCTTCTGTGTCCTTATTTGTTTTTTAACGTTTTATGTTTTCGTTTTTGTTGAAAATTATATGAGGGGACCCTATTAAAAATATGAAAATTTATAGGGGTTGAACGTTAGGGTATGAATCAACCTAGGACACATAAGGGGTCCTAGTAGAGGATCTAAGACTTGGAAACAAACTACAAAGACTACCTCAACCGACGCCCCCTTCCTATGGCATGTAGGGTGAAAGACGCCCCATCTTTGTGGTGTAACTCCACCCTTAGAGGTGGGAGCTTAATCCCCATATTACTATATTCATACCCAAACGACGCCCCAGTAGGATGGGCCGTCGACCAAGCGATGACCCGGAGCTAGGTGTCCATCAATGGTTACTATAAAGCTGTAAGAAATTCTGCCAAGGATTAGGTTGCTTTGGTAAATTCACCCCATGTTTTTTGTGAACCATTGTTTATTATTTTGGGTCTTTAGGGTATGTTAAGTTGGCATAAATTCCTAGACCTAGACAAGACCCCATTTTAAAATATTTAAAACCCATCCCTCTCAAAAGAACTCTCCCAAACTCCATTGTAGCTAGAACTTAAGGTACAACTAAAGTTGAATGTCACGACCGGAATCTAGACCCTAGACGAAACTGGCGTCGTTGACCTCTCAGAGATCCTAGAGAAGACTACACACACCATTCTTACTTAATCAAGGTTAATTTTATTGGAAAATTTGAACTTCTTGTTTTCTTATTTCATGATAATCATTTTGAACTTAACATCATAGGCGTTCACAAATCAACCATATAATATAGAGATGATCAAATAAAAGAAACAATTCATAATTGCATTAAAAGCATTTTGACAAAACGACACTAATACAAAGTTTGAAATAAAAGTGGAAAGAAACACTAGTGGAACATGATCCACTAGCTAAAGCCTACATCTAAGCTAAATAATAACAGTAGACATCCTCGAAAGCATGAGGGCCTAGCAAGTCCGGATGAAAGCTCGACATCCGGATAGCTACAACGTCGTACTGTAAAATCTAACGTCCACCTGTGCCTTCACCTAAAAGTAGATATTTGTATGGAATTAGTCCACACTTGTACTAAGTGTGGTTATATGCAAGCACACACCAATGACATGCATGAGATAGAATAGCTCTTTCCTAACAACATGATTTATGGAATGTAAAAGTCAGTGGACTTGCCAAATTTGGATCAGGGAAGTCAATGGACCTGCTAAATTTGGATTTCAAAAGTCATGCCATGAGTGTAACATGCATCATCAAACTTATCATTTTACAAACAACACATAACATATTTCACATAGCACATATCATAATTCATATAACACATAACGTCGTTCATATCATTCATTTGTATGCCTTGAGACCTTGGAATCATGGATTTGAATTTAAGACTTCAAAAAAATGAGGGCTCAACATATTGGACCTAAACTAGGGAGTCTTCTTTAGCAAATACAGAGTCTGCTTCATTCATTCATACATACTTCATTTCATTTCATTCATGGGCCAGTGTAAGCACCAGCTATACCTAGGATTTAGTTTAAGACTTTCATCGGGTTCCTTGTGCAATAACACAGAATTACCTAATGTCATTACTTATTTCTAACACACCTATTGATTATTCTATCCTAACACCTTTGGTATCATTTGTTTCATTATGCGTATCATTTGAGGCTGGCCTCATTCGTTCCTTGGGAAGTTTAACTTTAACCGACATAGATCATGTGAGCATCATGAAATCCAGTGTCATCAAAACCCTACACCGAAAAGAGGTTGAATCACCGGCCAAAGAGATCCAAATAATGCTAGAGTACATGGGAATTGAACCCCGCCAGATCCCTATATTGGTAGTACAGGTTCAAAGACTAGAACATATAAGGAGACCCATACCCGGCATGCCGTACAGTCTCATCACGTGAGATTTACGTGAACCTCCGCCCTTCCCAAAAGAAGGCACTACCGCTCATAGCTAGTCTATCGATGCTTAGTATAAAGTTCCTACATTCAACTCATACGTCATGGAAGTTGGCTTCTAGTATGAAGACATCATATCTCAATAGATGATTTATGATCTCATCATTAGTATTAAGTATATTAATGTCAATACTTTCATTAGAGTGTTCACAGAGGCTGATCTATTCATTAACTTTACACTTTCATAGGTGAGTACGTTATGGTAACATTTACTTAGGCTCATTTTGAGATTGCTCTTATCTTTTACATTAGACTCATATCATGTTGTCCCCACATTCATTAACATTAGAAAATTTTTTCTTCATAATTACTCACCCCTTTTTACGTGGATGTTTATTTCATCATATGCTAATGCAATTGGCCATTTGGTGTGTTTCACACTCTTACTTACCCTTCAAGGGTTTCATCATTTCATTTTTTCATTTCATCATTTCATTGTTTATTTCATCATTTCATTGTTCATTTCATCATATGCCAGTGTACTTGGCCATTTGGTGTGTTTCACACTCTTACTTTAAACTTCTAGGGTTTCATCAATTCATTGTTCATTTCATCATTTCATTGTTCATCTCATCATATGCCAATGCAATTGGCATTTATTGTATTTTACACTCGTACTTAACCCTTCTATGGTTTCATCATTTTATTACATACATCTTAGGTTCACTTATTTTTAAGTGTATCTAGACTTTTGGGTCTACACATACAAGCCATGAGGCTTCATTCATAGTTCGTTTAAGTGATCCATATCTTCCTAAGATTATGCAGTACAAGACTTATGCATCTTGTATGACTGGCAAGATCTCTATTTAGATCTAAGAAGGTGGCCCTATTCTTGAACATTTAATTCAGGCATGACTTATGTATCAATACGGAAATTTGAGCAGGGGAACGCAAGTTTTAATCCCTTGGACAGTACCCACTATTTTCCTTGACTTTATTTTTAGTCTTGTTGACATTGGGACCCTATATCGAGCCCCAACATAAACATTCTATCTCTATTTTTCTCCATGGATTCTCCTCTTATTTTGCTGAAGGGTTGTGGGATCCAACCCCCAAAACCCGTTTTATTTTTTTTTATTTAAAATTTAATTCTTCCTGTCCAATTTCGCATGGACCATGAGGTTATGAGATAAAACCCCCACATGCTCTCTTTAATTATTCATTAATTTGCTAGGGACTATGAGGTTGTGGGTTTGAACCCCAACAACCTCCTTATTTTGTTATTATTAAAGTTTGACTTAGCTATGCATTGGCAGTGAGGTTTTGGGATCAAGCCCCCACAAACTCACTTAATTTTTTTGGTATTTCTCCCTTTCTCCTTTACAGCCTTGAGGTCGTGGTTTCGATTCCCACGCCTCACACTTCCTTTCTTTTATATTTCTTTCACTTCACTCGCTTCCTGGAGGTCGAGTGTTCAATTCCCGTGACTCCCATTTTATTTCATCAAATTTTGTACCCTACATTTTCGGCCAGCATACCGCATATCGATTACCCTTGACCACAGATCCCTTTATGCAATTTTAAGGCAGCGTACGGGTGAGGTCACAGGTTCGAATCCTGGTGTCCTCATCCCTTTAAATTCAAATAAATTTCCAAATTTATTCATCATTAATTAGCCTAATCCAAACTTGTAAGTTTTCTGGAATTAAGTCATTTTTTAGCTTATTTTTTACAAACATTTTCACTTGAAATCTTACGGAAGTTTATATATTACTTAAAACTTTTTGGGGTGCATTTCCATAGATGCGCTTAACTTATTCTTAGGTGTAGATTCAATGTTATTTTAGCTGCAATTTTCCACTTAAAATCAGTCACATACACATCATAAGAACATCACGAATTACAGATTTTATGCACATTAATTTTAGCCATCAAACTAACCATTTTAAGACCTCAGAACGGATAACAACACCAAACATTTACATATTGCACCACATCATTATCGGTTGACATCATTGATCATGCTTCCTATTTCTAAACAAAAAATTACAAATAATATCACATTTTACACTTAGCTACAAGCAACCATACCACAACATGATTTCTAACCTAATTTAGATTAAAATCGGAAGGAGACTACGGACAAGGAGTTCTACCTTTAAGGGGACAACCCTAGTTTCATACGTTTGAATTTTGTAGAAAGAAATTTCTCTTGGAGAAAGTACGTTAAACTCTTTAATTTCTGCATAAAAACTTCACCCAAGAACACGTCTACACCTCAATATCAACTCCACTCGAATAACAACCTCCCTTAGCCTAGTGTGCGATTCATGTTTGTTTTCTTATGATTTCGTGTGAGTTCTTCATGTGTGAAGAATATGGTTTATTTTTCTGCTTTTGAATCTTATTTTGGCAGAGAAATTTCGTGTGAAAGAGGAAGAGTGAATGCTCATGTGAATGTAGAGATAACGTGAGAGAGATTTGTATTTATAATAGGCTTAGGAAACTAGTTTTGGACTTAGTCAAATGAAGTTTTCTTAATTATTAAAAATCTATTTCTATTATATTTTTAATCTGATAATGAATAATAGTCATTAATTTATTATATTAATTCAATACCTTAAATAAAAATCACATTAATTCATTGCTTCCAGCTAGGTTCGAACCAGGGTGAACCAACACTTCACTTCAAGAGCTCAATTTCGGCTATCTCTACCCAAATTTCCCCTCCACCTGATTAATTAAATAATTAATTTTATGTTTAGGATAATTACGATACCACCCTTAGCCTGGAAAAGACCATTTACCCTTACACTCTCCAAACCTATGATTTCCTCTTTTTAAGTCCGGTAAAGAGTCCATCGAGTATATCTTCGTATTCGAGAGCCCTACATGGTTGGGCGCAACCTTTCCAGGATGAAATAACTCCCCAAGTTATTTAGCTTTTATGTAGCAAGGAATTTGAGTTCTGGTTCTACGCACATCAACCCGTGTGTACCCATGTCCAATCATTGCCATTTTTCACACATTAGGAATTTCTTATCTTTTCCATTTTTAGGGTTGTTACAGTGAAGGTTATGGATGTTTTATTCATTAAAGTTTCGTGGGTTTCATCTTATTGAGGTATGGTAGTCATACATGAACCTTCTTTCATTCAAGGAGCCACTTTAAAGAGATTTCCTATAGGGTTTTCATGCTCCAACTTCTTTTATCCTTGACTCTGAGTATGGGTCTTTTCATAAAAATGTTTTAATGATTAAAATGTGTTGTTAATGTTTTATAATTATTTTAATGTCAAATCCCCAATGAAACAATGTTTATTCTTATTATCAACTTTTTGCTTATGAAGTCAGTTTCTTGCTTTTATCTAGATAATGTTAGAGTTGGATTTCTTATGTTTTATTTTGAGTTATATAATGCCTAAATATGCTATATTTTTTACTTTGATGAAATATTGGGGAAGGATGGTGAAATCATTGTTGAAGTGTCAGGTGTTCTATCTTGTTAGTTACCATTGAAATGTTCTTGAGTTTTATGGTCCACCTTTGGTGGCGGTGTTTACTTGAAATACATGAATATGTATAAACATGTGTATTGTAAGTATGGTCTTAAAGGCTTGATATGAGAAATGAGGTGATAATGATATTGTTCTTATTTATATTTGATACGCTCAAATTATACCTCCCTAAAGAAGTATAAGCAGTTGTAATTATGTATAGAACCCAACTAGTAGATTGGGGTCAGTCTTACACGGAAAATCATCTAGACTTAACTTAAATTCACAATTACGTATTTTATCCAATGTATTTTTGAAAGCAAATAATTAAAGGCGGTGGGAGTTATGAAACAAGTATCTTGCACAGTCTATGTTTACAAGTAAATGGAAGTAAATGTTGAGTGTTTCACAAGTTGTGAGAATAACTAGGATATATGTGTTCCACATTGGTTAATGACGTTGTATTCCTTGCAAACGCAATTCTTTCCTAGTGTTTTGCATGTAATGTTTTAAGTAATGTATCCCTTAATCCTTGGCCTAGAATCTTGAGAATTTCACCATGTACCTTAGTCTGGCGACGTGTGTATAAGCTACCAACCCTTAACTTTAACTCAAATTAGACTTCATAATCGATGTATGACTTAGTTATAACTTTGTACCAATCGACACTAACCTATTTTATAGTATCACTCAAAATCTATGTTGATAATCATATTTCTATTCCTACCTCCTTTGTCTGGAGAGTAGAAGCAAGGCGAGCTCTAACGCGTGCACTCGTTAAAGAAAGTTCTAAGCGAAAGAATTATCAATACATGTTAAAACACTACTTGAGAATTACTTAATTGCTAGGATTACTTTGTTAATTACCCATGGTTCCCACAACCCTAGTTGTGGATTTAGTTATCCATGCTAGCAAGATTACAATTCATAATATTTAATAAAGAATTCATGAACCTACTTACCAATAAGAAGTAACCTAGAAATTGAACTTGAAATTGTAATAAAATAGCTTCAAATAAAATCTGGAAAATGATTAATTGCTGAAGTTTGCAAAAGCTCAATGTAAAATATAAAATAGAACAATCAAAAGAGTATCTTACCCCAAAAGCGAGGTTTTAATTCTTTATTTACAGAAAAAATAGTCCTAAAGGAAAAGGAATTGAAATAAGGAAAAAAAGTTCAACAAATGCGGCTTCAATCGACAAACTCATTGACGGACTGTAACTCAATCGACGGTCCGTTGACTGCCTTCGTCAGTCCATACTGGGAATATTTTTTTTTAGCGGATAGCACCTTCTCTAAGTAAAACAACGCACCAGTAGTACAGTCCGTCAATCCATCTACGGCCTTTTGGTGCTTCTCCGTCATTCCACACTTAGAATCTTGAAAATTCAAGTACTAGAACATTCTCTGAACTAATCGATGGTTCACCAATGAGGTTAGCCGATCAATATATGGACCATCATTTATTATCGTACATCCATACTTAGTTAGATTTCCCTAATCTTCTCCCTTAGTCCGAATTGTACATTTGCTCGGGCGGTGCTTAGATTAATACAAATAAAAGAAGAAAAAATATCTATGCTCCCTGATCATGCCTCGAAAAAGGCAATTCACGAGGAAAAACAATCACTATTACGGGCCGTCAATGCCCTTCTTAGGCCTTATTTTGCATTTTTCCAACTGCCCAATGCATTTTCAAGCTGGACATTTTTCCTGCTATGCAAGTCATAAAATTTGTTAAAATTACTACAAAAAGGCTCTAAACACAGGAAACTTAATGCATTGAAAATACCGTGAAATAATGATATATCAAAACACTCAACTCAAATTCGTTGTTTATCCTCAACCGACAGGCTATGACTCAACAATATTTGTACAAAAGTATACATTTTTAATCTCTAGCTATCACAAGGCTATCAACCCCGACTCTTTTGTTGATCTTGTGCAAACTTACTCTCTCAAGTTCGACAAGCAAACTCATGCGGATCACATTATGACACAAACTCAACGTGCAACATACACCTCTACTATTTTGCCTTTCACCAAGGCACAAACTTTTCGATATGGAAACTCATGCCCTATTTTCAAAAGAACTCCTTATTTTTCACTCAGTGATTATTAATTAAGGTATAAGGATCTTTGTTCAACACTCTGCTCAAGAATAATTTCAAATACAATGAGTACTTTTTGCCATTGGATTTCCCTTATTTTCTGCTTCAGTTCACCACACTAGCGTATAGGATCACGATACGACTTTTTTGGCTTGTAACGTACGCTCATGGTCAGATGTGGTACTTTTGGGTACATCTTTAGTGACTTTTTTCCATCCTTGAAATTAATGCTAAACTTCCTTCCTCTATTCATTGCCTTTGTCAACAGTCTGTCGATCACTCAAAGACATATAAAAAATTAGGAACATATATCTAATCTGTGGAAACCATTAACAGTCTGTTTATGGGCTTGTAGACCTCTGCACCTGACCTTTTCTACAGACTTTTATTTTTGCTCCCTCCATATGCAACACCCATTAGGAAATTCTTTTTGTGTTTTTCTTGAAAAATTTGTGACATGGAACTTATTGTAATCTCTAGACAACAAGAACACATAAGAAACAATGAAATAATGAAGAGAAACAAAAAAAAACTATGACTATTACTAGAATGAAAACAAAAACCTATTGGTGGCTAGAGGTTACACCTTGGTTTTCCTTCCAAGAAGCGCTTCATACGCTCAAATTACACCATTCAAAAGAAGTGCAAGCTGTTGTAATCAAGTTTTAAATCCAACTAGTAGGTTGGGGTCGATCCCACGAGAAAAATTATCTAGAATTAACTTTAATTCACAATTACGTCTAGTTAGCCAATGTGTTTCCGAAATCAAGTAATTAAATGAGGCGGGTTTGTGAAACAAGTTTCGTACATAGTCTAAGTTAACAAGTCAATGAAAGTAAATGTTGAATGTTTATCATGTTTTGAGAATAACAAGGGTATTTGTGTTCCCCATAGGTTAATAAACCTGTATTCCTAGCAATAGAAATTCTTTCCTAGTGTTTTGCAGGTAAAGTACTTATTTACGTATATCTAAATCCTTGGTCCAAAATCTAGAAAATTTCATCCCATACCTTGATCTAGTGTAAAACTTCGGAAATGTCATGACTTGGACTAGAGCTTAATCATTTGAATAATGTTTAAAATTTTGTTTCTCGACCTACATTAATGTAATAAACTCATTTAGATATTGATGAAAAATAATTGTTTTCTGTGGTTAATTAGGTGTATTTTGTCAAATGTTTGACTTGTAGTGTCATATTTCCGTGTATAATATGTTCCTTATCAAATTTATGGTTTTTATTGGGTTATATCTACTACTTGATAACATGTAATTGCAGGGATTGGGAAGATGACTTGAATAAACTCTTAAATGACCCTTTCCCTTATTTTAATTTAAAAATTAGTCTTGTTTATGAGTTTAAAAGTTAGTATTGATTATGCTATTGAGTATTCCACTATGTTTTTTAATGGTTGGTGTATATTGAATGTAAGTTCTTGAATAAGGATCTTGGAAGCAAGAGGTAAGTCTTCTAACATCGTGATTACTTTTTGATATTTATGTTTGCTTCTAAATGATGTCACAATGCTAAAGAAGTATGTATGATGATGCAAGTTTATGATATTCTCTTGTATGTTTTACACAAGATGATTTATGATATGTTAATCTCACAATTGAAGGTTACGATTAAAGGAAATTATCATCAAATCGTAAAGAGCCCATCATAATGTTTATACAAGGATTTAATATCCTATGAATTATAATAAAATTTAGTAATAAATGATGACTTAAAGGTCTATCAAAAAGGGAGTTGTCACGACCCAAAACCGGGCCGCGACTGGCACCCACATTTACCCTCCTATGTGAGCGAACCAACCAATCTATCCTTTAACATTTTAATACAAAATCAACAAAAGAAATGCGGAAGACTTAACTCATAAAAACAAATCAATAACTATTATTATTATCCCCAAAATCTGGAAGTCATCATCACAAGAACATCTATCTCAAATTGCTAAACTAAAACTGTCTAAGAAGTTAAAACAATAAAAGCTAGTCCATGCCGGAAGTTCAAGGCATCAAGACTTGAAGGAGAAGACCCAGTCCAAGCTAGACGCGTTAGCTCACCCTGAATTTCCGAAGGTAGTGAAGACTGGCTAGATCTACTGTTGAGTTGAGGTTGACGGAACGTTGGCTGCATTACACAAATAACAAGAAGAAAACATAAAGTAGGGGGTCAGTACAACCACACGTACTGAGTAGATATCATCGGCTAACTCCAAATAGGGAACAGTATATATCCATAATAATGTAAATCAACTACAATACTCAGCATGTAGCAATAACAATATCAATAAATACAACCGAGTTCACACATGAGGACTCAAGCCCCAATACCATACTCATTTGGGAATTAAGTTCATTAGATTGAGTATATTCATTATCTTTCAAGACTCATTATCTTTCTTCCTCTTGTGTCGGTACGTGACACTCCGCTCCTCATATTCATTCTATCCTGGTGTCGGAACGTGACACTCCGATCCTCATATTCATTCTATCCTGGTACCGGAACGTGGCACCCGATCCATATTCTATCCTGGTACCGGAACGTGGCACCCGATCCTCATATTCTATCCTGGTGTCGGAACGTGACACTCCGATCCTCATATTCATTCTATCCTGGTACCGGAACGTGGCACTCGATCCCCTAATTCATCAAGCCTTCTTTTATACTAAGGCATCCTCATTATCATTATATAATATATCAAGCGAATTAGGGTTCTTTCAAGATTTGGGATTCAATAGCTTCATCATGCTTTGTTAATTCATCACAATTTCGTAATCATAATCATGCAAGCATACAATTTAAGCACATAGCAGGGTTTACAATACTATCAACACATAACATTCACTATTAAGAGTTCACTACGAATATCGTAACATAAACCATAACCTACCTCCACCGAAGAATTGGAATCCACAAGCAAGAAATTCCCAAGCTTTGTTTTCTCCCCTTTGATCGACTGCTCTCTCTCTCTTTCTTTTCTTTCTCTTTTGTTTTATTCAAACCCTCTTTCCTTTACCCTAATTAACAATTAATTAAGAATAAAAGAGGACAATAAAACCCCCTAATTAACTTAAGATTACCCCTTTTAACCCCTAAGTAATTAGACTTGTTAATGTTAACCCTCAATCTTTATAATTAAGGAAAGAATAGTCAAAAACGACCCTTAAAACGTGTGGAGAAATCCTAAACTGCCTGGGATTGCGCAACCTGTGACGGGCCGTTGTGCATGCGACGGTCCGTCACGATGGCCGTCGCAACCTCCCAACTTCCAGGTGGTCTGTGACGGCCCGTCACCCCTGTGACGGTCCGTCCTGCACCTCCGTCATGACGGTCAGAAACTCGTTTCTTGAACCAAATTCTCAAAAGTTAGAGTGTTTTGCAACGGGAGCTCACGACGGTCCGTCGTGGATGTAACGGCACGTCCTGCAGGTCCGTCACAATTTACAGAGAGTCGATTTTCAGTACCCAATTTCAGAATTTCTAAGTATGTTGCAACGATACACCCTCGACGGGCCGTTGTTCCTACGACGGTCCGTCGTGGTGTCCGTATTATGGCCCAGTTTTTCCAGAATAAAATCTGCTGCCCAAAACGACTAAACAGGTCGTTACAATAGATACCAATTTACCCATCGTTCGTCCCCGAACGATCAAAAGAAGAAAAACAATGGCGAAAAGGATTACCTAAATCTGTAAACAGATGTGGGTATTTTTCTTGCATATCTGCCTCCTTCTCCCAAGTAGCTTCTTCAACCGGTCGATTCTTCCATTGAACCTTGATGGATGCAATCTCTCTCGACCTCAACTTGCGAACTTCTCTATCTAATATAGCAACCGGTTCCTC
Source organism: Solanum peruvianum (assembly GCA_027705065.1). Classification (NCBI taxonomy): domain Eukaryota; kingdom Viridiplantae; phylum Streptophyta; class Magnoliopsida; order Solanales; family Solanaceae; genus Solanum; species Solanum peruvianum. The sequence goes on along the minus strand of JAKWJD010001763.1, from coordinate 39,769,586 downwards.
TTCATAAGTCAAATTCTCATCCAACAAAACTGAATCCCAACGGATAATGTAGTTTCCATCTCCGTGGTATTTCTTCAACATGGACACATGAACAACCGGATGCACTCCTGACAGCCCTGGGGGTAAGGCTAATTCATAAGCCACCTCCCCTATTCGCTTTAGTACCTCAAATGGTCCAATGTACCTTGGACTTAACTTACCCCTTTTTCCGAACCGCATCACCCCTTTCATGGGTGAAACCTTCAACAAGACTTGTTCACCTTCCATGAACTCCAAGTCTCTAACCTTTCGGTCTGCATACTCCTTTTGTCTACTTTGAGCCCCAAAAGCTTTTCTTGAATAGCTTTCACCTTATCCATAGAATCTCTCAACAGATCAGTCCCCCAAGGTCTAACTTCGAAGGCATCAAACCAACCAATGGGAGATCTACACCTCCTCCCATACAATGCTTCAAATGGAGCCATGTCAATACTGGAGTGATAGCTATTATTGTATGAAAACTCTGCCAAGGGTAAGAAGCTATCCCAATGGCCACCAAACTCTATCACACAATCATAATGCACAAACCATCATAGATCTTATCAGGATCTTCTTTTCACAACACAATCTCATCACAAGCTTAAGTGATGAAAATATTAGCTTTAGACATCGATTACTCATCAAGGGATAATCAACTTATCTAACCCAGGGAAGAATAATATCAAGTAAACACAAACAAGGGATACACTTCAAAATGCAGAACCTCTAAGAATACTCATAGGCAATTGTAACTCTTCATAGAAGCTCTTATATAGATTCTCATAAGCAAGTTTGTGCGTATAGAACTAGTGATACACTTTAGTTATTCCAAACAACACCAATTCTATCATAACTAAAATACCAAGTTTGCCCAAGGAACCCTATCAAGAGGACAGAAGAGGATCTTTACATCCGATTCACCACAAGAAATCAACCCATAGATGTGAAAACACGCGTAGACATACACAACAAATCATACTCTAAATCACACCCGAAATGAAGTAGTCGTTCACGTAAGAGTGTATATAACCAAGGTCGAATAACTTCAGATATATATATATATATATATATATATATATATATATATATATATATTTTTTTTTTTTCTCTCTCGATAGTTTCCATATCAAACATCTTCATTCATCTGACTCTATCTCTTTGATTTTCTAGCTACCCACAATCACCAATTTAGTCCCTATTATAATTGCACACATACTTACTTTATTGAACCGTATATCCAATGAAGTCGACACTTTTGATTAACAAAACATCATAACCACACCGATCATCTACCTTACTCCAAAACCACCATTAGTATCAATGTACTCTTATAAAATATATGTTCAAACTATGTCTATTTCTCTTTCTATTTAAGCATTTCATGACAATTACGAGTTCCAAGCAAGGCTACACATTATGTAAAATTTGATAGTACCTTTCCATTATGATAAACTATTAAATCAAACCTCAAGTAAACATCACACCACTTCCACATATCATGCTTTAGCTACCTTCTAAACCATCACATACTCATGCCAACACTTAGAAAGTTTCTTGGTCATTCAAATTTTTATGTACCCTATTAGCTCATAACCTTTATTCACCATTAATATCTATGTAACACATCATAATATTCTATGTAATCCCATCAACAGAGTAGTATTATTCCAACTCTAAATTCTTAATAACCATGTAGAATTATATTACACCTATGCATCATTCTTAAGTCATCTATCCAAATTTGAGCAATCTAACCCCATGTAGAATATTAAATTCTTCATGCCTCATTGTTTGCAATCCAATTCAAAACTCAATCTTTATAAAAGTCGATGATAAGTTCTAGTAGTTCTATATCGAACTACTTCACCTCTCACAGTCATATCTAAACTCATAGGCAAAAATCAATACAACCATCAACTACACCCCATGGGTTTATACAAGAGGTCTTATTCCTTCATTTTTCTCAAATTCTTTCTATGGTGCAAAATTCTAATATATTGACCCTTCAATATATCAAACTCTTTTTTCTCTAGCTTGCTTAGTGATCTCATGTCTTACCAATAAACCATGATATTTTACTTCACACCCTAAATCAAAACTCTAAGGGTAAACCCTTCTTTAGATCCTTTGACAATCAAAATAACAAACTTTATGGTCCAAAACATGCATAAACTCTTTCACATGCTCAATACCGATGCAATCAATCATTTCTCATCTTACTAATTCATACCTTGACAAAATATATCACCATAAATCCAGACTTGTAATAAAAAAAATTGAATTGTAAGTACAACTGTGTAATACAATGCCCTTATATATCTATATTTGCTTATACTTTGAAGATTTTTATGAATTACTATGTGTACTTATCTTATCATCAACCTTACCATATCCTACGCTAAAAATCTAACCCTACTAATTACTATATTCAACACTGTCACAAAGCTTATCATCCCACTCAAGCTGAACGCTTGTACACTCCTCTCTTAAAATTTATCCAATAACTTTTAACCAATCTGATTAACCAGTTACATTATTTCTTTAACCAAAACAAAATAGGAAAAATCACGCGCTCTTGAACCCCATTCTCAATCCTTATTATATAGTTTCATCTCAATCACAACCTCTCACGAACTCTTTTCACCATCATGCTCAGTTAGTCCTTGTTATCACCACGAAGTGAACCTTTTCCTCGATTTGACACCTTAAACTTAGGTATACCACTCAAATTCAAGAGACTAACCCAATTTATATGCACTTTCTTCCTAAATCTTCAATTTACTTCACCAAAGTATATCCACTAGGACTTTCTTTCCCTATAAATTTGTCATTTTAGTATCAATTTACCTTTTGAAGCTTAAGATAAAATCGGCAGTACTCATTCAGAACCCTCAAGATACATTTCACAACCTAAATGTATTAATATTGTACCAAAGATCCACCACTAAAATTTTCCTTCAAAATAATGCTCAATCTAAGTTCCTGTAGTAATAAACTAGTTGGTTTCTCAAATGTAAATGCAACCCTAAATCTTATTATCTGACCATGTCGTACAACTTGTAACTTCTTTAGTAATTAGTATTCATACTTTACAATCGACGTACCTGTTTCCACATAACCCTAGTACTGCCACACTGTGAAAGTCCGTTAGATACCTCACTAGAACACATCATACATGTCCATAATATCGTACCCAAATAACCCACATATTTCTACCCATTGAATAATTGCAAAACATTATCGAATATGTTCTCTCTCTAGACCAAACAATTTGTTTTACTTTTTGGATCAATTCAATAACAAAAATAACACACTTCCTAACTCTAACCAAGTAAGCATCGATGACTTTCTCTAATATACCCTCACTGTATGAAGTCATAGTAGTGTCTTTATTAACCGACACTCTACATGAGACTACCACCACATTTTGCGATCGAGAAAATATATCTATTTCTAGGGACATATTTTTTTTCTTTTTGTTGTTGCTATTTCAACTTCAAATACTCTAGTAGTACCCATATTTGAAATAGAGTGAAGAAGTTCAGATACCAATTTGTATCACCTAGATACCAATTGGATCCAAGTAATAGCACGAAAGGAAGAAAGAATGGAATTTTTCCTAAAGTCCTATAGCCTCTCAAAGAAAAGTAAGGGCGTCCCCCTACCGTTCCTCAAGACTCTACTAGACTCGTTCTTGTGTGATGAGACCAACGAACCTAATGCTCTGATACCAAGTTTGTCACGACCCAAAACCGGGCCGCGACTGGCACCCACATTTACCCTCCTATGTGAGCGAACCAACCAATCTATCCTTTAACATTTTAATACAAAATCAACAAAAGAAATGCGGAAGACTTAACTCATAAAAACAAATCAATAACTATTATTATTATCCCCAAAATCTGGAAGTCATCATCACAAGAACATCTATCTCAAATTGCTAAACTAAAACTGTCTAAGAAGTTAAAACAATAAACGCTAGTCCATGCCGGAAGTTCAAGGCATCAAGACTTGAAGGAGAAGACCCAGTCCAAGCTAGACGCGTTAGCTCACCCTGAATTTCCGAAGGTAGTGAAGACTGGCTAGATCTACTGTAGAGTTGAGGTTGACGGAACGTTTGCTGCATTACACAAATAACAAGAAGAAAACATAAAGTAGGGGGTCAGTACAACCACACGTACTGAGTAGATATCATCGGCTAACTCCAAATAGGGAACAGTATATATCAATAATAATGTAAATCAACTACAATACTCAGCATGTAGCAATAACAATATCAATAAATACAACCGAGTTCACACATGAGGACTCAAGCCCTAATACCATACTCATTTGGGAATTAAGTTCATTATATTGAGTATATTCATTATCTTTCAAGACTCATTATCTTTCTTCCTCTTGTGTCGGTACGTGACACTCCGCTCCTCATATTCATTCTATCCTGGTGTCAGAACGTGACACTCCGATCCTCATATTCATTCTATCCTGGTACCGGAATGTGGCACCCAATCCATATTCTATCCTGGTACCGGAACGTGGCACCCGATCCTCATATTCTATCCTGGTGTCGGAACGTGACACTCCGATCCTCATATTCATTCTATCCTGGTACCGGAACGTGGCACCCGATCCCCTAATTCATCAAGCCTTCTTTTATACTAAGGCATCCTCATTATCATTATATAATATATCAAGCGAATTAGGGTTCTTTCAAGATTTGGGATTCAATAGCTTCATCATGCTTTGTTAATTCATCACAATTTCGTAATCATAATCATGCAAGCATACAATTTAAGCACATAGCAGGGTTTACAATACTATCAACACATAACATTCACTATTAAGAGTTCACTACGAATATCGTAACATAAACCATAACCTACCTCCACCGAAGAATTGGAATCCACAAGCAAGAAATTCCCAAGCTTTGTTTTCTCCCCTTTGATCGACTGCTCTCTCTCTCTCTTTCTTTTCTTTCTCTTTTGTTTTATTCAAACCCTCTTTCCTTTACCCTAATTAACAATTAATTAAGAATAAAAGAGGACAATAAAACCCCCTAATTAACTTAAGGTTACCCCTTTTAACCCCTAAGTAATTAGACTTATTAATGTTAACCCTCAATCTTTATAATTAAGGAAAGAATAGTCAAAAACGACCCTTAAAACGTGTGGAGAAATCCTAAACTGCCTGGGATTGCGCAACCTGTGACGGGCCGTCGTGCCTGCGACGGTCCGTCACGATGGCCGTCGCAACCTCCCAACTTCCAGGTGGTCTGTGACGGCCCGTCACCCCTGTGACGGTCCGTCCTGCACCTCCATCATGACGTTCAGAAACTCGTTTCTTGAACCAAATTCTCAAAAGTTAGAGTGTTTTGCAACGGGAGCTCACGACGGTCCGTCGTGGATGTAACGGCACGTCATGCAGGTCCGTCACAATTTACAGAGAGTCGATTTTCAGTACCCAATTTCAGAATTTCTAAGTATGTTGCAATGATACACCCTCGACGGGCCGTCGTTCCTACGACGGTCCGTCGTGGTGTCCGTAGTATGGCCCAGTTTTTCCAGAATAAAATCTGCTGCCCAAAACGACTAAACAGGTCGTTACAGGAGTTTAGCTTAGAAACGATGGACTAGATTGGAGAGGTGTCCCATTGATAGTTGCAAGGTAGGTTCACAATGAATCTCATGAGATAGAGGCTTCCATGCAATGTGGAACTATGAGTCTCTAATATATCTCCTAGTTCTTGAACAATCTTTCCACCATAGGATACTAGCTAGTGGATCCACGTAGAAAGCTATGTCATGTTTGGTTCTACTATCGTTGGTAGAGCGCCATCTTTTTGTGTAGGGTTTCATGAAACCAGATTCCATGCTTAGCTGACATGGTCTATGTCGTTTAAGGCGAATGTTCCCTCAAGTAAAATTAAAGAAAATTAAATTGACGTTTATTAGGGTGACCTTAAGAGTCTACCTTGTACAGGTAGGGGTATGGGTCTCTACCTACAGTCTGCACAAGATGACTCTAAGGGAACTCCTAGAAGATTTTTCCTATGTAATATGATAACATGAATGGTATGATGCTTATGATACGTGTTATGACTATTATATGAAGTTGGTTACGTTAAGGAACATGTTATTGGTCTATATTGCATTATAAGGTGACGACTACTTATGTTACATGTTATATGAAGCAAAGATTTATCTACTTTGTTGTGTGGGGTTATGGGGCTTCGCATGAACATTGCACTTGTAGTCTGGGGATTGGATCAATTGTAAGTATTTTGAATGTTCTTTTTATATGATCTATTAAATATGAAATGTTTAACATGACTCCTTGATAATATGTCTTTGATTGTGATCATGTTTTATGTTTATGGAGTCCTTAACTTGTATATGATCTATGGTAAGTGCATTGAAGATGTTCAAATGACATAGAAGGATTTCTAAGAAATTATCCTTTTCATGCATGTCCTTAACTGTTATGTGCATATACCCATACTTACAACATGTGGCGTACTAACCCCATTACATTATATTACTATAAATGTAGGGTCCGACAATTAAATATTAAGAAGGTTGAGGAAGTTTGGAACTCTTTCTCCAAGTGTTTATAGGTCCTCATGTTCAGGGATGCTATATTTTTGTACTCTAGCTTATGAAGACTTTATTAGTCACTAAGAATACTTTTGACTCCATTTACATTATTTTGATTCTTTTGTATTAAGGCCTATATGGAATATTGACTTTTATATGGTAAGTCCAGATTCATATTCTTTAGATGGTTTTTATAAGAGACAGTTTTTAGAATATTGCTAGTATGTTTTCATGATTGATATATATTAATGATAACAACACTTCACATATTACAAAATTTTTTTAAATTTTTCTGCAATTTCAACTGATGACATGGTATGGCAAATGTTAAGGCCATGTCTGAGTCCCCTGAGAGGAAAACGATGCCGGTCACATCTCGGGTGTTCTCTCTACATGTCAAAAACATGGTATTAGAGCATGAGATTAAATATCCTTAAGATTAATGTCTTACTAAACCACATTACCTAGTGTGCTGATCTTCGTAATGAAGCACTCCACAATTATGGATGAGAGGGTATGTGACGATTAGGAAATAAAAGTTTCTTGGTAATCCTATGTCGTGCCTATAGAGGTTTGATACGATGTGTCTTTAGCATCTAATCCATTTCTTGTAGTTATAGGATTTGAACATAAGAAGATCATCATCGAGAGGAGTAGCAGAAGACATTGCGAATGTGGGAGCAACTCCACAACGCAATCAAGTCCCTCCTCAAGTGCAAGCTTCAGCAAATTATCAAGCTTCAGTTGATCCTACGACCATGACGGATGGTTAGGTGATGGCAGTCATGTTACAAATGGCCCAAGCCATCACTACTAAATCTCAAGCCATTACGATATAAGCTAACAGGGAGATTGTACCTCGAGATAACCAACACGCCAACATTATGTCTAGACGTTTGAGAGATTTTACGGGGATAAATCATTTGATGTTCTTTAGATAAAAAATATATGAATACCCCCCAAAAATCCTTGATAAGGTTTATAAGATATTTTTTTCAATGGGGGTAAGTACTACTGAAATGGCTAAGCTTTCTATATATCATCTCAAGGACGTGGCTCATACATGGTAAAATCAGTGGAAGGATAGTAGAGCTTTAAGAGGTTGTCCCGTGACTTGGGAGAGATGAAAAAAGGCCTTTCTTGACAGTTTCTTTCCAAAGGAGCAAAGGGAAGCTAAGGTGGAGGAGTTCAGTAACCTTTATCAAGGAGGTAAGAGTGTCAAGGAATACTCCGTAAAATTCATCAAGTTGTCCAAATATGCTTTCTTTTTGGTTTCAATTCTAGGGATGAAATGAGTTGTTATGTAACGGGCATGCCCAAAGAGCTTGAAGAAGAGTGTTGTGCAGCCATGCTTTATGACAATATAGATATTTCTAGATTGATGGTTCATGCTCAACAAATAGAGGATAGTCATCTAAGGAAGAGGAATACGGAATGTAAGAAGGCAAAGTCTATTGAAAGTGGTTCTTCTAGATTGACGTTCAAGACAAGACTAAGTTCACTAGGAGGTTTTAAAACTAGGTTCCTTTAAATTTCTTAAAAATTTCAATGATAGAGGTTCTATAATTGAATCTCAAAAGGGGAGAAATGTTGATTCACCAAAAGAAAGACAAACTTGTGGTATGTGTTGTAAGAAACATGTGGGTGAATGCCTTGTTGGGACCAATAGGTTCTATGGTTGTGGAAAAGGCAGCCATATGATGAAATAATGTCCTAATGTAAGAAGCCAAGGTTAGTGGAATGGCCAAACACAACCAAGCGGTGCTAGTGATACGCTCAAACATACTTCTCAAATGAGAAGTAAAGCGGTCGCCTCAAGTAAATAACCCAACTATTGAGGTTGGGATCGTTCCCACGAGGAAAATAGTCTAGACTTAACTTCAACTTGTTATTACTACTGTTCGGTTGATGACTTCCTTAGAAAGTAAAAACATAAAAAGGGGGGTTTGTATTTCCTAATGAGTAAAAATAACTAACGAAATTGAAAGAGACACTTGACAGCTTTTAATGTTGGGTTTTAATCAATTAATCAAAGTAACTAGGGTTTAGGTGTTCCCCACAGGTTCATAACTTGATAACTCTAACTATAACAATTCTTTCCTAATATCTTCCATGCAAAGTGATAAGTTATGTATTTCTAAATCCTTGGTCCGGTATCTAGAAAATTTCACTCGACACCTTGGTCCGGCTATGTGTGTTGCTATTCTAACCCTTATCCTTACCTCATATTAAGCATCGTATTCGATATTTGACTAAGTTATTACCTCGTACCAATCAATACTAGACTATTAGATAGTATACACTAAATCTATGTTAATAATTCTTTTCCTATTTTCTACCTCCTTGGTCCGGCAAGTAGCATTAAGGCGAGTTCTAAAGTTGATCATCCGTTAAAAAGACTTCTAAGCGAAAGAATTATTAATACATGCAAGACACTATTCTAGAATTGTTATTTTAGCTAGGGTTTATCTCATTATTTGCCTATGGTTCCCACAACCCTAGTTATGAAGTTTAGTTACTCATAGCCATAAACACAGTATTCAAATATATTAAATAAGAATTCATGTAGTTACTTCAATGAGAAAGAATAAAGTCCGAAAGTTTGCTTGATTAATCACGAAAAATCTCTTGTAAGAATCTCCAAAAATCAAACACTAATACACAAAGTCTAATAATATGATGTCTAATCTAGCATAGTCTAACCTCAAAAATGAGGTTTTTCAAACTATTTATAGAAAAATAAAAAACCTAATTAAACAAGGATTCTAATTACTGGAAATCTGCCAAAACGCGGCTGGGTCGACGGACCTCTCGAAGGACCGTCGTGGTCGCGATGGACCGTCATGGACTCCGTCGTCCCATACTTAGCAATTTCTTCTGCTTCTCTCTTCATTCCCCTCAACGGCAAGTATGACGGACCGTCATAGGCACAACGGTCCGTCGAGGGTCTTCGTTTATACTTAAACTCTTGGAATCTGGGTACTAGGATCACTTATCTGATCTTCACGACGAACCTGCAGGACGGACCGTCATATCAATGACGGACCGTCACAAGCTTCGTAATCCCACACTTGGTCAGACTTCCCCATCTTCCTTCAGCAGTTGCACTACGCTGCCACCTATGGACCGTCACAGGCACGACGGACCGTCATAAGCTCCGTAGGTGGTCTCTTCTGCATTTTTTTGCTCAAAATCTCTGCATTCAGCTTTTGACAGATTTCCTGCAAAAACAAAGAGAAACTTATATCAAAATTATTACAAAAAGGCTTTTGGACACACTAAACTTAAGGAAAAAGTATTAATTATACCGTGAAACCACGATATATCAACACCCTCAACTTAAATTCGTTGTTTGTCCTCAAGCGACACACTATGACTCACTACACAATCTTTGTACAATAGTATTCAGGTTTTATCCTTTGCAATCATTTGGCTATCAATCCCGATTAATCTCATCAAATCTATGCATGTTATCACTATTAGGCTTGAATTTTGTGAGATTCGAACATGACACAGACTCACCATGCAATAACACCTATCCTCTTCAATTTCTCACCGAGGTGCTAACAATTCCGGTATTGCAACTTGTGTCCTCACTTCAAAACAAAATCCTCATTTTTCACACAATGATTCCAGTTTGAGTATAAGGATTACTTTTCAACACTCGCTCTCTGAACAAAGTCACACTCATTCATACCTATTGCCATAATCTTGCCCTTATTTTCACTGCCTTAAGTTCGGTATACAACCCTTAGGATCACGATAGGACTTTCTTAGCTTGTAACATAGGCTCAGAGTCAGGTACGGTATATTTAGGTATACTTTACTGACTTTTTGCCCTCCTTGACATATCGGCTAAACCTTCCACTTTCTATCAATTTATCTCGCCCAGTTTCTCCCATTCATTCACCTTGCTATTTTCCCTTCTTTCTTCATTTGTGTAAGTGACTCTTTTCCCTTTTTTTTTTACATTTCTTTCAATGAGTTCTTGAGTCACTTTGCTTTTGTTCTTTCTCTCTCTTTGTTCTTTCAACCCCACTTTCCAGAGCATTCCTCATTACAACCACCCTCAACTCATGGCTTTGCCATAAGTAAAGGTACATGATACCCAAAGTTGGGTCAGGGCCATAACGAAGGTTGTTTATGCGTTAGCCACCCTCAACTTATGCTTTTGGCATAAGCTGAGGTGCACATGTCCAAGGAGGGACCAGGGCCAACATATTGTTCCTAGAAAAGATCAGTTGGGGTGAAATAGAAAGGTCTAATTTTAAGCTCAAATTATTTGGATCAAAGAAGGATAACTTTCATTTGGTTTCTTTTATTTAGGCTAGAAATGGGCTATTTTGAGTAAGGGCCTATGATCCTTTCCTAATTGTCTGTTACAGCTTACTTTTAGCAGGACTAACCAGGCAAGTTCTAGCTTAGTACCAATAGTGGACTATTCAAATTTCCTCACACTCACTTGACATCTTATCACTATACCAGATTATCAGGCACCTAGTTCGACTTGAAGATTTAGGGTAATGCAATGGTGTAACTCTATTTCATGTTTAGAGCCACACAATTATCAGTTACTACACCTAGTCATGAAACATTTTCTAGTTTTATTAGGATATCATTTTAGCCATCATGCTTCAGAGTTAAACTATGTACAAAAGATGTAACGTGCCGGTTCAACAGAAAAAGTAATCAGTCTTTTGGGGAAAAAGAACACAAGCAAGAAAACCCCAAAAGAGGATAGTGAGTTGGGCTACTCAGACTTCACCTAACACTCACTTTCCATTTACCCCACCCCCAACAAAAAAGCATGCAATTGTCCCCAATGCATAAGAAATCTAAATATTAGAGTTGTAGGTAAAGCAAACCTATGGCGTATAGCGTCGTCGATCAGCAAGCTGGTGGGTCCGGTTTCCCGGAACCCACGTCCTCTGCAATCTGGACACCCTCAGTGGTGTCCTCAGCAGCAACCGCACCATCAGTAGTGCCTCCATCTGTCTCTACAGTGCGGGAGCTAGACGCCCCAGCCGCTATCTGCGATGCTCTGATTTGGTGTGCCTCCGCCTCAGCAAGTGAGGCTCTCCTCGCAGCCTCCATATCTCGGCGCTCCTTCTTCCTTGCTCGTGCCTCATCCTCTGCTCGACCCCTACGCCTCTTGGAACTCTCTGGAGGGGGAGGTGGTGGAATTTCAGAAGTAGTAAATAGGGCCGCCAATACTGTGTCCTCAGCAGGCTCGACAGAAGGGGACTCAGAATCCTGCACCCTCGCTGCTAATATCGTGGCGATGTCTGCACGAAGACTGTCGACTGCAGCCTGAAGAGTCGACACATCTACCGAAGGGGCTGGTCGAGCTAACACTCTCAACTAAAAGGCATCTAGGCGTTGGTTAACCTCAGCAATCTTCTGCTCGGTAAACTGCTGCATCTTCCTCTCTATAAACGCTTCAGACTCAGTAATAGACTTATGCATTGACGGCTGGATATGATGCAGAAGAGTGGCCATTTGTGCCTCCAGTTTTTGGACCCTAGCAAGCGGGGCCAGTAACGGTAGAGGGGTTGTGTGAGAGGAGCTCGGGGCTGTGCTACTACCCGGGATAGACTCGATCGGGGTAGTGTCAGTAGATGCCTGTGTAGCTGTGCGGGCCTGGGCAACCGTATCCACAAGATCATCAGCAAGAGGGGGCAGCTCTGGACAGGGCCCTCTGCGTGGCGCCAACTCATTGGACTCGTCTCTGATGAGACCGATGTCAACGGTGCCCTGCGGGGTCTTCAACTGATCTATGTGCCATATGGGCACACCTGCGGATCTGCAAAGGGAAAAGATTATACACGGGAAGGGGTAGGTAGTAGTGACCTTGAATGCCCTCTCGTGCATGACTTCCTGGAGAAGCCATGCGAAGTCCACCTCGAATCCGGCTATCATCGCCTCCATCAACACTACTCGATCCCAGGTGACGATGTTATCAACAGCTGTGGGGGAAAGGCAGTGACGGACGAGCAGCCACAAGAACTTTGCGACGAACGTGAGGTTGGCCTTCTTTATGGCCCCCTTCGGTTCAGTGACCCAATCAGCACCCTCTCCGTCGACTGATAGGTGCAGAGCCATCCACCTCTTAGTGGTCTCTTTCAGTACTGGCTCACGTAAGAACTGGCCATCCTTTACTATCTGCCAGCGGTAGTCAAAGTCGGCAGTGTGTGGAGTCCGAGTGGCATCAACACTCTCGCCGTATAGAAACCGGCGGATGGCTGGTAGGGAAATGTCAACCTGCACGCCCCGGACTCGGACCTGCTCAAGTAGGGCCTGTTTAGCGTGGGCAGCCCGCCTATTGATCTGTGATCAGAGAGTCACTACATAGGATGCGTAGAACTCTCGGACCATTTCCTCGCTGTATCGTCCCAACGGACGTGCTGTCCTCTCTAAGCGATGCCTAGTGAAGAGGTTATAGATCTTTGACATCGTTGGGAGACTCCCTGTAAGTACCCGCCGCTCCAAGGTGAGTGTTCGAGTCATTACTCCTTTGTCAGTCAGGAACTTGGCATCGAAGTAAACTTGAAACTGGCCCTCGACACACCACCGGTTTGGCAGGTCAGAGGCTGGGGTGGGGACCTGGGCTGGTGCACCGGATGTAGAGTCTGAACTGTCAGCCTCATCAGACGAGGCCGACGCTGCAGCGGTGGTGGGTGCAGGAACCTCAGAAGAGCCAGAGGCTTCCTCAGACCATGATACTCCTAAGGAGCCAGACGCTCCTTCCTCATTTGTGGCCGACCCAGAGGGTGTGCCGGTCAGTGTGCGCTCCTTATCAGACTGGGAGGCAGTGACCACGCCGGACGCCACCGTAGTGGGTGTGGCTCTGGGAGCACGTGCAGCACGGGAAGCTGTGGAAGTGCTTGGCGGCACGTACTCAGGGTCACGCTCATCATCAGAGCCGATGATAAAGTGTGCAGACAGGGCAACAGACTTTGATCACCCGCGTGCGTGGGTTCGGTCTTGCTTGGGTGCCATAGTAGATAGTACCTGCAAAGGATCACTATTAGTACGAGTAGTGGCAAACAAGACAAGCGAAACCATACGATAGAAGACAGTGAAAATAATATGTAAATGCTGTATAAACAGTGACACACGACGGGCCAGGTGACGGCTCGTCGTGACTATGATGGACACTCGTGAGGTCCGTCGTGATGTACTTGGACTCTGTATAAATAGAGAACCCTGAAAGAAGGTCTCTGACTAGCATGACGGTGTGCGCAGGACGGACCGTCACAGGTACGACGGTCCGTCACAAGTGTCCGTCGTAGGACACTTGGGGAAAAAAATGGAGACCCTTAGGAAAGGGGTCTCTTACCAGTATGACAGTCGTGCAAGACGAACCGTCGTGGGTACGACGGTCAGTCAGAAGTGTTCGTTGAAGGACACTTGGAAAAAAATGGAGACCCTTAGGAAAGGGGTCTCTGACCGGTATGACAGTCATGCAGGACGGACCGTCGTGGGTACGACGGTCCGTCACAAGTGTCCGTTGAAGGACACTTGGAAAAAAAATGGAGACCCTTAGGAGAGGGGTCTCTGACCAGTATGATGGTCATGCAGGACGAACCGTCGTGGGTACGACGGTCCGTCAGAAGTGTCCGTTGAAGGACACTTGGAAAAAAATGGAGACCCTTAGGAGAGGGGTCTCTGACCGGTATGACGGTCATTAAGGATGGACCGTCGTGGTTATGACGGTCCGTCACAAGTGTCCGTTGAAGGACACTTGGAAAAAAAAATGGGAGACCCCTGGAAACAGAGTCTCTGTCTAGCAAGACAGTAATGCAGGACGGAGCGTCGCAAGGACGACGATCCATCACATGTGTCTAGTAGGACAGGGGTGCTAGGGCTTGTGCAACAGACCCTACGACGGTCCGTCATCGGGGTCTCGTTCGGAATGACAGAGAGAGAACTGTAATTACTCTAAGCAACCCCGATGAACCCACATGGTATTGTAGTGTTGTGGACGTATATGTGTTCCCGGCAGCGGCACCAAAATTTGATACGCTCAAACTTACTTCTCAAATGAGAAGTAAAGCGGTCGCATCAAGTAAATAACCCAACTAGTGAGGTTGGGATCGTTCCTACGAGGAAAATAGTCTAGACTTAACTTCAACTTGTTATTACTATTGTTCGGTTGATGACTTCCTTAGAAAGTAAAAACATAAAAAGGGGTGTTTGTATTTCCTAATGAGTAAAAATAACTAACGAAATTGAAAGTGACACTTGACAGCTTTTAATGTTGGGTTTTAATCAATTAATCAAAGTAACTAGGGTTTACGTGTTCCCCACAGGTTCATAACTTGATAACTCTAACTATAACAATTCTTTCCTAATATCTTTCATGCAAAGTGATAAGTTATGTATTTCTAAATCCTTGGTCCGGCAACTAGAAAATCTCACTCCGCACCTTGGACCGGCTACGTGTGTTACTATCTTAACCCTCATCCTTACCTCATATTAAGCATCGTATTCGATATTTGACTAAGTTATTACCTCGTACCAATCAATACTAGCCTATTAGATAGTATACACTAAATCTATGTTAATAATTCTTTTCCTATTATCTACCTCCTTGGTCCGGCAAGTACCATTAAGGCGAGTTCTAACGTTGATCATCCGTTAAAAAGACTTCTAAGCGAAAGAATTATTAATAAATGCAAGACACTATTCTAGAATTGTTATTTTAGCTAGGGTTTATCTCATTATTTGCCTATGGTTCCCACCACCCTAGTTATGGAGTTTAGTTACTCATAGCCATAAACACAGTATTCAAATATATTAAATAAGAATTCATGTAATTACTTCAATGAGAAAGAATAAAGTCTGAAAGTTTGCTTGATTAATCACCAAAAATCACTTGTACGAATCTCCAAAAATTAAACACTAATACACAAAGTCTAATAATATGATGTCTAATCTAGAAGAGTCTAACCTCAAAAACGAGGTTTTTCGAACTATTTATAAAAAAATAAAAAAACTAATTAAACAAGGATTCTAATTACTGGAAATCTGCCAAAATGAGGCTGGGTCGACGGACCTTGCGACGGACCGTCGTGGTCGCGACGGACCGTTATGGACTCCATCGTCCCATACTTAGCAATTTCTTCTACTGCTCTCTTCATTCCCCTCAACGGCAAGTATGACGGACCGTCATAGGCACAACGGTCCATCGAGGGTCTTCGTTTCAAAATACTTCAACTCTTGGAATCTGGGTACTGGGATCACTTCTCTGATCTTCACGACAAACCTGCAGGACGGACCGTCACAAGCTTCGTAATCCCACACTTGGTTAGACTTCCCCATTTTCCTTCAGCAGCTGCACTACGCTGCCACCTACGGACCGTCACAGGCACGACGGACCGTCATAAGCTCCGTAGGTGGTCTCTTCTGCATTTTTTTGCTCAAAATCTCCGCATTAAGCTTTGGACAGATTTCCTGCAAAACAAAGAGAAACTTATATCAAAATGAGCACAAAAAGGCTTTCGGACACACTAAACTTAAGGAAAATGTATTAATTATACCGTGAAACCACTGTATATCAGCTAGCCCTGAATTTCTAAAAAGGAACATTTTCTATGCACTCAAGTCTAGGGGTGAAAAAGAGAACTCTCGTGATTTTGTGAATGGTATGTTACAAGTCTTTTCTTTTAATTTTTATGATTTGTTTGACCAATGTGCTACCCTTTCTTTTAATATACCTTTGGTATTAAGGATGTTTGATGTACTTTCCGATGTTTTGATTGAACCCCTTTTTGTTTTGTACCCCAATGAGTGAATATATGGTTGCAAAAAGAGTATATAGGAAATGTCCTGTAATGCTTCCCAATAGAGTCACTCTTTTTTATTTGGCAGAACTTGACATGTTTGACTTTTATATCATCTTGGGTATGGATTGGCTTCATTCATGCTTTTCTTCCATAGATTGTAGAACAATGGTAGTATAGTTTCATTTCCCAAATTAGTCCAATTTTGAATTGAAGGTGGGAAATCTATTCCACGGAGTCAAATCATTTCTTGTTTGAATGCTTGTAAGATGATATCCATGGGTTTTCTATATCATGCGGTGATGGTTAAGGTCCGAAAATATGAAACTCATTCTATTGATTAATTCCCCTTAGTGAGGGAATGTCTAGAGGTTTTTCCCAATGACCTTCCAGGGATTCCTCCGAATGGGAAATTGATTTTGGCAATTATTTATTACCGGATAAGAACTTTATCTCAATTCTTCCATATAGGATGGCTCATGCTCCGGCTAAATTGAACGAGTTACAGCTCCAACTCAATGATTTAGGAAACAATTGTTTTGTTCAATATAATATCTCTCCATGGGTTCCTCTGGTCTTGTTTACTAAGAAGAAGGATGGGTACCTTAGAATGTGCATTGATTATCGCCAATTAAATAAGGTCACCATAAATAACAAGTATCATTTCCCTCATAATGATGACCTATTTGATCAACTCCAAGGTTCTATATACTTTTCCAAGATTTACTTAAGGTCGGGATACTCCCAAGTTAGGGAAAGGTGCAGATGTTCCTAAAAGAACGTTCCTAACTAGATATGGTCATTATGAATTTCTAGTTATGTCTTTTGTGTTAATAAATGCCCCAGCAGTCTCTATGGACCTAATGAATAGATTTTTCTGATATTACCTCGACTCATTTGTGATTGCGTTCATTGATGATATTTATATATACTCCAAGAATGAAAATGAGCATGAGAGTCACTTGAGGTTGGTCTTGCATGTCCTCAAGGACTCTCATCTTTATGCCAAATTTAGTAAGTATGAATTTTGGTTGAGGTAGGTTATTTTTCATGTCCATGTTAAATATGATGAGGATATAGAGGTCGATCCATAGAATATGCATGTGGTTAACAATTATCCTAGACCTTTGACTCCCAACAACATAAGAAGTTTCTTGGGTCTAGCAAGGTATTATATAAGGTTTATTTATGGATTTTCATCCATGCTTCTCGTTTGATAGCTTTGACCCAAAACAAGGTGAATTTTGAGTTGTAGGATACTTGTGAGAAAAGTTTTCAAGAGTTAAATGATAGGCTCAACATCGTTCCGCTGTTGACCTTAACGGAGGGTAATGAAAGATTTGTAGTGTATTGTGTTGATTCTCGAGTGGGATTGGTATGTTTACTCATGAAACATGGCAATGTGATTGCCTATGCTTCTAGGAAAGTCAAAATTCATGAGAAGAATTATTTAACTCATGATCTTGAGTTAGCTACTGTAGTTTTTGCCTTAAAAATATGGAGATATTACTTGTGTTGTGAGCATGTTGATGTTTTTTTACTGACCATACAAGTTTTCAATATGTATTTACACAAAAAGAGTTAAATCTTCAACAAAGAAGATGGTTAAATTTTTTAAAGGAATACGGGATGAGTGTCCTTTACAATCTAGCAAGGACAATGTGGTTGCGGATGCTTCGAGTCATATAACTATGGGTACGGTGTCTCATGTGGAAGAAGCGAAGAATGATCTTCTAAAAGATGTTCACAGGTTGAATTCATTAGGCATGTAGCTATAAAATATTCCAAATGATCGTTTCATGGTCTATGATACTCTAACTAATCATTAGTGGTGGAGGTTAAATCGAAGCTACATCTGGATCCACTATTGATGGATTTGCAGGAATCCGTACTTGGTGTTTGTTGGTACCAAGAGAGAATATTTACCGGATGTTGAAGATTTGAGAAATCAAATTCTAGATGAAGCACATGGTTCTCGTTATTCTATACATCTGGGTGCCACCAACATGTATCAAGACCTTAGAGAGGTCTATTGGTGGGATGGTTTAAAAAAGGATACAGAAGAGTTCATTTCTAAGTGTCCAAACTGCCAACAAGTTAAAGCAGAGCATCTAAAACCGGGTGGTTTAACCCAAATCATGGATGTTCCTACTTGGAAGTGGTAAGCCATCAATATGGACTTTTTTGTTTGGTAGTCGCAAACCCGGAGGTAAAATGATTCCATATGGGTAATTGTTGATCGGTAAACCAAATTTGCAAACTTTATTCCCGTAAAGTCTACTTATACCGCCGAAGATTATGCAAGAGTATACACTAATAAGATTTTGAGTCTTCATAGGATTAATTTGTCCATAATTTTGGATAGAGGTACCCAATTCACTTCTCGTTGTTGGAAATCGTTCCAAAAGGATTTAGGTACACATGTAAAACTCAGTACTGCTTTTCATCCTCACACACATGGTCAAGAAGAACATACCATATATACCCTTGAAGATATGTTAATAGCCTTTGTTATTGATTTTACAGGAAACAGGGATTATCATCTACTTGTTATTGAGTTCTCTTACAACAATAGCTAGCATTCGCGCATCTCCATGGAACAATTTGAAGCTCATTATGGAAGAATGTGTAGATATCCGATTCGAGGGCTTGAGATTGGTGAATCCTCACTCCATGGTACAGAGATTATCTATAAGGCTATGGAGAAAGTTTGAATCATAAGATATAGATTGAAGAAAGCCTATAGTCAGCAAAAGTCTTATATCGATAGTAGGAGAAGAGATCTTGAAATTTAAATCGGTAATCATGTTTACCTGAAGATTTCATCTATACAGAGGGTGATGATATTAACTAGAAAGGGGAAGTTAAGTGCCCTGTATGTCGGTTCTTAAGAAGTTATAAAACGGGTTGTAAAGGTTGCCTATGAACATAAACTACCTAGTGAACTAGCTTCAGTTAATCTGGTGTTTCATGTTTCTATTCTCAAGAAATGCATAGGCGACCCGGTGTCTATTCTTCCGATGGAAGGTTTAAGGGTGGATGATAACCTCTCCTATGAAGAGGTTCCGGTTGAGATCTTAGATTTCCAATTAAAGAAGTTGATAAATAAGGAGGTTGTCTCTTTAAAAGCTCTATGAAGTAACAATCTTGACGAGGTTTCAACATTGGAGGCTAAAGCCGACATGAAGTCTCGCTACCCTCATCTTTTTACACATTGAGGTTAGAAACTCCTCTAAATAATTAATGAATAATCATGAATTTGACTTGTTTGTGCATAGGTGCATGTTTTGGTAAAAGTTTTACTAACTAGAGATTTAAGAAAATGCATTTATACTCTTTTCTTGCACGTATATGAAATCTGTATGCATGTGTCCTCTTGAGATTTTGTTGTTTTGTTGTTGTCTTGAGAAGAATTATAGCATGATAACTCCTTAATGTAGTTTGAGCTCATGATAATGTTGAAGGATGTTCTTCACTATGTTTTATGAATATGGAGCATTTATATGTTGTGCATACTGAACCGAGTATTATTTGCAAAGTTCTTATATGTGTTGAAATGAGTTGTGAAGGACACCTATTAGTTGTTACTCATTAGGATTTTATGTTGTTGTTGTTTGTATGTTAGTATTGAGTCTATCCTTTCCCTACAAAAATATTTTAGTGCCATTCGGGGATGAATGTTCCTAATGGTGTGGGGAATAATGTAACACTACAGGAATGTCATTGCTTAGACTAATGATTAATCTATTAAATAATGTTTAAAAGGATGTTTCCAGACCTATATTAATGTAATAAACTCATTTAGAAGAGGTTAGAACAAAAACACAAAGAAAGACCTTGACCTTCGGAAACTAGCTAATTTTAACTAGTTGACGTCCCTATGTTTGGTAAAGGTTTCGAAGTGTCAAATGAAGTCAAAAACTTGTAAACAGACTTCAAATAAGTAATATGTTGTACAAAGGTTCCAAAGGTTAGGTCATGGAACCCGAAAGACCACCCGAAGGGTCCTTGGGAAGGACCCAAACTTGGGTGAGCAGGCAGATTGGAAGCGCTGCTGCGTGACGCACAACCAACAGTCAAGACTTTAAAGGATGCCTTACGATGCGAGTCTGAATTGAGGATCACTTCCTTGACCCAAAATTAAGAAAATAGAATGGGAATTGGCACCTTGACCCACAACCACTTCCCAGATTCGTTAAAGTCATATTTTTGGTAATTTAAATTCACATAAATACCCATTTATGTGAAGGATCTTTTAGGTATTTTGTGGGACAACTACATATTGAATTTAGGTCAGCTTTAGATCCTTTTTATACAAATAAACCAAATTAAAAGAATTTCTCTCATCTCTCTCAAGAATGTTCTCTTTTCGAAACTACATTGAAGAATAAGAAAATCTTAAGGAATAAAACGAAGACTTCAAGTTTATCAATCCAAATTTGTGGATTATTCGTCAATAAGGTGTGGGTTTGTCACTCGACGTATTCCTTTCCCCAAGAGGTCCTCTCAAATATAATTTTCAAGAAATTAAAAACCTAGGGGTGTAACTTAACAAAATGGTATTTCATCCTAACTTTAAATATATGACTATAGATGAAAACTAATTGTATTCTATGGTTAATTAAGTGTATATTTTATAGTGGTTGACTTATAATGTTAGATTTCCGCGTGAAGTATGTCATCTCATCTAATAACCGTCTAATAAGACTATAACAATTTGGTCCTATCGCATACATCAATACAAAGACATATAGGTCATACAATGTTTAATATCAAATTGAAGAGGAAAGAATGTAAGAGTCTTACAAACTAAAGCAACATCATAAGCTTGATAGTGGTATTTCCCTCGGAATGTGAGGACCTACCCAACTTGGATGATTCAGAACTCCAAGTCTTCTTCAAAAGTCGTCTGCAAAAGCACTTTAACTGACCAGAACCTAAAATGTTTTGGAAAAGGAATAAATGGGGTTAGTACAAAACTTGTACTAAGTATGAGACCATATGCACATATAATATCAAATCATGCTAAAAAGGGACACTTCAATAAACTATGCAATTTACTTTTAAAACCTTTATGCACATTTAACAACACCATACCAATCAATAAGACATATTCCTTAAGTCATAGCATGTACATTACAAGACCAACAATAAAAAGTCTACTCAAGTCAACATGCATATCAAATAATTGAACACATAGTAAAAGTAACTCTACCATGAAGTTATAATAGCAAGAAGCATGAATAAGAGCACATTTAAACATAACTAAAGCCAGACCATTACTCATGAACCTCCTTATCTTTACTTATGCAATATTTAAGAAAAGCCCCATAACCATACTTAATCAAGAAAACCTATGAAGAACCATATATGTCGAACTTCAGATAACATAACATTAAAAGTACATAATATCATACTTTAGCAATGTAGACCAAATACATGTTCATAAGAGTAATCGACATCACATAGTTTCATTAACATGTAAGATCATAATATACATATTATTTTAATTTATAAGCATAAAAATACATAAGAACATCCTTTTAAGACTTCCCTTATGGTAATCTAGTGCAATGTATAGGTAGAGTCTCATACCCCTACCTAGACAAAGTTAAACCCCATAGGCCATCTTATTTAGAGTTCATTCCTTTAGTTTATTTTACATTTTGGGAACATCTTGCCTTGACCGACATCTACTACACCAACTAATGTGGAATCCGGTGTCATTAAACCCTATACTGAAAGAAGGTGGACTGCTTGCCTAGGTAGTACCCAAACATGAACATAGCAACTATGTGGATCCACTAGCTAGTATTTCTTTTGGGCAACGTAGTTCTTGAACTATGATATATAGTTAGGATCGTTTTATTCTATATGCATTATAATCTCCAATCTCAAAAGGACAATAATGATCCTAAAACCCTATTTGGGAAAGGACACTCCTCACTCTAGTTCACTCTGTGCTAAGATAGAGTCCCTTTTGAAATGACTTTAATACCTTTATTAATCATCATAACTTAATGTAAGTCATAGGCTATAAACCCTGTATAAGCATCTTGATGATCACATCTCAATAACAAGAGAATGATTAATGTCCTTTCATTACAATTCATATTGGAGAGGTTAGCACATTAACGTTTTCATATCATAATAAGTCAAATGGGTTAATCATTACTATCCTAATAACATTACATCTTAGCCAAAACTCACAAACCATAGTCAAGACATTTCAATTCAAAATCATACCAACCCTATAAATCCTAATATAAGTTATACTTCAATACAACATCATCACATAGCCACAAGTAACCATCATTGAAGTAAAGAGTTGGGATCACAAGACTTTCCATGTCTCCTTCATAATTCATCATCAAGGTTTTACCATCAACCCTTAACTAAACCCAACAAGGGTATAATATCATCAAATAACAGTAACCAACATCATAACAAAGCCAATGGAGTCACCACATTACAATCCATCACTAGTTCATAGCTTAAGATAATATACATAGGTTTAATCCATAACATACATCATAACCTAGATCAATTACTCAAGAACTAGAATTTTAGGACTCAATTTCATATTCATATATATATAGTTGATACAATAACATCATCTAGTAGTAATTTAACCAATAACCAATTCAATTGAACAAACATTACACAATTCATATCAAAATCACAACCTAGGGTTAAGGGGAATAGGTTCTCTTCTACAAAATAGATCAATTCATAATCGAGTTAAAATACATGTTAATGTATTCATAATATTCAAAATGAATCATAAACAAACTAATTAATAACAGTAATATCAGATTGGATGAAAACCCACTTGAAAACTCCACTTTTGAATTGAATTTGATGGAACCCTTTGATAAATGATGTCTCAAAGGTGAAAGAGATCCCACACCTTACTAATTGATGATGTTTGATGGAGAAATTTTACCCTTTGAATCCCTTGAACCCACCTCTATCTTGGTCTTCAATGGGGCTTCTTTGGGAGAGAGAAAGAAGAGAGAAGGAAGAGAGTTTTGCGTTTAGGAATTATGAGAGCTTAGGTTATTGCTAGGTTAGAGGATTTATATAGGGGGGTAACTAACTTCATTGGAACTCAAATAAACCCTGATAAAACTCCTAAATAATCCAACTAATTTAATGAATTTAATAGAAACGTAAAGCAATACCAGCCCCTCATAGACGAGACCCTGATCGATTCCTCGTAGGTCAATCGACGACCAGTGTTCCTTTCCTTGCTGCACATCCATCGATGTGTTCAGAGACTATGCAAAAGAGGACTTCCAAGATTTTCGTAAGTCACCATCAGAGAAGGCATCAACACCCCATCAATTCACCAATGGCCTGCTGGTGCCATTCGTTGTTGACACTGTCCCTTGACAACTTTGGGTAACTTTTGCAAGGGTTCTTCTCAAGGGCCCTTGGTGAGTCGTATCCAGCCGTTTCAACTATGAGATAAATCTATACATGTTAGATACCCTTACACCAATATTAAGAATTTTCCGGCACCTAAAAGCTAGTCAAGTAGGCTAAGGCATGCTAGTACCTCATTGAACTAGTTTTTGGACGTTATGGATATTCTCAGACGTTTTGGTTTCTAGACTTCCTAAATTACTTATATTAATTAAAATAAAACTTAAAACAGTTTCTATACCTTTTGAAACTTATGTTAGGCTCTAAAACACATCTTATATTTTTGATGTGTTACATTTTCTCCTCCCCCCCACCCTCGGAACATTCATCCCCGAATGAAACTAAAATCTTTTGAAAGAAGGAACAGACTCAAGACTAGAAGCCCAACCAAAAATAATACATAACAACATAAATCATATCATTTAGACAAGCAAATTCAAAACTTCAATTACCACACATAAGGCTCAAAATCACATTATGAGGAATTTCGTTCTCACAACAACAAGGGCTCAACATATCATATATGAGTCAATTATGCAAAATTTCATCTTACAAACAGACTACATATCATTTAATAAACACTCACCATATCATAATTCACAACATAACTCAAAACAATAAGAATTGCAAATTTTAAAGTCAATATGCACAATTTCAATGTAAATTCAACATAATGACATCAAAAATGCATATTTTTGCAAAACATCACCAAAAATCAAGCAACTTCAATTTTTAGTCATTATTTTTGTTATTTGTAAGAACAACTAACCTTAGTTATGAAATAGATGAGGGTAATGGGACTTCAGATCGGCCACGTCCTCTCATGTGCACTCTTAACTAGGTAATTCTTCCATAACACCTTTACGGAAGCCACAACCTTGTTCCTTAACGACTTTATTTGTCTATAAAGGATTTCAAAAGGAACCTCCTCATAGGAGAGGTTATCCTTCACACCAAGACCCTCAATAGAAAGAATAGACTCGGGATCACCGATACACTACATAAGAATAGAAACATGAAAAATCAGATGAACTGAAGCCAATTCACTAGGCAACTTCAACTCAATGCCACCTTAACAATATTTTGCAAGACTTCATGGGGCCCACATAACGAGGACTCAACTTCCCTTTCTTGCCAAATCTAACCGCCCCTTTCATAGGGGGAATTGTCAATTACACCTTATCACCTTCTTCAAACTCTAATTCCCTTCACCTATGATCAACATATGACTTTTGCCAACTATAGGTTGTGTGAAAAAGGTTCCTTATATTATAAACCTTATCAAAGGTCTTGTAAATCTAATTGGTACCCAAAAAGTTGAGACTAACCCACTTCAAACCATTTAATTGGAGGTCTACATCTCCTACCATACAAAACTTCATAAGGAGACGTGGATATAGATGAATGATATCTATTATTGTAAGCAAACTCCACTAAAGGCAACTGCTTATCCAAATTTCCCTTAAAATCAATAATATAATCTCTAATCATATACTCAAGGTTTTGAATAGTATGCTCTGCTTAACAATCTATTTGAGGATGAAAAGCAATGTTTAACGTCACCTTGGTCTGCAAACCATGATGGAATTACCTCCAAAACCTAGATGTGAATTATGCACACCTATAGAATCTTATAAATAACAAAATAACATGGCGACACACAATCTTATGTATCAACATCCTTTCATACTCTCCATCAAAATAGGTAGACTGGCGGGAATAAAATTATAGGATTTGGTAAACCTATTCTCAATCACCCATATAGGGTCATATTGCTCTAGTGTACGAGGCACACCTTTCACAAAATCAATATTGATGTATTCCCATTTTAAAGTAGGAATTTGGATTTCTTAAAGTAAACAACAAGGCTTTTGGTGTTCGGGTTTCACTTGTTGGCGATTTGGACACCTTACAACGAATTCCGCTATGTCCTTTTTCAAACCTTCCCACTAAAACACATCCCTACGTTCATGATACATCTTTGTAGGACCCAAATTAATGGAGTAACGGTATCCATGAGCTTCCTATGAAATTCGGTTCCTCAAACCATCTACATTGGGAACACACAACCTTCCTTGATACGTCAAGACACCATCCCTTCCATAAGGAGAATGACTGATTAAGCTTGCTAGAACCGATCCTTGAAATCCATCAATGGTTGATGAATATTTTGTTTGGACTTCAACTCAAATACCAATGATTACTCAGAGTTATGATGGACCATATAACAATCATTCGAAGATTCTTCCAACCAAACAACCAATCTAGCCAGCCTATGAACATCATTCACTAGGTATTTCTTGGATTCCTTTACATGAGACAGACTATCCATGGTCATATGACTTAGAGCATCCGCAACGACATTGGCCTTGCCGGGGTGATAGAGAACACTCATTTCATAATCTTTCAACAATTATAATCACCTTCTTTGTTGGAGATTTAATTCCCTTTTAGTAAATATATATTGGAGACTCTTATTGTCGTTATACACATAAACATGTTTTGGGATGGAAAAGTCAGGGTAAAACATCCCCAAGGACCATCCAAGGGTCCTTTAGGAAGGAACCAAAAATAGGTTCCAGGGGTGCCCAAGACAGCCAAAATCATGGAGGCAGTGGACGCTCACTGGGTCAATGATGACCCTTTGGTAGGTCTCATCGATTGGGAATTATTATTGGGAGGTATTAGACCCTTGTTGAGTCTCTGAACCAACCAAAGGAAGGACAGGATGGTCCGTTTGTGGACAAACAGTCCGTCGACTGCCAATCGTTGGTGGACTGCCTCCCTACGTGCAGTTTACTGTAAGTTGAGGGGTGAACTAGTGATTTCACCGCATTTCCAAATAAGAGTATTGGAGCTTATTTAGGGGTATTTTGGGTATTTTAATCATCTATATAAGTGCTAAACAATTAGAATATTTCATTCTTCTAAATCCAAACCCCAAAATCCCTTAGAAATTCCTTAAGACTTCATTGAAGTCTAAAGTCAAAGAAGATCTAGGTGTGACGAATTGAGTGGAGATTCTTCATCAAAATTTAGAATTATCTTCATGAAACTATGGATTTTGATCCTTGAAACTCTATTCATCAAGGAGCCTAACTCTCAAGATGTTTTCAAAAGTTTTCAAAGTTGAGTTGTCCAATTTCATGATTCTACCATGGCTTCTTGGATCAATTTATTATAAACGTTTATTATGGATTAAATTGTTATTTTACTGATGATATTAAACTGAATTGTATGAACCCTATCTTTTTACTAAGTTATGGTGTACTTCATATTGACTAATGATGGTGAATTATGATGTTGATTTCTATGGGCTATATAATGATGTCATAATTGTATTCAATTGAAATCTAGGTTTTATTAGATTTACCAATTTACATTTAATTAAAGTAGTTCATCGATTATTATAGTTTTTATGTTGAATTGATGTTCATGGCCTTTGGTAAGGGCCTTATGATATTGAATTTGATGATTTAGCATCCAATTGAGGTGTTGAGGATGGAGTGGTGGTACGCTTCCTTATTTTCTTTATTCTAATTTCAATCATACTTCAATTATGTTGTGATTGGTATTGTCTAGTTTTGGTGGCAGTGTTATGTGTTTTACTTGCAATTGATGTGGCCTTGTTGGCGTTACTTTATTCAATATGATGATCCTGACCTTGTCGACACTACTTGAAGTAATGTGGATATTTGTGTATTTGATTATGTGAAGCATGAAAATATATATCTATAAGTGAAGTCGTATATGTATGTTTCTATTTATGTTAGTTAGGTGATCATGTAAGACTATGATTTTGACCGTGTTTGTATAGTCTTAGGGTTGAGTGTTGGTTATTGCTAATTGACTATATTAGTCAAATGATGGTCATAATTATGTTGATATGATAGTTTATAGGATTACATGAAGAGAATAAGGGTGATTTCTATGTTCTTGTAGAATGACATGTATTATGAGTTAAAGTGAAGTATGTGGTGTCTTGTCTTTATTGACTTGGGTGCCTAACCTTAGATATAAATAATTGTGAATAAGTGATGTCTTGACTGAGGATGTTAAAACTCGTAGTCTTATATGTATGAATGACATGAGATCATAATTTATGTTAAGAGAGTCTTCTATGTGAAAGCCTTAAACCTAGTGGTCAGGTTATGAATGTTGAAGTTGTAATCCCTAATGGTATCCTTCAAAGTAAAGGAATGATATATTAAGGTTAATTTTCTCGAACGACATCATATTAGTCCTTAGGAACGTCATCATCAAGTTCTTATCACCATTGTGTGGTAGCCTTAGTGGATCTTTCTTTGGTAGGGTAAATGTAATTGGGTTATGAACTTGTTATGATACCCTTTTATGTGAACCTTAAGTGTAAATTACCCTATGATAAAGAAGGCTCGCACCAAGTGAGTATGGTAAGGGAATTAGTTCTAGTTTAAGAGTGAGACTAGATTACAAAGCATGCCATTCATATACCTTAACCATGTACCTACATGGGATGTGTCTAAGTTCTACCATTGGCAAGTACAACAACCTCATCTGAGTAGGATACAACTCCAGATTCCATGTCTTGATATCATAGCCTATGTCTGTTATTGCCTATTCTCATCATGTGGGATACATACTAGCAATAGAGATGTTCTATGATGTTTAGGTTGTGGTATGGGACGCTTTCTAGACATTGCACAATAGGCATTGAAGGTTTTAGTTAGAGTCCTAGGTCTCGTCCAAGATGATTACTTGAATGTACTTTATGTGTTGAATGTCTTCTTAATGAACTAATGAATGTAATGATTTAATCTAAGTAAGAGAGTTTGTTAATGTCATAAGCACTTATGTAGAGTAGTTAAGGGTTGTCTAGTTAAGGTGTGAAGGGGCATAGGAATTGTTACTTCTTACCTTACCTAGATGTGTTTTAAGGATGACTTTAGTAAGGGAAGTTGGTTGATTATATGGACATGATCTAATCCTTAGGTAGTCTTAAGGATTACTTATGTAATCTTTAAGAGGTCAATCATGGATGTTATCTTCTTGGTTTACTTAATTAGATCTTATAATATCCTTTGGAAGGAGAATGTCATATTATCTATGTCTTTATGTTTGATGTCTTGTAAGTGTGTATGTGCCTTGTTATAAGTATTCTTGAGGGTCATTTAGGTATGCTTAGGGATGTCATATGGGCGGTTTCTCTTTGTGTTGCTTAAGTGAGTCTTAGGATAGCTTTTAGTGAGGAAACTACATTCTAGGGAATGCTAAAATGGAAAAGAAAGCACTACATTGTCACAGTGAAGAACTTCAGTGTACAGTGAAATGGCTTCATAGTAAAGTGACTCAAAAATCATGATATTTTGTTTAAATGTTATATATGTGTTTCTAAGTGATCAATATTTTTTGTTATTATAATATTAATTTTCAATCAAAATATGCATATTTCCAATAAATGTCCATTTCCATTATTTTCATGCATTATGTCTTACTTAGTACATGTAGTTGTACTAATCCATGTTTTTATCTATCTCTATTATTCTTGGTAGGTGAGGATCTTTTGGAAAGTGAAAACATGGATGGTACCATCATTCAAGAGAAGTTGAAGTATGTCTTCATTTGACTCAAGGGATATATGTCTTTTATGTTTCTTATTGAAATATTGTAATAAACTAAGTATATTCATATTTTGTATGGGTCGTGTCCCAAGTATTTTTGTGTCTTAAATGAAGAAATTGAGACTTAGTATTTCATATGACTTTATTTGAAACAGATTTTTAAACACTATGATATGTTTTGTGAAAATTTTTAATTCCGCACTACTTTTCAATGTGTTTATGTGATTAATAATATCTAAGGGCTTGTACAAAACCTCCGAAAGGTCAAGTACGTGGGTTGCAATCCGAGATTGCACCTATACTCTAGGCTGTGGTTTCGATATGTGACAGGCTTGGTATCATACCATAGGTTGTGAAAGTAGTTTTAGTAATCAAGAAGTCTCATGTAGTCACGTCTAGTACAGTCTTGACCATCAGTGTGATCGTACAGTAAATTTATAAGTACTCTTTTCTTATGGTTTTGCTTGTGTTTCAAGAAAGATGAATATGAGAAGGATATCAGCTAGGAGAGTTGAGCAGAATAAGGTTCAAGAGTAGATTCCTCCTCAAGTTGAGGAAAATGGGCAAGTTCCTCAAGGTGCCCAAGGTGATCAAGTCCCTACTATGGGTGGTGGTGATGATGCCCCGGAGTTAAGTAATAGGAATATTAGAGAGGCTTTGCTTGATTGAGCCCGAGTCGTGACTATTCAAGTTAATTTAAGTATGGTTCAAAGGGTGAATGATGTGTAGAGCACTAAAAACTCTAGGTTAACACATTTTGTGAGGATGAATCCTCCTATCTTTCTTGGCTTTAAGGTGGGAGAGGATCCCAAAGACTTTCTTGATGGAGTGTATAAGGTGTTGAGTGCTATGGGAGTTACATCTAGGGAGAATGTGGAGTTGTCTTTGTACCAATTAAGCGATGTTTCTCAAATATGGTACACTGAATGGAAGGATTATAGGCCAGACCAGTCTGGTCCTATTTAGTAGAACAAATTTAGGGATGCTTTTCTTGGCATGAACTTTACACTTGAGAGGAGGGAAGTTAAGTTGGAGGATTTTATCAATCTCAAGCAAGGAAATATGAGTGTTAAGGATTACTTTTTGAAGTTATAAATGCTACATAGATATGCACCTTCTCTTGTGTCAAAACCAAGAGATGAAATAACTCGTTTTGTGACGGGTCTAGCCTACTTAGAGAGAGAGGAATGTAGTACCGCTATGCTACATCATGATATGACCCTAGCTAGACTTATGGTGTATGCACAATAAATTGAAGAGTCTAAATTTATGAAGATTGATAGAAGCTTAAAAAGGAGTTGTTTTAACGACCAAAAGCATTCTAAGTTCAAAAAGAGGGCTTAATCTCAAGATTAATCTAGGAGTGCTAAGTTCAAGATTGAGAAAGGAGGCGGTTCTCCAAATGTCGAACCTACATGTGTCACTTGTGACAAGAAACAGTATGATGAGTGTTTATTGGGTATCGGGAGTTGCTATGATTGTGATAATTAAGGACACAATGTGAGAGATTGTCCTAAAATTGCTTCTAGGGTAAGAGAGGGTAAGAAAATTTCTCCTAGTGTTCAAAAAGATTATGCTCCAAAGTAGAGGCATTTCTATGCACTCCGGACTAGATGAGAGAAGCCGGATGGTGATGACGATGATGAGTGTAACATTTATTTTAGAAATATGAGTTCATTCTAAGTGAGGGGTATGGTAATAAGATGGGATAGAATGATATAGAAGCATGTTGCATGTGCATGGTGTTTAGGAGTTTTGTTAAAATTTAAATTCATTAACTTCCTGCATTGTGAATTTTATGTAGCCATGATTATGTTGTAAGATATGTTTTTATGATGTTACTTTGTATACCAGCATGTTCCTATCATGAATTGCCTAAAAGATGAATTTTTGAGAAAAATTGTCCAATACACGGTAAAGATTCTGCCAGTTCACTGTCAAAAATTTCGAAATTTCACTAATTGATTCTTTGGTATAAATTTTTTGTAATGTTGTTATTAACTGATTTATATGGGTATGATATTGAATATAATATTAGTTTTTACTATTTGGAATGATGCGTGTGAGTTTTGTTGCATAATGAGTTATACAATTGCCTTCTAGTTCTTATTGTATTATGATTCTCTTGACTATGTGAAATTGATTTTTTATTCTTATTTTTGTGCTATATAGTATGGTAATGAGCTTCTATCTAAATCTCCATCCTTTGAAATGTTTGGAGACTGGCAAATGTCATTCCAGGACGAATGTGTGCAATTGAGGGAGATTATAAGACCCCGAAAATGACTTAGGTGAACTACATCCTAACATGTTAGTATTTATGGTCTAAGTTCCTATATAGGTCTAACATATGGTATTGAGGCAATGTCTACGATTTTAGGTGCATTGGAAGTCAAACGTCAAGGGACAATCGAGACGTTCGATGACTAAGTCATCTATGTTCCTCATACGTGATTTTTATGTATTTACATATGATTTATGAGGTCATAAGGTCAATAAAAAAGTTATTATAGCACATATAGGTAGTGTTTCAAGTTTTTTGATGTTTGGAGGACAAACGTATAGGAACGTCCATGACGTTCAAAAGGTTTGCCTTGAAATGACCTTGTGTGTCTAAGCATACATAGTTGGACGTTCAAAAGGTTTGCCTTGTAATTACCTTGTGTGTCAAAGCATGTTTTTTTAAGTTTTACATGACCGTTTTTTATTATATTCATGTGAGAGGTGCTAAACGAGTATATAATCAAGTTCAGATTTGAAATGTCTGGGCAAACATCCCCAAGTACCATCAAAGGGTCCATGAGGAAGGACCCAAATATCGGTACCAATCCTACCCAAGACAGCCAAACCACGGAGGCAGTTGATGCATGAGACTTAGTATTGGCATGGAGGAAACACTTGTGACTCTCTGAAAAAACCAACGGAAAGACAGGACGGTCTGTTTGTGGACAAACAGTCTATAAACTTCCAACTGTTTGTGGACTGCCTCCCTGCATTCAATTCACCATAAGTTGAGGGGTGAACATGTAATATCACCCCTCTTCAAAATAAGAGTATTGGAGATTCTTTAGAGGTTTTTTGGGAATTTTAAGTATGTATATAAGTGTTTAACACTTAAAAGATTTCATTCTTCTAAAGATTTCATGAGAAGTTGAAGTATGTCCTCATTAGACTCGAGAGCATATATGTCTTTTAACATTCTTATTGATGTACTCTAATACACTAAGTGTATTCGTAATTTGTTTGGGTTGTGTCTCAAGTATTATTGTTTCTTAAGATGATATCGTTGAGACTATGTATTTCGTATGACTTTATATGAAGAGACTTTAAACGACTATGATATCTTTTGTGAAATTTTTTAATTTCGCACTACTTTTCACTGTGTTTATGCGATGAATGATATGTCAGGGCTTGTACAAGACCTCCGAGAGGTAAAGTACACCGGTTTCAATCAGAGATCGCCCCTAACTTCTAGGGTGTAGTTTAAAGATTTGACAGAAATAATGCATAAAATCATGAAAACGGACATTTATTGGAAATATGCATCTTTTTAATTTAAATATAATAACATAATCATAAAATAAATTTAATACCAAAGATACACACAATAATAATTTATTTAAGCAATTTAGAACATTTTAAAGAAATCTGACAGTAACCAATATCCCTGTTACACTGAATTTCCTCAACTGTACAGTGAGGTTTCTTAGCTTTACCATAGACACTTCATAGCATGCAATTCCCTCATTAAAAGCTATACTTAGGCTCAATTAAGTAAGACAAAGAGAGACCACCCATTACACCCTCTCTAGGCACACCAAAATGATCCATAAAACTACATATAATGAGATACACACACTTATAATACATCAAACACATAAAAATGAGATCGTCGTACCAAAGGTGATTCTAAATCTCACTTGAGTGAGTTGTGAAGAAACCTATCATATAATCCTTTTCACACACATTTAATATATCCTTTAGATTACCTAACATATAATCATTCTCACTTAGTAGCACAACATACATAATATTACATTCTTTATTACAGACGTTATAAAAAGACTTACTCAAGTAAATAAAGATTATAACGTCAATGATTGAACTCTTCAAGATTACCTAAATAATTCTTAAGACTACCAAAGGCTTAGATAATGTCTATTTAACTAACCATCTTCCCTAAATAGAGTCATTCTTTAGACTTATCTATATAAGATAAGAAGTAACCATTTCTATGCCCCCTTCATACCTTAATTAGACAACCCTTAACTACTCTAGATAAGTACTTACTAATTTTAACATGCTTTATTAACTTTATGTCATTACATTCGTTAGTTCATTTAAGACTCATTCATCACATAAGAACATTCAAGTAATGGTCTTTGACAAGACCTAAGGACTCTCACTAACATCTTCAAAGTCGATTTTGCAATATCTAGATAGTGTCCCATACCACAGCCTGAACTTCATTGAACTTCTCTAATGCTAGTAAGTATCCCATATGATGAGAATAGGAAATAACCGACCTAGACCATGGTAGGAAATCATGGAATCCGGAGTTGTAACCTACTCTGATGGAGGGTGTTCTACTTGTCAATAATAGAACGTGGACACATCCCATGAAGGAACATGGTTAAGGAATACGAAGGGCTTACTTTGTATTGCAGTCTCTTTCTTCACTATAGCTACTTCCCAAAACATACTTACTCGGTGCTAGACTTTGTTCTCATAGAGTAATTTACATTAAAGGTTCATAAAAAGGGGTTTCATATAATGTTCATAAACCAATTAAATTCACCCTACGAAAGAGGTCTTCTAGGGATGCCTTACAATGGTGACAAGATAGCTCGTCATGACTTTCCTAAAGAAAATATGATGTCATTCAAGACAATCAAACTTATTTCCATCATTCATTACATGAAGGATACCATTACGGCTTTTTACTTCAAGGTTTATAGCCTTACAACTAGATGCATGGTGTCACATCAATAACCTTCTTAACATCATTCAAGGTCTCATGTAATTTGTACATTCAAGACTAAGAATCTTTAGCATCCTAAGTCAAGACATATCATATTCACATTCATACATGTATCAGGTAAGGGACACAAGTCTACCAACACAAGACACAACATACCTTACTTTAGAACATATTTCATATTATTCTAGAAGCAAATAGGCATAACAAACATCATCTTTAGGTAATCCTATTCACTACTATAACATCATAAATATAACCATTATTGACTCATATAGTCATGTAAGGATACCCATGCATCAATTCAATTAACACTCACCTAAAGACATAGTCAGAGTCTACCATATTCACCTAACAACATCAATAGAAGAACAGATAGTTTCACTTTATCACAAGTAGATGAATATATCTATTGTTCACATAATCAAGGACACAAATCATCATAATTCTTCAAGTAGTGCTGACAAAGTCATGCTCATCATAAAACACAAAGTAACGCCGACAAGGCCACATAAAATTCAAGTAAAACATATCACCACAACCATAAGTGGACCACAGAAACCACATCATAGTTAAAGTCTAACTAACATAAAATAAATAAAATTAGGGCAGCTTACCACCAATCCATTCTCACTGCTTCAATCCAAAGCTAAATGATCCAATTCAATGTCATAAGGCCCTTATACATGGCCATGAACATAAATTCAATATATAAACTATGATACTCCATGAGTCTAAGTCAATTAAATATATATTTATCAATATAAGACCAAGTAGACATCAACTTAATACAATTCGTACATCATTCAATAGCCCATAGGAAACTACAGTAGAATTTATAAGCATTAACAAAATATCAATTAATCCATAAAGTAGTAAACAACTAGGGTTCATCAATTACATGAGTTCATAGGTTAATTAAGTAAATCATCTAATTAAAAACAATTCAATAAATATTCAATGCTTTAAAACCATTTATGTAAGAAGCCATGAATAAATTTCAAATTAGAAAACTCATCTTTTAAGAAGTTGTTGAAAATCACTTCTAAGATTGGATCCTTGATGAATAGAGTTTCAATTATCAAAAACCATACCTTATTGGTTTTAATCAATGAAATTGATAAAGAATAACCACTGAAATTCCGAATTGAAGCTCTTCCTTGAATTTTGGCTTATATGGAGTTTTAGAGTATTTTTAGGATATTTTTTGGTTTTGATTTTGAAGAGTCAATTCTCTTAAGTGTTTAAGACTTATAAACACATTTAAAATACCCAAAATTCCCTTAGGAAACCTCGAAAAATCTTATTTGGACGTGGTGTGAAATTGCCATTTCACCCCTTTCACTTAATAGGGAACTGCATAGGAACTTAGCTCACACACGGTTTTCAATCGGCTGTCGTTTTCCTTACCAACGGAACGTTCTGTTGGTCCATGGTTTGGGAAATAGGCTGGACCTTTTCTTGGACTTCTCCTACGCCTAATTCCTCACCCATGATACCTATCGATTGGGAGTCAAGTGGACCACGAGCCGTCTATTGCCTCCGTCGCTTGGGACTGTTTTGGGCAGTCTTTGCTCAAAGATAGGGTCCTTTCTTAAGGACCCTTAGAAGGTTTTGTGGGATGTTTTCCCGAACGTTTCTAACCCGAATATGTTTGTATAAGAGTTAAGGACCTCCCATATCAATTTCATCTAAAACAAACAAGTAAAACTTGACAAAACATCCTAGGACACACAAGGTCATTATGAGCAAAACTGTTTCGAATCTCATAGACGTTGTTGGACGTTTGACCTCCAAAGCTCATGAAACTCAACACACTAACTATAATCTCTATAATAACTCATTTAAAAACCTCATATGCTCATGAAACACACATTTAGGCACATAACCACACATGAGACACACAGGTGACTTAGTCGTTGAACGTCTTAGTCGTCTCTTGACGTTTGACTTCCAAATCACTTAATACTCTAACAATTGCCTCAATACCGCATTATAAACAAATTATGAATTTATACCTTCAGAAAAAACATGTTAGGATCTTGCATCACCTAAGTCATTTTCAAGGTATTACAATCTCCTCCACTTAAACAACATTCGTCCTCGAATGACACTTGCCACTCTCCAAACAATTGCAACCATAAAGATTCCACTTAAAAACTCATGACCATACAATATAAAAATTATAGAACACACAAGTAAAAGAGAATCATCAATTTCACATCATTAAGAGAATCACAACACAACAAGAAGTTAGAAACAAATCTACAAGTCATTATGTCATTAAACACACATCCTTCATTCTAAATAACAAAGAATCATTTTATGTTCATTATTATGCTCATAAATATCAGTTCAAACCATATTTCAAAAATTTTAGACCAAAGAATGATTTACTCATTTTTTGCAAAAATCTCACAGTAAAGTGGCAGTCTTACCTTTGAACCTGCTTCCAAATTTCAAAAAAGCAAGTTTTAACCAATTCATGATGAAAAAATGCTAATATGCAAGATAAAACTATATAAACATACTTTAAATGAAGGAAATCAATTAAATAAAATTTCAACAAGACTTCTAAACACCATGCACATGCAATCATACTTCTATGACTTTCTACTCTCAAGCTTGAGTTTAATAGAAGATATAAGATAACCAATCAAAACACCTTTACTTACCATACTCCCTTTTATAGAAGGAAATCATACCACTAAGGAAATGCAAGAACTTAACATCATAATCATCATCCTCATCCGACTTCGCTCCTCTAGTCCGGAGTGCATAGAAACGAGCCTTTGCCTTTGGAGAATCATCCTTTGGAACATTACGAGCAACTTGCTTATTATCTCTAGTAGGAATATCACTCACCTTCTTTCCATATTTACCACAACCAAAAAAATTTGCGGTACGCAATAGTCACTCCACATAATGTTTCTTTCCACAAGTATCAAAACTAGTTTTACAATCTTCAGAACCACAAACCTTCTCAAGTTTGGCCTTATTCCATCTTGAGTTTAAGCCCTCTTTTTTAACCTAGGTTGACATTTGTCACTTGAGCCACTCCTCTTCAAGTTTCTAGCAATCCTACAAAGTTAGACTCCTCAATTGATTGATCATACACAATGAGTATAGCTAAGGTCATATTATCATGTAGCATAGTTGTATGTCATTCTTTTTTCACTAGGTCGGCAAGCCCATCACGAACCTACTCCTCTTATCCCTAAGGTTAGACACCAAGGATACAGAAAATCTAGAAAACCTAGAGACTTCAAAGAGTACTCCTCAACACTCGTATTCCCTTACTTGATATTGTTAAACTTCTCTACCTTCACCTCCCTCCTCTCACGGGGAAAATACTTCCAAAAAAAGCTTCTGTAAACTCTTCCCACTCCATAGGAACTGACTCAACCGGCCTATTGTCTTTCTATTGAGTGTACAAAATTTGAGCGATCTCCCTCAATTGGTACGAAGTTAACTCTGCCTTATCCCTAGAAGTCACAAACATGGCACTCAACAACTTTTACACACCATCTAGGAACTCTTGGGATCTTCTCCCACCTTAAAGTCAAGAAAGATAGGAGGATTAATCCTCACAAAATCAGTCAATCTAGATGTCATAGTGGTCTACATAACATTCACTCTACGTACAATAATCATATGTGACATGGGTAGTCAAAGCTCAGGCTAAAGTAAGTAAAGACTCTCTAATATCCCCATTAGTTATTTCCGGGGGAACCACCGGAACCTCATTACCTTGACCTCCAATAGGGACATAACCACCTTAATTACCTTAAGGAACTTACTCAAATTGCTCAACTTGAGGAGGAATTTCCTCATTCACATCATTCTCATGAACTCTCTTAGCTGGTGTCCTTCTCGTATTCATCTTGCTATTACACCATGAAAACCATAAGAAAGTAGTACTCATAAGTTTTATTGTACGGAACGACATAGGAGTAGAATATAAGGGGAAAACTATCATTCTATAGACTTTCTCCCATAGATGTGTCGCTACTCACACCGATTTTAAAGACTCAACTAGACGTCACTTGATAAAACTTTTTGATTTCTAAGACCACTTTCATGACCCATGCTCTGATACCAAGCTTGTCACGATCCGAGACTACACCCTAGAAGAAAGTTTCACTCTCGAATCGTGGATCGCCGTACTTGACCTCTTGGAGGTCTTGTACAAGCCCTTCCGTATTGTTCATCGCATATAAACATATGAAAACTAGTGCGGAATTAAAACTTTTCACACAAATATAAAAAAACACCTTTCATACAAAATCCATAGGAAATACTAAGTCTCATTTCATAAAATCTTAGACTCAATAATACTTGATACACGGCCCATACAATACGAATATAGATATACTTGTTCTATTACAATACTTCAATAAGAGACATAAAAGACATCTATGCCTATGATCCAAATGAGGACATACTTCAACTTGCTTGAAAGATCTTCTTATCCAAGATTATCTCTCCAAAACCATCTTCACCAATGAATCACTTTAGAGATAGATAAAAGCATGGAATTAATACACATGTACTAAGTATGACATAATGCATAAAATCATGGAAACAAACATTTATTAAAAATATGCATACTTTTTATTTAAATATCAAAACATAATCATAAGAACAACATTTAACACCTTAGAAACACATAACAATTCACTTAACCAATTTAGAACATTTTTATGAAATCATACAATGACCTATGTCCCTGTTATAGTGAAGTTCCTACACTGTACAGTGAGGTTTTTTAACTTTATCATAGATACTTTGTAGCATGCAATTCCCTCACTAAAAGCTATCTGAAGACTCACTTATGTAAGACAAAGAGAGACCGTCCATACACCCTGTATAGGGACACCTAAATTTATCTTAATCCCACCTATAATGAGATATTCACTTTTACAATAAATCAAACACATGAACAAGAGATTCTCCGACAAAAGGTGATTTTTAAGTCTCACTTGAGTGACTTGTAAAGCGACCTCCCATACAATATTTTTCAAACACACTTAAGATATCCTTTATATTACCTAAGATAGAATTGTTCTCACTTGATACCACAATATACATAATATAAAATTCTCCTTAAAAAGATTATCAAAAGACTTACTCAAGTAAATAAAGATGATTCTTTCCATGATTGACCTCTTCAAAACTACCTAAATAATCTTTAAGATTACCTAATGCTTACATAATGTCTACATATTGACCTCTTCAAAACTACCTAAATAATCTTTAAGATTACCTAATGCTTACATAATGTCTACATAATTAACCATCTTCCCTAACTAGTCATTCTTAAGACTTATCTATATAAGATACAAAGTGACCATTTCTATGCCCCACTCACACCTTAATTAGTCAACCCTTAACTACTCTATATAAGTACTTATTAATTTTAACATGCTTTCTTAAGTTAACGTCATTACATTCATAAGTTAATCTAAGACTGATTTTCACACAAGGACATTCATGTAATAGTCTTTGACAATACCTAGGGACTGTCACTAACATCTTCAAAGTGTATTGTGCAATTTGTAGATAGCGTCTCACACCACCACCTAAACATCATTGAACTTCTCTAATGCTAGTAGGTATCCCATATGATTAGAATAGGCAATAACCGACATAGACCATTGTAGAAAATCATGGACTCCGGAGTTGTAACCTACTCTGTTGGAGGGTATTCTACATGTCAATGGTAGAACGTCGACACATCCAATCTAGACACATAGTTAAGGAATATGAAAGACTTACCCAACCATACTCACTCAGTGCTAGCTTTGTTATCAAAGAGTAATTTACATTAAATGTTCATACAAAGGGGTTCCTTATAAAGTTCATAACCTAATTACATTCACCTTACCAAACATGTCCTCTAGGGCTACCATACAATATCGATAAGATACCTCATCATGAAATTCTTAAGGAAGAAATGATGTCTTTCCAGCTAATCGAACCTAAGTCCTTCATTCATTACAACATGGATATTATTACGACTTTCTACTTCAATCTTAATAATCTTACCACTAGTTTCAAGCTTTCACATAAATAACATTCTTAACATCATTCAAGGTCTTACTTCATTCATACATTCAATACTAAAAGGCTTTAGCATTCTATGTCAATACATCTAATATTAACATTCATACATGTATCAAGTTGGTTACACAAGTCTACCAACACAAGACACAATATACCTTACTTTAGCACATATTCATATCATTCTAGAAAAACATAGGCACAACAAATATCATATTTAGGTCATACTTAAACTACTACAACATTATAAATATAACCATTATAGACTCATAAAGTCAAGTAAGAATAATCATGCATCAACTCTAAGACTACTCACCTAATGATATCGTCATACTCTAACACGATCACCTAAAAACTTCATTAGAAGAACACATAGTTTCACTTAATCACAATTAGATAAATACGACCATACTTCACACAAAAAACTAAAAAAATCATCATAATACTTCAAGCAGTACCAAAAAGGCCATGATCATCCTAATACATAAAGTAACGCCGACAAGGCAACATAAATTGAAAGAAAAGCACACAACACTTCCACCATAAGTGGACAAAACAGTCACATAATTATTCCAGTCCAATTAACATAAACTAAATATAACTAGGGCATCATACCACCAATCGATTCTCACTACTTCAATCCAAAGCTAAATCATCCAATTCAATATCACAAGACCCTAACCTATGGTCATGAACATCAATTCAATACACAAACTTTAATACTCAATGAATCTAAGTCAATTCAATATACATTTATGAGTCTAAGTCCAATTGGAATAAATTGAATACAATTCTTACATCATTCAATATCCCATACAGAACTACACTAGAATTCATAAGCGTTAAGACAATATCACTTAACCCATAAAGTAGTCAAAAAATAGGGTTCATCAATTGCATGTGTTCATCGGTTAATTGATTTAAAATCATCTGACTAACAACAATTCAATCAATATTAAATTCTTTAAAACCTTTAATGTGAGAACCCATAGATATATTTCAATTTAGAAAACTCATCTTTTAAGAAGTCTTTGGAAATCACTTTGAAGATTGGCTCTTTGATGAAGAGAGTTTCAAGGATAA
This sequence comes from Solanum peruvianum, assembly GCA_027705065.1. Lineage (NCBI taxonomy): Eukaryota > Viridiplantae > Streptophyta > Magnoliopsida > Solanales > Solanaceae > Solanum > Solanum peruvianum. The sequence goes on along the minus strand of JAKWJD010001763.1, from coordinate 39,728,038 downwards.
AAAACAATACCTTATTGATTTTAATAAACAAAATATAATGAAGAATAACAACTAAAATCACCTATTGAAGCTCTTCCTTGAGTTTTGGCTTCAATGGAGTTCTACAGTATTTTTAGGATATTTTTGTGTTTTGATTTTGAAGAATGAATTATTCTAAGTGTTTAAGACTTATAAAGACATTTAAAGTACCTAAAATACCCTTTAATAACCTCCCAAAATCTTATTTGGAATTAACTTTACCTTTTTCACTTAACAGTGAACTGTGCAGGAACATAGCTCACAGACGGTTGCCTATTGACTAGTCGTTTCCCAACCAATTGACCGTCCGGTTTGTTTGTGTTTTGGGACAAAGGCTAGTCCTTGGTTTGGCCTTCTATAACGCCTAGCTAATGAGCCACCACACCCATCAACGGGGTGTCGAGTGGCCCACGATCTGTCTACCACCTCCGTCATTTGGGACAGTTTTGGGCAGTCTTGGCTCAATTAAAGGGTCTTTTATTCAAGGACTCTTGAGTGGTCCTTGGGGATGTTTGCCCGCAAAATTTCAAACCCGAATATGCTCATATACAATTTTAGGACTTCCAATATAAAATTTATCCGAAACAAACACATAAAACTCGACGAAACATCTCAAGAAACACAAGCTCATTTAAAGGTAAACCTTTTAGAATGTCATGGATGTTCTTGAACGTTTGACCTCCAAACCTCATGAAACTTAACACAGTAAACACTATAATAACTCATGTCAGAACCTCATAATCTCATGAAACACAAATTTAGTCATATAACCACAAATGAGAGACATAGGTGACTTAGTTAGCGAACGTCTTAGTCGTCCCTTGATGTTTCACTTCCAAATCACCTAATACTCTAACCATTGCCTCGATACAACATTATAGACCAATTTGGGACCTTAGACCTTCATTACAACCATGTTAGTCTCTAGATTTACATATGTCATTTTCAAGGTATTACATACATCACAAGACCAACAATACAAAGTCTAGTCCAGTCAACATCCATATCATATAATTGAACACATAGTCAAAGTAACTCTATAATCAAGTTATAATAGAAACAAGAATGAATAAGAGCACATTTCAACATAACCATAGTAAGACCATTAGTCATTACCCTCTTTAAGTCCACTTGTGCAATAATTAAGCAAAGTAACATTACCTTATTCAATCAAGTAAACCTATCATGAACCATAACTAATGTCCAACTTCACTTAACATGACATTAAGAGTACATAATATCATACTATTGCAATATAGACCAAATACATGTTCGTAAGAGTAATCAACATCACATAGTGTCATAACATATAAGATCATCATATACATATAATTTAGATTCATTAGCATATGCATACATAAGAACATCCTCCTAAGACTTCACTTAAGTATAACTATTGTAATGTATAGGTACAGTCCCATACCCCTACGTAGACTTAGTTAAATCCCATAGGTCATTTTAGTTAGAGTTCATTCCTTTAGTTCATTTTACATTTTCTGAACATCTTTACTTAACCGACATAGACCACATGAGCAAATGTGGAATCCATTGTCATGAAACCCTACATAGAAAAAAGGCAGACTATTTGCCAAGGTAGTAGCTAAACATTAACATAGCAACCACGTGGATCCACTAACTAGTACTCCTATAGGGAAAACGTAGTTCAAGAATTAGGTGATATAGTTTGTATACTTTTTATTGTAGATGGATTTTTATCTCAACTCTCAAGAGTACAATAGTGATCCTACATTCCGTATGTGGGAAGGACACTCCTCACTCAAGTTCAGTCGGTGCTAAGCAAGAGTCCCTTTTAAAATATCGTTCATATCTTTATTAATCATCATTACTTAATGTAAGTCATAGGGTCTAACCCTTGTATAAAAATAATCATAGTCATCATATCTCAATAAGAATTTCCAGAGTATTGTCCTTTCATTATAATTAATATAGGTGAGGTTAGCACATTAACATTTTCATATCCTAATAAGGAACATTGGTAAATCATCACCATTCTTATCACATTAGAAGCTAGCCAACACCTCACAAACCATAGTCAAGACATTTCAATTCAACATCATACTAACCCAATAAATCCTAATAAAGGGCATACTTCAATACAACATCATCACTTAACCACAAGTAACCATTATTGAAGTAAAGAGTTGAGATCACAAGACTTACAAAATCTTCTTTCTAATTCATCATCAAGGTCTTACCATAAACCTCTAACTCAACCCAACAAGGGTATAATATAATCATAGCTTAAGACAATAGACTTAGGTCAAATCATCACACACATCATAACCTAGATTAATTACTCAAGAACTAGCATGATAGTACTCAATTTCATATTAATATATCCATAATTGATACAATAACATCAAATAGTAGTAATTCAACCAATAACCAATTCAATTGAACCAACATTACACATTTCATATTAAGATCAAAACCTTAGGTTAAGTAGAATAAGTCATCTTCTACAAACTAGACCAATTCATCATGAGTACATGTTAATCTATTAATAATATCCAAAATAAATTATAAATAAAGTAATTTATAACATCAATTTCGTATTGGATGAAAACCCACTTGAGAACAACTTTTGAAATCAATATGATAAAACCCTTTAAGGACAGAGGTTTCAAAGGATAAAGAGATATAATAAATTACAAATTGATAAATATTGAAGGAGAAACTCGAACCTTTTCATCCCTTGAACCTACCTCTATCTTGGTCTTCAATGGGGTTTTTTTGGGAGAGAGAAAAAAGAGACAAGGAAGAGAGTTTTGGGATTGGGAATTATGAGAGCTTAGGTTAGTCTCATTAGGCTAGAGGCTTTATATAGGTTGTTAACTAACTTAATTAAACCTCTCATAATCCATAAGTAACCTCCTAACTTATCCAAAATTAAAAAATTAATTAGAAACGTGCAGCAAAACCAACCCTCACAGATGAGACCCCGATCAACGCCTTGTGGGTCAATCGACGGTTTTTGTTCCCTTCTATGCTACACAGCAGTGGATGAGTTAAAAGAATATGAAAAAATACCTTTCAATATTTTTTCTAAGTTACCATCGGCAGAGGCATACGTGCCTCATCAATTCACCAACGCCACGTTTGTGGCATTCGTTGGTGACACTGTCCCTTAACAACTTTTGGTCACTTGTACAATGGTCTCAAGATCCCTTATTTGGTCCTTAGGGATTACTGACCAGACGTTTTGAATATTAACTAAATAATACATTTTATACATCCTTCCACCAATTTGCATCATTTTCCGATTCGTAAAAGCAAGTTGAATAGGTTGTGGCACGCTAGTACCTCATTGAACTAGTTTTCCGACGTCATGGACGTTCATGGACATTTTGGTTTCTACACATCCTAAATGACTTGTGTTCATTAAAGACCTTAAAATAGTGTATAAACCTTTTGGCACTTATGTTAGGCTACAGAACACGTCTTAGATTTTCAAAGTATTACATTTATGATGTTTATGTTAGCGTATAAATGATGTAAAAATACTAATGAAGCATGTATGATGATGTTATGCATATATGCTAGTCTATGAATATGTTAATATTGTGAGATTATGATAAGAATACTATAATGAAAGTTTATGATATTCTCTTTTATGCTTATACGAGATGATTTATGATATGTTAAATCTCACTAATGATGAGTTAAGATGAAAGAAAATTCTCATATAATCCTAAAGAGCTCATGATCATGTTTAAACAAGGAGTTAATCCTATGACTTATGATAATATTTATGAAAAAATGATGACTTTAAGGTTAATAAAAAAGGGACTTTATCTTAGCATCGATGGACTAGATATGAGAGGTGTTCCTTCCCTTATTGGAATGTAGGTTCACAATGACTCTCATGAGATACAGGCAGTCATATAATGTGGAACTGTCGGTCTCTAATATACCTCCTAGTTCTTCAACTATGTTGCCACCTTGTGATACTAGCTAGTGAATTCACCTAGAAATATGTGTCATGTTTGGTCTACTTTGGCTGGTAGACCACCTTCATTTGGTGTGGCGCTTCATGAAACCGGATTCCATATTTAGCTCACATGAAAGGTATGATGCTTATGATACTTTTTGTTACTCTAATATGAAGTTGGTTACGTTAAGGAACATGTCATTGGTTTATATTGCTTTATGAGGTGATGACTGTTGATGTTACAAGTTATATAAAGCAAAGATTTACTTATGGTCTCCTATTTTATCTACTTGTTTGTGTGGGGTTATGGGTCTTCACATGACCATTGCACTTGTAGGTTAGGGATGGGTTCATTGGTAAGTTTTTTTATGTTGTATTTATATGATCTATTGAATATGATATGTTAACATGACTCTATGATAATATGTCTTTTATTACGACCATGTTTTATGTTGAAGGAATCCTTAACTTGTATAAATTCTATGGTATGTGCTTTGATGATTTTCAAATAACTTAGCATGTTTTATAAGAAATTATCCTTTTCATGAATGTCCTTAAATGTTATGTGCATATAACCATATTGAAGATTAAAAAGGTCGGTTGAACAAGCTTTGAACTCTTTCTCCAAGTGCTGGTAGGTCCATGTTCAGGGATGCTATCTTTTCGTACTCTAGCTTGTAAATACTTGAGTAGGTATTAAGAATACCTTTGATTCTTTTTACGTTCTTTGGATTCTTTCGTATTACGGCCTATATGGCTTATTGACTTTTATTGTCTAAGTCCAGATTCGTACTCTTTAGATGGTTTTTATATGAGACAACTTTTAGAATATCGCTACATATGTTTTCATGACTGTTATGTATTATCTCTAAGTATACTTCACATAGTATTAAAAGTTTTTAAAATTTTCTGCAATTTAAACTGATTACATGTTATGACGAATGCTAAGAGTTTGTCCGAGTCCTCTAACATACATGTTATGTATGACATGTTGTGACATATGGCTACATGTGTATAAACTATTAACCCTTAACTTTATATCATATTAGACATTATAATTGATGTATGGATTAGTTATTACTTCACACCAATTGACACTAGCCTAATTAGATAGTATCATACTTAATCTACGTTGATAATTATTTTCCTATTCCTACCACCTTGGTCTGGCAAGACGCAACAAAGCGAGTTCTAATGTGTTCACTCATTAAAAAGACTTCTCTATGAAAGATTTATCAATACAAGAAAAAACACTAGTAGAGAATTATTTAATAGATAGTATTACTTTGTTAATTACCCATGATTCGCAAAACCCAAGTGTGGATTTAGTTACCCATGCTAGTAAAATCATATTTCATAGTATTTTAAAGAATTCATTAACTTACTTAACAATAAGGAAAAACCCATAAATTCTACTTGAAATTGCAAGAAAATAGCAATAAAACAAAATCAGAATTTGATTATTTGCCAATGTTTGAAAAAATAAAATCTCCAAAACAAAATAAAAGAATAAAAACAAATAGCTAACCCCCAAAAATGAAATTTTAATCCCCTATTTATATGAAACATAGTCCTAAACAAAATTGAAATTAAATAAGGAAAGTTTTGTGTAGAAACGCGGCTTGAATCGACGACTTCATTGAAGGACTGTCGGTCAATCGACTACCTCCGACCGTCCATACTTGAAATTATTTTTCTTCACCAGATAGCACCTTATCTAACTCAAAAAACGGACCAGAAGTATAGTGCGTCAATCCATCTACGTTCAGTCGGTGCTTCTCCGTCGTTCAACACTTAGAATCTTGTGAAGTCCAACACTAGAGCCTGCTTTTAATAAATCAATGGTTCACCAGTATATTCCGTTGATCAATCGAAGGACCGTCATTTATGCTCATAGTTCCACGTTTAGTTAGATTTCCGTGATCTTCTCTCTTAGTCAGAACTGTACAGCGACGGTCACCACCTGATTGACGGATCGTTGATGCCCTTATTAAGTCATATTTTGCATTTTTTCAGCTGCCTTATGTGTTTTCAACCTAGACATCTTTCGTGCACAACTCCTGTGTAAAATGCATTGAGAAACCCATGAAATCACGGTACATCAATATGCTTTATGAAGTTTGAATTGTATATGTTTTATAGATTATGTCTATGTGAAGTAAATGCATATATAAAGAATGATAGTGTGTGATGTATGTTGAATGAAAGTATGGATATGTTTAGGAGTCAATGTTATGAAAATGGTGATTATGTGAAAGGTATGATCACATGGATACCCTTCATGAGTTGATATGTGGTGCTCAATATTTACCGTTAACCTATGGTTAATGAATGTCTTAGACTCCGTGGGGGAGTTATTCTTTTCACTAAGACGATTTGATGAAGGAGTGGGTACACTTCTTGAGTAAAGATGTTGTATGTACCTCTTGAGATGAGTTCTCCTCACTACAATATTAATGGTAACTTAGAACCAATATCCTTATTCCTTAACTATTTGCCCACATAGGAGTAGCTATTTGATACCCCATGTAAAGGCTTAAGAATGACCATATGTTAGGCACGTTGGGATCCCTCATCAGCTAGGGGTTAATACCGGGATCGCATGTCTAGCTCTTTTTGGTCTATGTCGGTCAAAGGTAGCACCCACAACAGAATGTAATGAACTAAGTCTTCTAAAGGGTGTACTGCTTAGGGTAGGTTCTTGTATGTAACGTTATCAATCCATTGCACAAGTAGGCACTTTAAAGGGAAGTCTTGGTGTTTATTTATATGCAATGTATGAATGGTTCATTATGTGATGTAAATGAAGATAGGTGATTTAAAAGTTAAGTATTTTATGATGAAGTTTATGAATGATTAATGGTGTGTACTTGATCTAAGGGAATCCCAAAGGAGCACCTTGTGGGAGTAGTAGTATGGGATGCTACTTTAATATTGTATCTATTGTAACTTGGGGTTGTCTTGGAAAAGGTAAATTATGTGAAGTCCTTAAATGCAAGTATATTTCTTTAATGTCTAGTTATAGAATATGCACTTGTTACCGTTGCGACGTAAGCCTAAGGTAGTTACCCTTGAGGATCACATGAGTTCACTATGAGTTGAAATGAAATCAGTTTTTTGTAAGGTTCCTTGAGTTCAATATAAAATGAACTTTTGAGCGAAAATTATGAAAGTTTCATCATTTGTGAGAAACAATGATTTATATGCTATTTTAATTCTATATTCATGGGGGATTTACTCAATTAACATGAAAGCTTTATCTCTACAAAAAAGTCCTCTTTTGCAAGTTTTTGCATAAACCATCCTTAGTACAATGTTTGGTTAGACCCCATACTATTCTATACTCTATAAATATAGGTTGGAAGCAAGTGGAAGTCTAGAATACAAAGCTTGGGATCGACACTCTAAAGACTCGGTATGTCCTCATATATTCGAGGACATAGTCTTTATCTATTTAGTTTCTTCTATTAAGACTTGTATAAGACTTTTTATGTATTTCTTTCAGTGTAAAGGGTCGTGTCTCTAAGATATTCAAGTGGTGTTTTTTTAAGTTGGCTTATGACGATGAGACTACTGTTTAGTATTTTATAAAACATATTTCCTTATTATTATAATTTTGGTGAAAAGTTTTAATTTTGCTCTACTTTTCATGTCTTATGCAATGAATAATAGTTAAGATGCTTTTAAAAGACCCCAAATGGTCAAGTACGCCTTGTTACGCCTCAAAAGTGCCCACTTCTTCTAGGGTGTACTTAGGGGTCGTTACAAGATAGATGAACATAAAACAATTTGAAGACATTCATAAAAGGGACCATTTCTTTAGATACATGCTAAGTCATTTTAAAAACCTTTATGCAGGTAGAAGAAAAAATATACAAGACAATGATCACAACAAAACAAGAAAGGTACATAAACAAGAACAATCTCATCATAATGCCACATTAGCATTTCATGTTCAATAAGTCATATCATAAACATAAAAGATCCTTACCAACAATATCATCCCTAGACTACAAGTGTAATGCTCATGTAGAGCCCCATAACCCCACACAATCAAGTTAACAAGATAGGAGATCATAAGTAATGACTTGCTTAATAACATGTATTATTATAGGTAGTCATCACAAATATTAACAACGTAGACTGATACAATGTTCATCAATGTAACCAACATCATATAAGAATAACATTATAGAAAGTCAACATTATACATTTCATGATATCATAACACATAATAACATAAGAACAAAATCCTAGGACTTCCTTCAAGGCCCACATGTGAAATACATAGATAGATTCACATACCCCTATCTACACTAAGTCAAAACCTTTAATTAACCCTAGTTAGCGCTAATCTTCATTACTTCATTTTACTTTTTGAAACAATTGCCTTAACACACAATGATCATATGAGCTAAATATGTGATCCGGCGTTATGAAACCCTACGCCGAAAGAAGGTGTTTTACATGCCACAATAGAATCAAAACATAAACATAACATTCTAGGTGGATCCACTTGCGAGTATTCCAATGGGGGAAACATAGTTCAATAATTAGGAGACATGATTGAGACCCACTTTATTCACCATTGTATTGTAATCTCTACCTTCCAACATTGGCAAGGGACACCTCTAATATCTACTTCACTCTGTGCTAAGCTAAAGTTCCTTTTTGATTGTCATTAAGCCTTTATTAATCATCGTAACTTAGTATAGGTAATAGGAGACTAACCCTTTGTATATCATAATAATTATATCATTTGGAATTGCATGAGAACTTCTTTTTAATACAACCCTCATATGTGAGGTAAACATCATTATCATCATATCATAGTAAGGCACATAAGTGATTAACAATCAACCACATTATATCGTCATACCTTAATCATAATCTCATAATACATATAGTCAAGACATTTCAATTTTATTCATCGTACCATCACCTACTAAATCTAATCACATGAATTACTTCAATTGAACATTTTCAAGTATAATCCATCATAATTAAATTAAAGGATTCAAGATCAATAAATTAAACCAACCATATTCATCCATCAATATACTTAGTAACATCATATAATATTAATCAACACAAGAACTAAGTTGATTGTATCATCACTAACAAAATCAATATCAATCCATAACCTAGGGTTAGGGGAATCGGTTTTATCATAAATTCTTCAACAATTAGATTCAATCCCAATAATACATTACCCTAGGCAGTCGATGAATGAAATAAAATAGTTTAAACAAGTCTATTAATCAACATATTCATCATTTCCCATCATTTCATAAGCAACATCCAATATTTGGGGAAATTGGGGAAAGGACATGATCTACACAGAATACCCTTAATTAAAATCAATTACAAAACTATATATACTTAATTATCCATATGCAATGACAATTTGACATGATCAATCATCAATTTAATTTTAAAAGAAATTTCATTTGCAGAAGAAAACCCTTGGAATCGGGTGATATAGAATAAACTTTGAAAGAACCTCCTAGGAAAAGGAAACCCAACAATGAAGAACTAATACCTTACTTAAGTGTTATACATAAAATTAGAGTGAAATCCTATAGAATTTGATCTTCTTCTTCAAGCTTGTCGATATTTTCAATGGACGTTGAATATAGAGAGAAAATAGAGAGAGGTGAGAGCTTTTGTGTTTTGATTGGGGGATTTCATTTGAGTGAGTGAATGTGAGGTAAAACTGATTGAAAATCAATATATAACCCTCACATGAAATAGCGAAAAGACCCCTCATTTAAGTTGACCTTTTAATGAAGTCGAACTTGAATTCAAAATTTCTGATTTTCATCGGGGAAGCAGTTCGCTACGCAGAGCTTTTCACGCAAGATTTTCTAAATTAATTTTTGAACGACAAGGTGTGCTACATGTCCGCGACGTGGACATGAGTTTTGTCCATGGGTGCACAAATCTGCGACTGCTAGTGCGATTGCTTTATGCCTTTTGGAAGCTTGCTTGGCCAAAGGTCGGCTCCCTTTGTGGACCCCTAGGGCGATACTTGGGGGGTCAGACCTTGACTTTTAAACCTATATACATGAGTTTACCTATTTAAAGTAATTTAACAAGATTTATACTTGATTCAATACTTCCATACCTTCACAAAACCTAAAGATGTTTTACTAGTTCAAGTGCACCAGTTTCCGGACGTCTTCGACGTTTCTTAACGTTTTTAGTCTAACAATTCCTAACAAGTTTTAATACATTAATTTAGTATTACAAGAAGTTTTCTAAGTCTCGGTTCATCATCTTAGACTCTAGATCAAGTCAGGGACTTTCATAGTGTTACATTATCCCCCCTTAGGAACATTCGTCCCTGAATGACACCAATATTATTTGTAGGGGAAGGATAGACTCAATAATAGTAGAACAACCAATAGCTTGCATATAACATCATCATAGTCACAATTAATATAAGTACTTCAGAACTCCATTCAACACTTAACATGGCATTACACATAGAATATCGAACTAAGACACATAAAACCTCAATATTTCATAACACATTATGAGGAACTACCTTCTCAACATCAACATGAGCTCAAAGTAACATTGAAGAGTTACCATGATATTCTTCACAAGAAAAAATAAAAAATACCAAAAATCTCAAGAAGTGAAAACATATATTTCACATTAGTGCAAGTTAACAAAAAAAAAAAAAAAAAACTTTTTTCATGAAAAACTATTTTTGCATAACACTTTATAAAATATGCATATACTTAGAAACAAGGAATATTCATATTATTCATTATTTATTTTAAGAGGAATTACTAACCTCAATTAGGAAATAATATGAGTATAGAAGGATTTTATATCAGCCTCGGCCTCGCAGTTTGCTCCTTCAACTAGGTAGTTTCTTCATAGGACTTTTACAGAGGCCACCTATTTTTTCCTCATCTTCTTAACTTGGCGACCTAGAATTAGCATGGGAACCTCTTCGAAGGAAAGGATCTCATCTACTCCTAACCCTTCAATATGAAGAATGGACTCGGGATCGTCAATACACGTTTTAAGCATGGAGACATGGAATACCGGATGAACTAAAGATAATTCATTAGGTAATCTTCACTCGAATGCAACATTTCTTACCATTGCAAAACCTCATAGGGACCCACATAGCGAGGACATAACTTCCCCTTTTTTGAATCTCATCACCTTTTTCGTAGGTTAAATTTTAAAATACACCTTATCACCCACTTTGAATTCAAGATCTCTTCTTCTATTGTCGCATAGGACTTTTTTCCGAATTTAGGTTGTTTTCAACTTATCCCTTATCAACCGAAACTCTCTAGAGCATCAAAGAATATCCTTGGACCAAGGAGTGAGTACTCACTAACCTCAAACCACCCAACCGAAGACCTACATCTGTTACCATAGAGTTCTTTAAAAGGAGCAATGTCAATACTCGAATGGTAGCTATTGTTATAGGACAACTCAATCAATAGTAAGTGATTGTCCCTATTCCCTTTGCATATAACACAAGCCCTTAACATATCTCTAGGGTTTGAATAGTATGGTCCGCTCGATTATTCATTTAGGGATGAAAAATGGTTCTTATATTTACTTGATTACCCAGTCTTTTTTAAAAGACCTCCAAAAGCGAGAAGTAAAATATGCACCTCCATCCGATATGATGAACAAAGGGATACCATGAAACTCACAATATAGTACCTTGCATAATCCTCTAGCATATAAGTAGACTTAACGGGAATAAAGTGAGCGGGTTTTATTAATCTATCTACTATAACCCAAATTGAGTCACATTGCCTTTTAGTTCGAGGAAACCCAACAATAAGGTTTATGTAATTTCTTCACATTTCCAAGTAGAAACACCCATTTCTTGGATTAGACCACTAGGCATTAGATGCTCGGCTTCCACTTGTTTGCAATTTTCACACTTTGATACAAACTCAATCCTTTTCATGCCATCCCACTAATAAACCTCTCTAAGGTCACGATACAATTTTGTGGCACCCAAATTAATAAAATACTGGGAAACATGAGTTTCTTCCAAAAACCCTTTTCCTCAAATCATCAACATGCGGTACACACAACCTATTTTGGTACCTTATTCCACGATACCTCTCTTAGGAGAATGACTCATTTAACTTTTTAAATACCGACTTCTTAAATTCCATCAATATTGTGTAAAGATATTGCTTAAACTTCAACTCAAAAACTAATGATGACTCAAAGTTATTATGAACCATAAAATCACCATTTGGGGAATCTTTTAATCGAACACCCAATTTGGCCAACCTATGAAAATCTTTCATTGGGTCTTTCTTACCCTCTTACACATTAGACACACTAACCATAGCCATACAACTTAGAGTATCCGCAAACACATTGGCCTTGCCGTGGTGGTAAATAACACTCATGCAGTAGTCCTTCAATAAATTCAAAGCATCTTCTTTATGGGAGATTAAAATCCTTTTGAGTAAACACATATTTAATACTTTTGTGGTCGGTATACAAATCCACATAAGCATCATACAAGTAATGCTTCCATAATTTCAAATCAATTATTAAGACCACTAATTCAATATCATGAGTTGTATAATTCTTCTCATGCACCATGAGTTGTCTATAGTAATAGGCTACTACCTTTCGATATTACGTAAGGACACAAAACAATCACACTTGGGATGCATCACAATATACCCAAAACACTTGGTACCTTCCGATAAAGTCTATACCGGAGCAGGGATAATCCTATACTTCAAAATTTGGAATGTTCTCTCACATCCTCCAACCACACAAATTTCACACTCGTTTGGGTCAAGCTAGTCAAAGGAGAAGCAATCAACGTAATATAAACCTCCTATAATACCCTGCTAAACCCAAGAATCTTCTAATGTAAGTTGGAGTCAATGGTCTAGCCCAATTCTTAATTCCTCGGTTTTCTTTGGATCGAACTCAATGCCCTCACTTGAGATGATATCACCAAGAAACGCCCAACAAAAACTCATAGTTCTTATACTGGGCAAATAGTCGGTGTTTCTTAAGGACATGTAATACCACTCTCAAATGGTCCTTGTGATCACCCTCATTCTTCAAATATACAAAAATATCATCAATGAAGACAATAACAATGAAATAAAGGTAATTTTGGAACACTCTATTCATGAGGTCCATAAAACTTGTTGGGGCATTCGTGAGACCAAAGGACATCACTAGGAACTCATAGTGCCTATACCTAGTTTGAAAGATATTTTAGGTACATGTTCACCTTTAAACCTAATTTGGTGATACCTTGATCTCAAGTCAAACTCTGAAAAGTAGTTTTCCCCTTAGAGTTGATCAAACAAGTGACAAATCCAAGCGAGAGGATACTTGGTCTTAATAGTAACCTCATTAAGCTGGCCATAATCAATACACATCATAGGGGACACATCCTTCTTCTTCACAAATAAAACTAGAGCTCCCCATGGTGAAATACTAGGTTGAATTAAACCGTTGTCTACTAAGTCTTTGAGTTGGACATTTAACTTCTTCAACTTCTCCAGAACCATCTGGTACGGAGGGATTGAAATGGGATTCATATCCGATAATAAGTCAATACCAAAGCCTATTTCCCACTCGGGAGAAATCTTGGGAAAATTATCCAGAAATTCGCTCACTACGGATAGACTCTATAGAGGAATGTGGTACTAAAGATGTTTGACTCTTAAAATATGTAAAGACACTCATTATATATCAGTTTACAAGCTTTTAGACAAGAATTGATATGACCTCTAGGAATTGAGTTACCCCCTTCCACTTTAAGACGGGTTCATTCGGACTATTGAATTTAACCAACCTTGTTGGATAATCTATGGAAGAAAAAACAAGCATGAAACCAATTTATTCCCAAAATAACATAAAAATCAACCATAAAAAGTTTTACCAAATCCAACCATGTAACTCTATTGGGTAATGATATATAACAACTTCTAAAGACTCTTCTATCCACAACTGAGTCACCCTCCGGGGTTGTTAACGAACATGGTTCAATAAAAACATTGGGTAAAACATCAAACTTTCTTGCTACTAGAGGAGTTACAAATGATAATATAGAACCGGGATCAAGTAAATCATAAACATTAGTAAAAAAGATTTTTAACATACCAGTGACAACAACGAGAGATTCCTCATTCTCACCCATAGAGCGGAGAGCATCAAAGTGTTTCCTCTTGTGAGTATCGGAACTACGGTCACTTGCTTGAGCTTTAAAACTCCCCTTTTCTTGACTCCTCACATTTGGACAATCCCTAACCTTATGTACACCCTTTCCACACCCAAAGCAATTTCACGTCCGAACTAGACACTCACCCCAATGCTTCTTACCACACTTGGCACAAGAAGGTTTCTTTCTAGGTGAACTTCCACTTCTTATCTTTTGGATTTAGGGTTAGACACCATATCCTTGTTAGAGTTTGGCATATTGGAATGAACTTGGTTGGAAATCCTCATATTGAACCTAGGCATGTCTTGAAATTCAAGCCTACCCTTGGATGTACCTCTCGCTTAAAAGACTATGCCCTCTTAAACTCCATATTTTTCCTCTTGAGTCTAGTCTCCTCAACTTTTTGAGCGTGATCCATAAAATGAGATATATCCATATCATCATGAGGCATTGTGGAAACACACTCTTCAACCAAATCCGGAAACAATCCCGTGACAAAGGGAATCATCTCATCACTTGGGTTAGACACAAGAAAGGTCCATACTTGAACAATTTAGTGAACTTCAAGGAATAATCTTGCACAGTTATACCCCCTTTATGAAGGTTGATAAATTCCTCCACTTTGGCCTCCCTTTTCTCCCTAGGGAAGAGCAAATCAATGAAAGCCCATTTAATAACCTCCCAAGTTATAGGACCCATTTTCAAGGTCCTATTGTCTCTACATTAGGTGTACCATGTTTGAGATACATCCTTGAGTTAATAGGAATCTAGCTCGGTCTTTTCATTTGAAGTCAAACCCATAAGATAAAGAATATATTCTACCTCATAAATGATTTCGTGGGGGTCCTCATTAACTTTCAACCCAAAGAACATATGAGGGTTCATCCACGTGAAATCCCTCAAGTGGGAAGCCCAGGTACTAACATTTTGTTAAACACAGGTTCCAACCTCCCTATTTGCTTGAACTTCCATGTCTTGAGATTGAGTGACTACCACTTGAACTTGTATGGTCATATGATTGAGCTAAAGTCACAAATGCCATCTTAAAGACAAGACGAAAAAATCATAGGGACACGCCCCTTAACATTTAAAAGGGACACATAATAACAACACATACAAAGTTAAAAGAATTAGGAACTATGCCCTCGAATATAACATTCTTTACTAACAAGATATAATCCCGATACTTCCTTTATCGAAGAAGGGTCCCCTCACTTGCCTAGGGTGAGGTCTTACTTTGTTTTAGCTTTTACATGGCTTTCCCAATAGCTACACCTATGTGGTCGCATAGTTAAGGGATATGTATATTTCTACTAAGTAACTCATTCTTTACTAACAAGGAGTACTCATCTCCAGAGGTACATTGGAATACAACATCTCAACTCACAAAGTGTAACCACCTCTTTTCATATCCTCTCGGTGCTAGTCATAACTCCCCATGGATTCTCAACATTCACTACAAAGGTCAAGGAAATATGTTGGATACCACATCTAAACTCACGAAGGGTATCCATCCTCCAACCTGCGTTAGAAAAATCTTGTAAATAGTGAGGTTGCTAATAAACACTTCAGTTCTACTCAAAATGAGTGTTCACCCCAAAATTCCCCTTTTTGACTTAATTTAGGTTCATTCATTCTTTCAAGTGTCTGTGTGTGTACATGTGAGCACACCTTGCACATAAGTATCATATCATTTACATTTCATTCTACACATGCTTCGAGCTTCTTTCATCACATCACACACTTTAACATGCTTCACGTAATCATATATGTCATTTAGAAATAATCCTTAGCACACTTTTCATAACAACCTACATAAACCACATTAACAAGAATGAATTCATTTCCATCTATATTAAAATAATATGCCTTCATGGCCTCATTAACAATACACAAGTAACTTTACACTCATACAATTCAAGTAAACACCCACACCAAGAATGTGGACCATACAACTCAAGAACATTTCATAAATAAAACTAAACAACATAACCAACTTACCCTTTAATACAAGGTCCCATCACCTGTAACATTTTTTCAACATTTCATCATAATATAGTCCTTAGGTAAGTATCTAAACAACAATATCAACCATAAGAAACCAAATCTCAAAGACTACCAATTCATGCTCATTTAACCCATTACTTAAGCCAAAATTTCATCAAAATCTTTAACATGTTTTCATTGAAGTTTTAGGATTAAAATCACCAACTAAAAGCTAGAAACATCATACTTGAATCATTTAAAACGTTTTCATGCAAGACTCATATTTAAAGTTGAAGATAGAAGAGGTGAGGGTTTAAAAACTCTTTTTGAAATATTTTAGAAACAAGATCCTTGAATGGAAGAGAGATCAAGGATTGATACCATACCTCACATAGAATAAACCCCAATGATTTTTTATTAAGAAACGTCCATTAACAGCCCTCCTAGTTCCTTCTTCATTTCTAGCTTCCATGGAGACTTGAGAGAGTCTTTTAAAATGGAGGGGTGTTGGGTTTTAGGAAATAATGTCTGAAATTAGGTGTTAGGTTTTGAAACACTTTAATATATTTATATAAACCGAAAATGATTACCAAACACCCCAATCTTTGGCAGATTTTTCAGCAGCTTTTGGCAACACCATCGACGGTTGCAACCAACGCTCAGTTTGTGGGGTTTTATAGGTTGACCCTTATATTCAATTTGTTTTCTGGATATCCCAACTTGCAGATCCAACCTATGGGGAAATTCGACAGGCCGTTGGTTGGACCACTGTCCGACGTTTGCCCTCGTTGGTTGACACTGCCAAGGCATTTATGGGTCCTTTTCTTGGGCCTTTCTATAGGGCCCCTTGTGGGTCTTCGGTGGGGTCTTACCTGGACGTTAAACCCAAAAACATAGTCGTCTAGGTATTAGGAACATCTCACACCAATTTCAAGCAAAAGGAACATGTAAAACTCACTCTAACACATCAAGAAACATAAACACTATCTAAGACACACCTTCCGAACGTCATGGATATTTGACCTCCAACCTTAAACAAACTTCACACACTTTCTAAGAACATCAATTTAACATAAAATTAACTCAAGAAATGTTAACGGATCTCTAGTTAACCTTAATTCATTTTAGGGTGTTACATTCTCCCCCACTTGGAACAAAATCCGTCCTCGTATGACACTAACACTTTAAGAACATCAAGGACTCAGTTAGCATAACATAACACATTAAAATCATAATAAAAACATCATAATCGAGGCATCAACTAAACTAGGAGAACAACATTACACTTTCACACACTTTGCAACATAAGCAACTTTTGCATCAACTTCACAATTTCAAAACTCACCCTTATCCTTCTTTTATGGAGGAACTACCTTCTCCAACATCAAACATGATCATAAATAACATATGATAACTCATACTATGATGCAAGAATCTTAATCATTAACAAACTACTAAGGATTTGGTCTCAAGATTGAATAAGAATAAAATGGAAAGATGACGATATCAACTACCTTTCTACTCACTCATTATCCCCCACTTAGGGTAACCCCACTTTGGGTAAAGCCATCTTCAAGGTCTCATACTTCAGAGTACCACTATTCTTCTCAGAAGGTAGGAATACACACTATTCTTAACTCATGTACATCAAGACTAAAATCAACCTCATTCAACACTTAGGCACCACTTAACACAATCTTATGCATAAAAACTCACATACTAGGTATCCATACCACATCTCACCCTTAGAGTAAACTTACACAAGAATCTCAAACAAATTATAAGAACAACTAGCAAACATTAACCACACAAGAGGGTTTCCCTCTACTCCTACAAAACTCTCTACATTCTCTTGACATTCCTCAAATTTACACCTTAAAGCATTTCTACCATCATTGAATATAAACACAAGATAAATAATTTGCTCTCAAAGTCACATTATTCCATCATTATAATTCTTACCATGCCTAGAACTACATCACCATAAAATCTCTCATCACAACACTTTCACTTTCATAAATCACACCTAGATATAAAAAGCATCACATCATAATTTTCAAAATTTACCTTCATATTTTATCTTCAAGTCCCAAAACCATCATAACATCAAAACTCACCTTTTCTCTTCCTCAAACTTAGGACATCTCCCTTTCCATGAAATCACACCTAGAATACCATCAGATAAGGGAACATAAGATAAAGAGGTCTTATGGAGTTAAGTTCTATGGCACGATTCAAGAGTAATGAAGAAAGTGAAACTCTATCGTCCTATAGCCTCTTGTTCATGTGTCGCGCCTCACACCAATGACCAAGACTCTACTAGATGTTACTTGTGATACTTTTTAGATCCTAAGCTATTTCCCATAACCTTATGCTCTGATATCAAGTTTGTCACAACCCGCAAGCCCCTCCCCCAGAAGTTAGGGAGGACCCTAAGCTCATGAACGGGTGTACTTGATCCTTTGGGGTCTTGCACTGGATCGTTAACTATTGTTCATTACATAAGAGATGAAAAGTAATGCGGAATTAAAACTTTTCACGTAATTTATTTAAAACAGGAATCTTTTATAAAAACTAAGAAAGTCATTATCACAAGCCATCTTAAAGAAATGACATAAAAATCATAGTGAAACGCCCCTTACATTTTAAAGGAATGCATAATATGAACATATACAAAGTTTAAATAATTAACAAATATGAACTGAAATATATGAGGACATACTTTGTCTTGAGAGAATCTTTCCCAAGCTTTTCCTTCTTAACTTCAACCTTGCTTCCAAACCTTTACTTATAGAGCATAGAAAAGTATGGGGTTAGTAAAATAATGTAATAAGTATGGCATATGCAAAAATATGAAAAAGGGTTATTTTCGTAAAACACATTTTAATGCCAATTAAGTAAAGCATTGATGAATATAAAAGTAAAACAACATAATAATCATCATGTAACACTTAGAGAAGAATTCCCATAATTTTAAGCAAAAAGAGCATTTTACAGTGAAGTATCCCTATTTTACAGTAAGCTCCTTCAACATTACAATGAATTATCATGTTCCAAATATAGTGAACTTCCAAGGCCAAGTAAAAAGGAAGTGAACTCATTGCCCTAGGAGTTTCCCTAACTATGTATTCTATTTAGACTCACCAAGGTAATACATGAAGTAAATGCACATACACCTCTTTAAAAACACACCGAAGCGATCCTCAAGACTACCTCTTTCGGCTTACTCACCTCGGGAGAACAAGCCACCACTCAATAACTCACCATAGATTCTCAACATTCACTACTATATGTCAAGGATAACTTTTGGATATCATATGTTAACTCATGAAGGGTATCCATCTTGGGAATAGTGAGTTTTCTACTAAACACTTCATTTCTACTCACATGAGTGTTTACCTCGAAATTCCCCTTTTTGACTTAACTTAGCTTCGTTCATTCACTCAAGTGTGTGTGTTTGTACATGTGAGCACACCTTGAACATAATTATCATTTCATTTACATTTCATTTCATACATTCTTATACCTTCTTTCAACACATCACACACTTTAAAATGATTCACATAATCATATAAGTCATTTAGAGATAATACTTAACACACTTTTCATAAAAATCTTCGTAAAACACATTAAAAAGAATGACTTAATTTCAATATATATTCAAGACCTTCATAGCCTCATTCACAATATACAAGTAACTACACATTCATACAACTAAGGCAAACACCTCCACAAAGAAGGTGGACATTTCATAATTTATACTAAACAACATAACCAACTTGCCCTTTAATCAAAGATCCCATCACCTATAACATTTTTTTCAACATTTTGATCATAATATAGCCCTTAGGGCATTAGCTAAACAACAATATTAACTATAAGAAACAAATGTTCAAAGACTACAAATTCATGCTCATTTAGCCCATTTCTTAAACCAAAATTTCATCAAAAGCTTTAACATGTTTTCATTGAATTTTTAGCATTAAAATCACCAAATTACATTCGAAACAACATATTTGAATCATTTAAAATGTTTTCATACAAGACCCACATTTACAATTGAAGATAGAAGAAGTTAGGATTGAAAAATTCTTTATGAAATCTTTTAGAAGGGGCTCTTTGAATGTAAAAGAGTTAAAGGATGGATTCCATGCCTCACATATAAGAAACAACAATGATTACTGATTAATAAACGTCCACCAACAGCCCTACTTGTTCCTTCTTGACTCCTAGCTTCCATGGAGACTTGAGAGAGTCTTTTAAGAGGGAGTGGTTTTGGGTTTTAGGAAATAGAGTCTAAAATTTTGTCTTAGGGTTTGAAAAACTATAATGTACCTAAATAACCCTAAAATGACTTCATAGGTTCATAAAAGACTTGGGGTGATTTTACCACCCCAAACCTTGGCAGATTTTTCTGCAGCTTTTGTAGCACCATCGACGGATGCAACCAACAGACCTTCTGTCCATTAACGGTCTGTTGGTGGGGTTCCATAGGTTGACCCTTAGCTCAATTCCGGTCCTATCTAGACCAACATTAAGTTCCAATTGATGGTGAAAGTCCACGGTCCATTGGTTGGACCACGTGTTGTCGTTTGCCCTCGTTGGTGGACATTGTCGCGGCAGCTTTGTGTCCGTCTCTTGGGCCCTCTTCTAAGGACGCTTTTGGGTTCTAGGCTGGGTCATTCATTGACGTTAAACCCCTGAACATAGTTGTTTATGTATTAGGCACATCTCACACTAATTTCAAGAAAAACAAACACGTAAAACTCACTCAAACACATCAACAAAAATGAATACTTTCTAAGACACACCTTCTGAACGTCATGACGTTCTTAAACGCTTGACCTCCACACTTAGCCAAACTTCACACACTGCCTCAGAACATCACTATAACTCATTTTAACTTTAAAATAAATTAAGATACATTCACTAACGTCTAGTTCATCTTAGTTCATTTTAGGGTGTTACACATGGTCTTGTGGAGCCACTTGATTTCCTTATGGAGGGACCTTGTTCTTTAGGGGAGGAAATCCCGCATTAGCCAAATATTCCTCAACTATCCTTGCATCGTTATTATTGTATTAATCTCCTATATCCACAAGAAAAGGATTAGAGGTAAAAGGGATACATATAGTTTAAACTCATAAGGCACAACTTTCATAATTACATATAAGTGAGAATTCCTAAGTGTCACATAGCCTATGTTTCATAAGTGTGGCACACTTCACATCCATGAACAAAACTTTACGTAAATGTGGTTTAATGAGACATTAATCCTAAGACTATTTCAACCTCATGCTCTCGTACAAAGTTTGTCATGGTCGGGAAGATCCCCTCGACAAAACTGGTGTCGTCCTTGGAGCGGAATAAGTCTAACCTCTTAACATTCATCGTTACATTTCATAGATATAACAATGTGGAAAAATTAAAAATTTTCATGTGTGTATATATATAATATATATATATATATATATATATATATATATATATATATATATTATATATATATATATATATATATATATATATATATAATATATATATATATATATATATATATAGTGAGATTTACATAGACCTCTAACATATAAAGATTAATTAGCCTTATCATTTAAAAAACATAGTGAATACGTAGGAATGAGTCTTATACTATCTTATATTGAACAATCTAAATGAATACAAATAATGGACATAGCCAATACAAAGTAAATATTCCATTACAAGCTTACATCAATGTTCCAAATTATAAAGAAAAGAACAATGTATTGAAGATAATACAACTTCATATATAGAATGTAGAAGAGGTAACATACTCGAACATGAGGACCTAACAACACTTGGAGGAAAGAATCCAAGTCTTCTTAAATCATCCTCCTATGAACTCAATCTCCGAAACCTACATATTTGTAGAAAGCATAAAAATATGGATTAGTAGACCACTTATATAAAGTATGGATATATGCACGTAAATCATTTGAAGACATGCATGAAATGGACCATTTATTTAGAAACATGCTAAGTCATTTTGAAAATCTTTATGAACATATAAGAGAACATAGAGAAGACAAGGATCACAACAACACAAGGCATGTTCATAAACAAGAACTATATCGTCATAATGTCACATTAGCATTTAATGTTCAATAAGTCATATCACTTACATACAACCCTAACCAACAGTCCCATCACATGCCTACTAGTGCAATGCTCATGTAGATCTCCATAACCCCACATAGTCAAGTAAACAAGATAGGAAATCATAAGTGATGCCTTGTTTAATAACACATATCATTATAGGTAGGCATCACCACATATATCAATTTAAACCGATACCATGTTCAATAATTTAACCAACATCATATAAAAATGACAGCATATAAAGTCAACATTATACATTTCAGATATTATAATACATAATAACAAAAGAACAACCTCCAAGGACTTCCCTTAAGTCCAACTTCTGCAATGTATATATAAACTACCATACCCCTACCTAAAAAAAAAAAAAATAAAAAAAATAAAAAAAAAATTCTTAAGTCACCCAAGTTAGCACTAATCTTCATTACTTCATTTTACTTTCGGGAAGAATTGCCTTAACCTATATAGACCACGTGAGCTAAATGTGGAATCCGGTTTCAAGAAACCCTACACAAAAAGAAGTTGGTCTACTTGCAAAAGTAGAACAAAAATATGAACATAGAATTATAGGTGGATCCATTAGCTAGTATTTCTAAAGGGCAACATAGTTCAAGAACTAGGAGACATGTTTGAGACCCTCTTTATGCGCTATTGCATTGTAATGTCTATCTCATGAGAACCATTGTGAACCTACCTTCCTACATTGGGAAGGGACACTCTCTAATATCTAGTTAGCTAGTGCTAAGCTAAAGTACCTTTTTGAAATGTGTTTAAGCCTTTATTAATCATCATAGCTTATTATATGTCATGGGAGACTAACCCCTTGTATATCATAATCATTCTTGTCACACCTGCGGAGACTAAGACTAACCTCTTAACATTCATCATTACATATCATAGGTTCAATTAAGGAAAATTTAATACTTTTTATCTACTTCTACATTGAGGTTTACATAGACCTCTTACATACACATAATATATATATATACGTAGGGAGCTTACATAGTCTCCTCGCATAGGAAGCAATACATAGGCTTCTACTTTTATTTCACATACTTAATATAGCAATGTAATCTCATAGGAAGTCTAGAATATATCTCAACTTAAACCATCTAAGCGAATACAATATTAGATATCAACCCATACTTTATTACAATAAAGGCCTCATATAGGCATATATACAAAGTCATCAAACAAAAATAATGAACTAAATTGTCTTTAAGACTAAACAATATCCAATAGCAATATAATTGAATTGTCCTTGGAAAGTCAAGACCTACCTAACTTGGAGAATCGGATTCCAAGCCTTTTCCAATGTCCCTCTAAAAGCTCAATGGCTAGAACCTATATTTTTGTAGTAAAATATATACACGAGATAGTACATCAATTGTACTAAGTATAGGCACATTAACATAAAAACATTTGAAAGCAAGCATGATAAAGGGACATTTACTTTAGAAGACATGCCCAGTCAGTTGAAATTATTTAATGCACATTCAAGAATCCATATAAGCTAATAATCATATATACATTAAGATAATAGCATCTTCAACAAAAGACCAACATCCTCAAGCCTAATCAAGTTAACATCTCTATAGCTTATTAGAACCATAACCAAAGTAACTCCAACATCATGTTATAATAAAAAATCATGTATAAGAGTTCATAACATTACAACATAAACAATACCCTTACTCATAACCCCACATCAAGTGTACAAGTTATTTGATTAAGTAAAGCGACCATAACATTACTTAAAAAAGTAAACCAAATAACGGATCATAAACAATGCCTAACATCAAATAATATAGCATCAAGAGTAGTCATCATCATGTTTAACAATATTCACCAATAGCATGTTCATACATGAAACCAACACCACATAGTATCATCAACATGTAAAGTCAACGTATGTTAATTATTCACTTTATAAGAGCATAAGAACATAAGAATATCCTTCTAAGACTTTTCTCAAGGTTAACTAGTGCAATTAATAGGTAGAGTCCCAGACCCCTACCAAGACTAAGACAAACCTCTTAAGTCATCTTAGTTAGAGTTGACTTTATTACTTTATTTTACTTTTCGAAACATCATGCCTTAACTAACATAGACCACATGAACTAATGTGGAATTAGGTATCATGGAAACCTAAATTAAAAGAAGCGGACTACTTACCTAGGTAGTACCAAAACATGAACATAGCAACTAGGTGGATGCACTAGCTAGTATTCCTATGGGGGAAACATAGTTGAAGAACTAGGAGTTATTACTTGGGACCCGCTTTATACCTTTGGAATTACAGTCTCCAATCTCATGACTACAATAGTGAACCTACCTTCCCTACTTGGAAGTGACACTCCTCACTACTAGTTCAATCGGTGCTAAGCTAGAGTCCCTTTTCGAAATGTCTTTCTTTAGCAATAAAAAATTAGTTTAGATCATAGAGAATAGCTCCTTGTAAAGTCATATTCATTACCTCAATAGGAATTGCATGAGAACATCCTTTCAATACAACCCTCATATGTGAGATTAGCGCATTGAAAACATCATATCATAGTATGGTACATAGGTACTTCATAGTTAACCTTATATCATTACATCTTAAGCATAATCTCACAATCAAATAATCAATACATTTAAATTGCATCATAATACCATACCTACTTAATCTAATTAGAAAACATACTTCAATTGAACATCATCAACAAGTACAAGCCATAACAATTGAAGTAAAGGTTTAGGACAACAAGGACTTACCCAATCTCCTTCAAAAGTCATCATCATGGTCTTTCAATTAACCAACCAATTTCATCCACTAATAGGTGTAGTAACATCATTCAATATTAATTAATACAATAACTAAATCAATCGCATCATCACTATCCTAATTAATTTCAATTAATAACCTAGGGTTAAGGGGTAAAGGGTTCATCATGAATTCTTCAAGAAATAGATCCAATCCCAATAATACATTACACTAGGCAGTTCGTCGATGAATTAGAATATATAAAACAAGTCTCAAAATCAATACATTCATCAATTCCTATTAATTTATAAGCAAGATACAAAATTTGAGGAAATTGGGGAAAGGGACATGATCCACACAAATATCCCACAATTATCATAACTTACTCAGCAACGTACACTTAATTAGCCATGGTTGATCCCAATTAGTCATAGTCAATCATCAATTTGAAGTTTAGAAGAAAAATCTTTAGAAGAGGAAAACTAATTGGAATTGGGTGATTTAAAAATAGACTTTCAAAGGACCTCTTAAGGAAAGGAATTCCAAGAGCGAAGAAGTCATACCTTAATTCTTAATCCACGAAATAAAAATGAAATCCTATAGGAATTTTTCTTCTTCCTCAAGCTTTCTTGATCCTTTAATGGAGGATTTTAGGAGAGAGAAAGTAGGGAGAGATGAGAGCTTTTGGTTTTTTTTTTTGGGGATTTTATTTATTTCAGTGAAATAGACATTAAAATAACCCTTAATGAATATATAGTCACCCACTAAACTATACAAAAGACTCATCACTTAATTTATTCTTTTTGTGACGTCAAAATGCTTAAAACACAACACTAATGAATCTGGGAAGTAGCTGCATGTCCCGAGGTCAATTTCACATTTAACTTTTGAAATCCGGGTTGAGGCAGTGAGCCTAGTGTAGACCCCGACTCGCGAGGCCACTTTTGTGACTCCTCATGTTGCTTGTGCAGCACGCAGTACCCTCTCGTTTCTTGGCTGCGCGCATACTTCTTGGGCAGCCTGCTTACCCATGTCAGGTCCTCCTCAAAGACCAAAGCGTGGTCCTTGGGGAGTCGTTACTAGACGTTTATACCCTATATACTATATTTTACCTATTTAAAGTCTTTTGACTAGTTTTTGACTTCATATGGTACTCCCAAACCATAACACAACATAGGGACGTCTACTAGTTCAATTTTGCAAGTTTCTGAACGACATGGACATTTCATGACGCCTTGGCTCTTAAACATCCTTAAGGGTTTATAAACACTATTTTAGTCTTAGAAAAAGTGTTTTAAGGTTTAGCTAATCATTTGAGGCTCTATCTTAGGTCATGTACTTTCAGAGTGTTACATTATCCCCCCTTAGGAACATTCGTGCCCAAATGACACTAAAATCTTTTGTAGGGAAAAATTAGACTCAATACTAGAAGCATAACAAAAAACATTCATATAACCATCACGAGTCACAAATCATAGGAGTACTTCATAACTCCATTCAACACACAATCATGGCATAACACATAGCGATTCAAATAACAAGTAATTTCACGTAAGAGCTCAACTTTCATAACACATATTAAGGATATACCTTCTCAACACCAATCCTAAGCTCAAAATGAAAGCAAAAATTAACCATGACATTCTTCTCAAGAAAACATCAAAGGACCAAATAAATCTCAAGAAGGTAAAATCATATATTTCACAAAAGTGCAAGTTAACACAAAAAGACTCTTTCATGAAAACTCATTTTGACACAATCTTTATCAAATTATGCACATCCTTGCAAAACAAGTCAAATTCAATTTATTCTTTATTTTATTTTTAAAAGGAACAAGTGATCTTAACTAGAAAAGATATGAGGATAGCTGGACTTCATGTCGGCCTCGACCTCTCATGTTTATCCCTCAACTAGGTAATTCTTCCATAAAACCTCTACGGAAGCCACCTCCTTGTTCCCCAACCTCTTCACTTGTCTATCAAGGATTTCAACCGAAACCTCCTCATATGAGAGGTTCTCTTCCACACCTAGGTCCTCAATAGGAATTATTGATTCAGGATCACCAATGCACTTCTTAAGCATGAATACTTGGAAAACCAGATGAAACGAAGATAGCTCACATGGTAATTTTAACTCGTATGCAACCTTTCCAACCCTTTGCGAAATTTCATAAGGGTCCACATAATGAGGACTCAACTTCCCTTTCTTGCTTGATCTCACCACTCCTTTATGGGTGAAATTTTTAGATACACTTTTCCCCCTCTTCAAATTCTAAATATCTTCTTCTATGATCGAATAAGACTTTTGTCGTCTATAAGTTGTCTTCAACCGATTTGTTTTTATATAAAATTCTCCAAAGTCTTCAAAATTAATTTTTGAACCAAGAGTAAAGACTCCCACTTAAAACCATCCAATAGGAGATCTGCGTCTCCTTCCATACAAGGCTTCGAAAGGAGCCATAGATATAGATGAATCGTAACTATTATTATACGAAATTTCAACCAAAGGAAAATGTGTATCCCAATTTCCCTTGAAATTAATTATGCAAGATCTAAGTATATCCTTAAGGTATTGGATAGTGTGCTCCGCTTCACCATCTCTTTGGGGATGAAAAGTGGTGCTTAACTTCACCTTAGTATTCAACCCTTTTTAGAACGACCTCCAACACCTAGTTGTAAATGGTACACACCTATCCTATATGATGGATAACCAAATATCATGGCGACACACAATCTAATCTATGAATATCCTTGCTTAATCCTCCGCCAAGTATATGGAGTTAATGGGAACAAAATGAGCGGATTCGGTCAATCTTTTCACAACCACCCATATAGAATAATGTTGCTTTTGTGTCCGAGGCAAACCTACCACGAAGTCCATATTTATATGTTCCCACTTCCAATTGGGAACTTGTATTTATTGAAGTAAAATTCTTGGTTTTGGTACTTGGCTTTCACTTGTTGGCAATTCGGAAATTTTGCAACAAATTCCGCTATGTCCCCTTTTATGTCTTCCCACCAAAACACTTCTCTAAGGTCATGATACATATTTGTAGAACCAGATGAATGGAATAATGGGAAACATGAGCTTCCTCAAGAATTTGGTTTCTCAAGTCGTCAACATTGGGCATAAATAACCTTCCTCGATACCCCAAGACACAATCCCCTCCTAAGGAGAATGACTCATTAAGCTTACCAAAAACAGACGCTTTCAATTTTATTAATGGTTGATTAAGGTATTTATTAGACTTCACATCAACCACCAAAGATGGTTCGGAGTTATGATTGACCATAAAACTATTACTTAGAGAATCTTTCAATCTAAATGCCAAAACGAGCTAACCTATGAACATCTTTCACTAGGTCTTTCTTGGCTTCTTCTACATGAGACACACTAACCATGTTCATATGACTTGGAGCATCCGCAACCACATTGGCCTAGACGGGGTGGTAGAGAAAACTCATATCGTAACCCTTCACTTACTCTAACCACCTTCTTTGTCAGACAGTTAACTTCTTTTAAGTAAACACATATTGAAGACTTTTGTCGTCAGTATACAGATCAACATGAACACCATACAAGTAATGTCTCCATATTTTCAAGGTAAACTCCACGGCCGCTAAATCAAGATCATGAGTTGGGTAGTTCTTCCCATGCACCTTATGTTGTCTAGAAGCATAAGATACTATTTTCCCATGTTGCATAAGGACAGATCTAAGCCCACCTCAGGATACATCACAATATACAACGAAGCCCTTGGTACCCTTAGGTAAAATCAACACCGGAGCTGAGGTAAGCCTATCTTTCAAAATTTTGAAGCTTCTTTCACATGGCCCCGACCACTCAAATTTCATACTCTTTCTGGTCAACATAGTCAAGGGAGATGCAATGGATTAAAAACCATCCAAAAACCTCCTATAGTATCCCACTAGACCAAAGAAGCTTCTAATGTCTGTTGGAGTCAATGGTCTAGGACAATTCTAGACCGCCTCAGTTTTTCTTAGATCAACCTCAACTCTCTCGATAAAGATGATATGACGAATAAATACAATCGAACTCAATAAAAACTCATATTTTCTATACTGGGCAAATAGTTGATTTTCCTTAAGCACTTGCAACACCACTCTCAAATGGTCCATGTGCTCACCCTTATTTTTTGAATATACCAAGATGTTGTCAATGAAGACTATGACGAATGAATCTAGGTATCTTTAAAACACCTTATTCATGAGGTCCATAAATGTCGTCGGGGCATTGGTGACACCAAAGGACATTACTAGAAACTCATAGTGACCATATCTTGTTTGAAATGTCGTTTTTTGGTATAACCACACCTCTCACTCTAAGTTTGTGATACCCCGATCTCAAGTCAATGTTAGAAAATTTGCTTGCCTCTCTGAATTGATCAAGGAAATCGTCAATCTGATGTAGAGGGTACTTGTTTTTCATAGTGACTTTATTGAGTTTGCACTAATTCATACGCACTCTAAGAGACTCATCCTTCTTGTTCACAAAAAGTACCGGAGAACCCCATGTAGATATAATAGGTTTAATAAATCCTTTATCTAGTAATTCTTTGAGTTGAGACTTCAACTCTTTCAATTCGTCCGGAGCCATCCGATATGGAAGAATTTAAATGGGGTTGGTATCAAATAGTAAGTCAATACCAAAATTAGTTTCCCGTTCAGAGGGATTCCGAAAAGATCATTAGGGAAGACCTCGGGGAAATTCCCTCACTACGGGGACCGACTCAATTGGAGGAACTTTGGAGTAAAAATCTTTGACTCTCACAATGTGGTATAAAAAACTTTTGGATATAATCTTACAAGCCTGTAGACAACAAATGATATGATCACCAGGAATAGAACTCCCCCCTTTCCACTCTAAGACGGGTTCATTTGGAAAATTGAACTTGACAATTCTTGTTATACAATAAATGGAAGCAAAAAACTCATGCAACCAATCCATTCCAAAAATTATATCAAAATCAACCATATCAAGTTCTATTAATTCAGCATGAGTAACTCTATTGGGAAACATTATTGCACAATTTCTATCTACCCTCTTTGCAACCACTGAATCACTTATCGGGGTAGTTAGCATAAATTGATCATTTAGGATATCAGGCAAAATATCAAACTAACTAGATATCAAGGGACTAACAAACGATAATGTAACACTCGGGTAAAGTAAAGCATAAACATCAATAGAGAAGATTTGAAACATACCAGTCACCACATCGGGAGACTCTCTTCTTCACCCATAGAGCAAAGAGAATAAAAGTGATTCTTTTTTCGAGCATCCGTATAAAACTCACTAGATTGAGCTTTCCCACTTCCTTTGTCTTTCCCCTTCGCATTAGAACGATCTTTAACATTGTCCCCACTCTTGCCACATGCAAAGCAATTGTGTGTCCCTAACAGTTAATCAACATAATGCTTCTTGCCACACATTCAACAAGTTGGCTTCTTGATTGGTGAACTAGTGCCTCTTCCCTATTGAGACTTAGGGTAAGACACCCTATCATTACGATCCTTTGGAAATTTGGAAGGAACATGATTAGAAAACCTCTTCTTGGACCTAGGCTTGTCTTGAATATCAAGCCTACCTTAGAAGAACCACTTTCATACGATCATGCCTTCTTGGCCTCCCTATTATTCCTCATTTACCTAGTTTCTTCCACTTGTTCAGCATGAACGATGAGACAAGAAATATTCATATTATCATGAAGCATAGACGAGCTACATTCTTCCCCAAGTCATCAAACACCTCCGTAAGAAAATGACTCATCTCATCCGTTGAGTTAGAAACAAAGGATAGACCATACTTTGACATTATTTAGTGAGACATCGATCCTAAATATATTCCATCTCATGCTCTACTACCATGTTTGTCACATTAGGGGAGCACCCCCTAGAAGTAATTGGTGTCCTCTTCCTCGAAGAGGACCAAGACTAACCTCTTAGCATTTTTCATTGCATATCATAGGTTAAATTGCATAAACTTTGAAACATTTTATATATTTCTACATTTAGGTTTACATAGACCTCTTACATACACATAATATAATTACATAGGAAGCTCAATAGTCTCCACGATTAGGAAGCAATACATAGGCTTTTAGATTTATTTCACATACTTAATGTACCAATATGATCTCATTGGAAGTCTAGAATACATATCATATTAAAAAATCTAAGTCGTATACAATATTGGGGCTAATCCCATACTTCATTACAATAAAGGCCTCATTTAGGCATATTTAAAGTCATCAAAGAAATAGAATGCACTAATTTTTTTAAGACTAAACAATATCCAATAGAAATATACTGACATCGTACTCGATAAGTGAGGATCTACCTAACTTGGAGAATAGGATTCCAAGACGTCTTCAATGGCCCTCTAAAACCTCAACGGCCTAAACCTACATTTTTGTAGTAAACATAGAAACATGGGTTCGTACATGACTTGTTCTAAGTATAAGCATATGCACATAAAAACATTTTAAAGGATACATCTTGTAACGACCTGTTTAGTCGTTTTGAGCAGCAGAACGAAATTCTGGAAAAACTGGCCAAAATTACGGACACCCCGACGGATCGTCATAGGCCCGACGGTCCGTCACAGAGGTCCGTTCCATGACACTTAGAAGTTTGGAAATTGGGTACTGAAAATTGACTCTCTGTAAATTGTGACGGACCTGCAGGACGAGCCGTCACATCCACGACGAACCGTCGTGAGGTTCCGTTGCAAAACACTTCAACGTTTGAGAATTTGGTTCGAGAAACGAGTTTCTGACCGCCATGACGGACGTGCAGGACGGACCGTCACAGGCGTGACGGACTGTCACAGCGTCCGTGGTAACGACGGAAAACCTGGGCAGGCACGACGGCCTGTGCGACGGACCGTCGCGCCCACGACGGCCCGTCACAGGTTGTGCAGTCCCAGGCAGTTTAGGATTTCTTTCCTCGTTTTAAGGGTCGTTTTTGATTATTCTTTCCTTAATTATAAGGATTGAGGGGTAACATTAACAAGTCTAATTACTTAGGGGTTAAAAGGGGTAACCTTAAGTAAATTAGTGGGGTTTTATTGTCCTTTTTCACACTTAATTACATGATTAATTAGGGTAAAGGAAAGAGGGTTTGAATAAAACAAAAGAGAAAGAACAGAAAGGGAGAGAGAGCAGATCGATCGAGAGAGAGGAGAATAGCAAGCTTGGGAAATTTCTTGTTGATTCCAATTCTTCGGTGGAGGTAGGTTATGGTTTTTATATTACGATGATCGTAGTGAACTCTTAATAGTGAATATTATGTGTTGATAGTATTGTGAACCTGTCTATGTACTTAAATTGTATGCTTGCATGATTATGATTATGAAATTGTGATAAATTAACAAGCATGATGAAGCTATTGAATCCCAAATCTTGAAAGAACCCTAATTCTCTTGATATATTATATAATAAGATTGATGATGCCTTAGTATGAAAGAAGGCTTGATAAATTATATAATGATAATGAGGATGCCTTAGTATAAAAGAAGGCTTGATGAATTAGGGGATCGGGTGCCACGTTCCGGTACCAGGATAGAATGAATATGAGGATCGGAGTGTCACGTTCCGACACCAGGATAGAATATGAGGATCGGGTGCCACGTTCCGGTACCAGGATAGAATGAATATGAGGATCGGAGTGTCACGTTCCGACACCAGGATAGAATATGAGGATTGGGTGCCACGTTCCGGTACCAGGATAGAATGAATATGAGGATCGGAGTGTCACGTTCCGACACCAGGATAGAATTAGAGGAGCGGAGTGTCACGTACCGACACAAGAGGAAGAAAGATAATGAATCTTGAAAGATAATGAATATACTCAATCTAATGAACGTAATTTCCCAAAAGAGTATGGTATTGAGGCTTGAGACCTCATGTGTGAACTTGACGGAAATTGTTAATGATAAAGTAATTGATGTGCTACATGTTGAGTATTGTAGTTGATTTACATTATTATTGATATATATTGTTCCCTATTTTGAGTTGACCGATGATATCTACTCAGTACGTGTGGTTGTACTGACCCCCTACTTTTATGTTTCCCTTTGTTATTTGTGTTATGCAGCAAACGTTCCGTCAACTTCGACTCAGCAGTAGATCAAGCCAGTCTTCACTTCATCGGGAATTCAGGGTGAGCTAATGCGTCTAGCTTGGACTGAGTCTCCTTCTTCAAGTCTTGATGCCTTGAACTTCAGGCATGGACTAGCTTTTATTTTTTTTTTTTAGCTTTTTAGACATTCTTAGTTTTGTAATTTGAGATAGATGTTCTTGTGATGATGACTTCCAGATTTTGGGGATAATAATAATAGTTTTGAATTGTTTTATTAATGAGTTTAAGTCTTCCGCATTTATTTATGTTGATATTGTATTAAAATGTTAAGGTTAGATGGGTTGGTTCGCTCACATCGGAGGGTAAATGTGGGTGCCAGTCGCGTCCCCGATTTGGGTCGTGACACATCTGAAAGGGAAATTTACATTATAAGACATGCCAAGTAAGTTGAAAGTCATTAATGCACATTAAAGAGTCCATATAAGCTAATAATCATATACACATTAAGATAATACCATCTTCAACACAAGACAAATATCCTAAAGCATAATAAAGTTAACATGTGTATAGCATATTAGAACCATAACCAAAGTAACTCCAACGTCATGTTATAATAACAAAACATGTATAAGAGTGCATAACATTAAAATATGTACAAGGCTCTTACTCATAACCCCACATCAAGTCTATACATGCAATTACCATGTAAAGCCCCCAAAACCTACTCAACCAAGTAAACGAAGTAAATGATAATAAGCAATGCCTAACATCACATAATATAGCATCAAGAGTAGTCATAATCATGTTTAACAATATAGACCAATAGCATGTTCATATATGAAACAAACATCATATAGTATCATCAACATGTAAAGTTAACATATGCTAATTATTCGCATTATAAGAGCATAAGAACATAAAAACATCCTTCTACGACTTCCCTTAAGTCAAACTAGTTCAATGTATAGTTGGAGTCTTTTAACCCTACCTAGACTAAGTCAAACCCCTTAAGTCTTCTTAGTTATAGTTCACTTTATTACATCATTTTACTTTCGGGAACATATTTACTCAAAAGATATAGACCACATGAGCAAATATGGAATTTGGTGTCATGGAACCTTATATTGAAAGAAGGCGGACTACGTGCCAAGGTCGTACAAAGACATGAACTAGCATCTAGGTGGATCCACTAGCTAGTATTCCTATGGGGGAAACATAGTTGAAGAACTAGAAGATATTATTTGGGACCTTCTTTATGCCTTTGGAGTTATATTCTCCAATCTAAAGAGTACAATAGTAAACCTCCCTACCCTACATGGGGAGGGACACTCCTCACTACTAGTTCACTAGGCGTTAAGCTAGAGTTCCTTTTTGAAATGTATTTCTTTAACAATCATAACATAGATTAGGTAATAGGATAATAGATCCTTTTATATTCATAGTCATTATCTAAATAGGAATTGCATGAGAACATCCTTTCAATGCAACCCTCATATGTGTGATTAGAACATTCACATCGTCATATCATAGTAAGTCACATAGGTACTTCATAACCAACCTTATCATTACTTCTTAAGCATGATATCAAAACAAAATAATAAATACATTTCAATTTCATAATCATACAATACCTACTTAATCCAATTACAAAATATACTTCAATTGAACTTCATCACCAAGTACAAGCCATCACAATTGAAGTAAAGGTTTAGGATAACAACGCCTTACCCAATCTCCTTCAAAAGACATCATCATGGTCTTACCATACACCAACCAATTTCATCCAATAATAGGTGTAGTAACATTTTTCAATAGTAATTAATACAATAACAAGATCAATTGTATTATCACTGTCCCAATCAAGTTCATAACTTAGGGTTAAGGAGAAAAGGGTTCATCATGAATTCTTCAAGAAATAGATAATAAATATCCCAATAATTCATTACCCTAGGAAGTCGATATATGAATTAGAATAGATAAAAACAAGTCTAACAATCAATACATTTATTAATTCTTATCAATTTATAAGCAAGATCAAAGATTTGGGGAAATTGGGGAAATAGACATTATTAACACGAATTTACCACAATTATCATCAATTAATCTACTATCTACACTTAATTAGCCATGGGTAATAACAATTAGTCATAATCAATAATCAATTTAAAGTTTAGAAGAAAACCCATTCGAAGAGGAAAACCCATTGGAATTTGGTGATTTAGAAATAGACTTTGAAAGGACCTCTTGGGGAAAGGAATCCCAAGAGTGAAGAACTCATACCTGAATGAAGCTTAATCCATGAAATTCAAGTTAAATTCAATCGTAATTTGACTTCTTTATCAAGCTTTCTTGCTTCATCAATTGAAGATTTGGGAGAGAGAAATGAGAGAGGGATGAGAGCTTTTGGGTTTGGTTTGGTGGATCTAATTTAGGTGAGTGAGAATGACTCTTAATCAACATATTGTAACCCCCCTAAATAATCAAAAATACCCCTCACTTAATTGGGTCTTTTTGAGAAGTCAAAATGCTTAAAATACGACACTAATGAATCCGGGAAGTGGCTGCGCTAGTGGGGTCAATTTAACATTTTATTTTTAAAAATTGGGTTGAGGTAGTAAGACTTGTGTAAAACAAGCATAACGAGGCAACTTTTGTGCCTCTTCGTGTTTGCTGCACGATGCGTAGCATCCTCCACGTTCTTGGCTACGCGCATGGTGCTTTTGTAACCTACTTGCCCATGTTCGGGCCCTCGTCAAGGATCTTTTTGGAGGTCTTTAGGGAGTGTTACTGCACGTTTAGACCCTATATGTTTTATTTCACCCATGAAATTTCTTTTTACAAGTTTAAACTTCATATGGCTCTCCCAAACCTTCACACAACATAGGACCCAAAACATCGTATATGAATTATAAACACTATTTTAGGATTAGAAATAGTGTGTTAAGGTTTATTACATCATGTGTGTCTCTATAGTTCATGTACTTTCAAAGTGTTACAATTACCTATTTTTGAATTGCATGAAAACCTCCTTTCAATCAAACACTCAAATGTGAGATTAACACCATCATCATCATATCATAGTAAGGCACTTAAGTAATTCACAATCAACCTTAGATCATCATACCTGAATAATAATTTCACAACTCATGTAGTCAAGACATTTCAATTACATTGATCATACATCACCTACTTAATCTAATCACATGCAATACTTCAATTGAACATCATCAAATATATGCCATCATAATTGATGTAAAGGATTCAAGATCATAAATTCTTACCAATTGACCTTCAAATCCTTCCTCGAGGATTCACCGTCAACCCAACCATATTCATCCATCAATGTAGTTAATAACATCATATAATAGTAATTAACACAAGAACTAAGTCAATTGTACAAGACTATACAATTTAACATCAATCCATAACCTAGGGTTATGGGAATCGGGTTCACCTTGAATTATTCATGAATTAGATTCAATGCCAACAATGTGTTACCTTAGGCAGTTGCTGAATGAATTATAATAGTTAAAACAAGTCAAACAATCAATACATTCTTCAATTCCAATCAATTCATAAGAGGATCCAAGATTTGGGAAAATTGGGGAAAAGAGATGATCCATACGAAATACCCCTAATTAGCATGAACTCAATAATATATACTTAATTAGCCATAGGAAATTACAATTTGATATAATCAATCATAAATTTCAATTTTAGAATAAAACTCATTTGTAGAAGAAAACCCTTGGAATTGGGTGATTAAGAAATTATCTTTGAAAGGACCTCCTGTGTAAAGGAATCCCAAGAGTGAAGAATTCATACCTTAATGAATCTTTATCCCCAAAATTCGAGTAAAACACTACAGAATTCGGTCTTATTCTTCAAGAGGTTAAACAAAGGGAGAAAGTAGAGAGAGGTGAGAGCTTATGGATTTTGATTTGGGTATTTTAATTTAAGTGAGTGAATATAAGGTGAAACTAATTAAACATCAAAAGATAAACCACACATGAAATACCCAAAAGACCGCTCACTTAAGTTGACCTTATAATGAAGTAAAACTTGAATTTCGAATTTCAGGTTTTCTTTGGGGAACAAGTTTGCGATGCGGAGCTGTTCCCGCAAGATTTTCTAAATTAATTTTCGAAGCAGAAGAGTCTGCTTCATGTCTGCGATTCGGCATGATTTCTGTCCATGGGTTCAACATGTCCGCAACGCGGAGTGGCTCTCTACTAGTGCAATTGGTTGTTGCCTTTTGGCAGCTTGCTTGGCGAAAGGTGGGGTCCTTCTGTGGACCCCTAGGGAGATCCTTGGGGGGTCGTACGTAGCTTTTTTCATCCTATATAAATGATTTTACCTATTTAATGTAATTTTACAAGTTTTAGAATTCATTCAATACTTCGTAACCTTCACGAAAACTAAGGACTATTTACTAGTTCAAGTGCACTAATTTCTGGACGTCATGGACGTTTCTTGACGGTTTGACTTAACACCTCCTACAAAGTTTTAATATATTAAGTTAGTCTTAAAATAGTGTTTTAAGTGTCGGTTCATCATGGGAGGCTATAGACCAAGTTAGGTACTTTCAGAGTGTTACATCTTTTACGTTGCTATAAACATTTCATAATTAATCTTTTATCGACATATTTGCCATATTGTCCCAACTTGTAGAAACGTTTGGAGAAATTAATAAAAACAATTTCAAAAGAGTCCCAAGATAATTAAATTAGTTAATGAAGTGTAAAACTTGAAGAAAAACTATTAACAACCAATCTATACC
Source organism: Solanum peruvianum (assembly GCA_027705065.1). Taxonomy (NCBI): domain Eukaryota; kingdom Viridiplantae; phylum Streptophyta; class Magnoliopsida; order Solanales; family Solanaceae; genus Solanum; species Solanum peruvianum. The sequence continues at coordinate 39,690,118 of JAKWJD010001763.1, read as the reverse complement.
TTCAAAAATTGGCTCAAATGGAGCTAATAGATGGGAAAATGATTTCCACGTCTACAGATCACGTTTCTAGCAACGGGGGCAACCTTTAGGTAGAAATCATTAAAAACTAACCTTTATCATGCAATAACTCCATACTAACTTTATTTTAAGCTTTATTTCTGGTTTATAAGTTAAAATAAATATTTTCATGGCTTAAAACATTGATTAAGCCAACATAAAACATTTTGTACCTGACCCAAATTCTTCCCCGGCAGTCCGTAGGAAAATCCTCCAAACTTTTTACTCTGATGTCGGTTGGATATGGGGTGTTGTTCATTCAAAACTAGACTCAAAATAATTAGATTTAATGGGTGACAGTCCTTCTAACTTGTTATATATTGGAAGAAAACATCCAAGACATTAGTCACAAATATGAGAGAAATCTTTAAGGAACTTATGATAACTTTCGCCAACTTTTATTTTTCCACTTACATAACCCTTGAACACTTTAAATCACATACTAAATCATTATTAATTTATTACCTACCCTCCTAGTATTTCCACAAAGATACAAGTTAATTTAGACATTTTTGAAATTTAGGGTGTTACAATCACGACCTAGGGTGGAACACCCCAGAAAATTTATGACCTAATCTAGAGCGTAACCTAATGAATTATGACATAAAAAGTGGTAATTGTAGTCCTGAGTGTTTGGGGAAGGAGACGTGGAAGTTTGGAGGGTTTAGAGACGAAAAACGAAGAAGAAAATTGTCAAGCATCGCGCACCTGGTGCAAAATCCTGAAAATTTCAGCTCCACATCAAAGAGATAACATGAGGTCTTTTACCTCAAAAAGTATTTTTGAAAAATGTATTTGGACCCTGCTGCATGTCGTTGACCCACCTCCAATTCTTGATAATTTTGGGATTTAATGAAAAGTAAAGTTGGACTTTTGTTTTAAGGTCCAACTAGTGAAGGGTTGTTTTGGGTATTTTTGGAGGGTCAATATATATAGTTTTTAGTCATATTGAACTCATTAATCAATAAAAATACAAACCACTCAGTTAGAAGTCAAAAAAATATTGAAGCTCTTCCTTCTCTCTAGTTTCACTCTCTCTTGAACCTCCATTGAAGAACTTGGGACTGACAAGAAGAGGATAAATTCTCAAAGGATTCAACGAAAATTTGTGGCTAAATCTTCATTAAGGTATTGTTTTTTTCACTCTTGGGATTCATTTTCCCAAGAGGTACTTTTAAAGATGTTTTCAAAATTTCCAAAATATCTAAGGTTTTTCTCTACACATGGGTCTTCTTTGATAAATGAAATTATGAATAAGTTATTATGAATTATAATTTCTTAAGGTTATTTGGGTGTATAATAATTGATGATTGTTGTTTTTCACTTGGAATTCCCTTGGACCCATGTTCCTACCCAATTTCTATAATGTTGGATTTCATATGGTGAATTGATTGAAGACGATGAATATATTAATTGTTTATATTGATGTTAGTTATGTTATTTCTTCTTGAAATACCTTATATTATGTGTTGGTTATGCATTGTTGGGTCGTTGAAGCATGAATTCACATGATGGGCAAGAAGGTATAACTGTTAACACCAATATGAAAGATTAATTACTTAGATAGTAATGATGTCATATCTAATGTGTTATTTTGGTGTTGATGACAAGTCCCCTCATCTTTTACCCTATACACTTGAATTATCTATTAATTATGTATGTATGATATGGTATGATTATTATATGATTGAAAATTGGTTCTCGTGATTATAATAATGGAATGTTAAAGTTAAAGGTTTACTCACTTGCTAGTGTTTCCAAAGTAAAATGATTGTTCTCACTGATAAACCTTTATGACCTATTATGATAAGATCTTTAAATAAGATATTACTAAAGACTACTTGAACTTATGTGATGACTAAAGGTGATTACTAAAGGGAGAAAATTCTTAGCACCGAAAGGGCATGAAAATAATATGGGGTCTCACATCTAGTAAGTCGTGCTCCCCACATGGGTTATCTCACATTTAGCAAGTCCGTATTACCAAGATATGTGTTGTCTCATGATATGGAAACCCCCACGTTTAAAAAATTATAATTTTTAGTGACAATCTTCTTGACCCTTAACTATGTGCCCACATAGGAATCTATTTAAGTGTATCCACCTAAATAGCTATGTAAGAAAGGTTTTTCAACCTCTTTCCCTAATATAAAAGTATATGAATAAAGGAAACATATAAACTCTTACAAGGGCTTCCTTAAGGGTTTCTTCATAGTGTGAGGGAGGGTAAGGGACTTCACTTGCACATTGAACCTATGGGATCGTAAAAGATGGTTGTAGTAGTGTTCTTTTGTGATTATGTTTATTACGCCTTATGTATGTTAGGCTATGTATGATCTTTATAAATATGGCAAGTCATGATGAAATATGAGATGATGAAGGTATGTATAAAGTAGGTTGCAATATTATACTTAGCTTTGGATAGGGTTACAGGATTCTATTCTTTGCATTGTACGAAAAATTTGTTTGGGTTGTTTACATTTTGAGATGATATAATGTTGGGTTTGCTTATGATTCTTAACTTATGTTCATATTGGGTTTGCTTTATAAAAATCATGTTTTTACTAAAATGTCCTTTTATGCATGCTTCAAATAGTTATTATGCATACAAGCCATACTTCGAGGTCGAATATGATTGTTATGGCTATAGGGTGCTCTCGGGTTGTAAAAAAATTGGTGTCAGCTCATAAGGTTGAGAAAATTGTAGGATTTATGTTACAAAATACCACGTCGAGTAGATTCTTATTCAGGAGTGTGAAACGCGCCATACTTATGAATGAGAGGATATGAGATACTTAGGCACTTTCACACTTTTGATATTTATTATAATCCTTTTCGTTTGCTTTTGTCCAATTAATACAAGAAGGACTAATTCTAGGACACTCAAGGAGGAGAATGTAAATGAGGCAGTTTCCCCTCAAGATCCTCAAACCTCAAGTTTCTATTGAATAAGGGGTTATATCTAATGTCGAGATAAGGGATACTATTCATATTTGACTGAAGTATTGGCAACTCAAGTATCTACGGAAACTAGGGTTGAAGTGAACCTTAATGTTAGCACTACCTCTTCAGGATTAGGGATTTGACAAGGATGAATCCCCATACTTTCTTTTGCTCCAAAATGGAGGAGGACCCACAAGGGTTCATTGATGAAGTATTCAAGGTGCTAGATGCTATGGGTTTGTTTTCTCAAGAAAACATGAAACTAGCCGCCTATCAATTCAAAGATGCGGCACAAGTTCGGTATGAACAATGGATGGAGGATAGGCCTATTGAGAAGGTCTGATTAGTTGGGCATCATTCAAGACAACTTTCCTTGATAGTTTTTCCCCCTTGTAATTAAGGGAGAGGAAAATGCTAAAATATATCAAATTTCATATAGGGTGTATGGGCAATAAGGAGTATGGCCTCAAATTCACTCAACTATCCAAAAATGCTCCTACTATAGTGGCAGATTCTAGGGATAAGATGACTAAATTTGTTATGGGGATATCCTACCTTGTGGTTAATCAATGTAGGTTGGCTTTGTTGATTCCTACCATGGGCATCTCTCATCTCATGGATCATTCCAAACAAATTGAGGATCAAAAGCTTAAGCAAGTTGGTAAGGAGTTGAAGAGGAGAAGGGCTGAAGATGGGAACTCTTCCAAGGCTATGTTTGAGGTTCAAGATAATCCAATGTTCAAGAAGAGGTTCCCCAAACGAGGTCCTCCTAACACTCCAAAGTCATAAAAGGTAAACTGTCTACCACAAGCCTCAAGAAGAAAGAGGTGGTGGTTCTTATGTTGAGAAGCCTATTTATGCTATGTGTGGTAGAAAACATGAAGCAAGTGCCTAGTTGAAACAGATAATATCTATAGTTGTGGTAAGAGTGTTAACATGAATAGGGAATGCCCTATGGTAAATGCTCAAGGAAGGGAAAATGCTCAAACACAAGCAAGTTGTCCGAATTCCGATTCTTTTAAGAAGAACTACTTATATGCTCTCAAATCCCGAGTGATCAAGAGAGCTCTCCAGATGTTGTTATCTCTATGTTACAAGTATTTTCAATAAATTGTTATGCATTGTTGTATCCCTTTGCCACATTGTCTTTTGTAATTACTTTAGTGGCTATGATATTTAATATGCTTCCCGATGTCTTAGATGAACCCTTATTTGTTTCTACCTGGATGGGTGATTCCGTAGTTGCTAGAAAAGTATATAAAGTTTCTCTTATTTTTTTCCAAATAGAGTCACATCGGTTGATTTGGTAGAACTTTATATGTTGGACTTTAATGTTATTTTGGGGATGGATTGGCTACATGTTTAGTTTTCTTCCACTGATTGTAGAACTCGGGAAGTAAAGTTTCAATTTCCTTATAGAGCCAATTTTTAATAGAAGGGGGAAAACTAAATTCCTAGGGGTATGATTATTGTGGGATTCAAGGATCTTGAGTCTGAGACTCCTCCATTGGAATTGGTCCCCGTAGTGAAGGACTTTCTAGAAGTCTTTATCGATGACTTGCCCGGAATTCCTCCTGAACTGGAAGTATATTTTGACATTTACATATTTCCAGTTACACAACCTATATCAATGCCTCCTTACCGAATGGCCCCGCCTGAGTTGAAGTAATTAAACTCTGAACTCAAGGATTTTCTAGATAAGGGTTTTATTCAACCAAGCATTTCTTCATCGGTTTGTAACATTCTGAAAGGTCAAAACTTAATCTAGAGCCTAAAATGAGTGTACATGTGTTGTAAAACAATTTTAAGTTCTATAATAAGTTATACAAGTCATTTAGAGAGTTCTAGAGTTAAAATGTCAAGGAACATCCACGACGTCTGGACAATAGTGCAAAAGGTGCTAGTGTGCCTTAGCATATTTGACGGCGTTTTAGGAGTCGAAATTAAATGAGATTAGGTGTTAAGGTGTCTAACATGTATTAGAGTTTTTTAGGGTCTAAAAGTCGATATACAACTCCCCAAGTACCAAGAAACGAGTCCTTGAGGAGGAACCTTGCATTATGGCTAAAAGTTGTCTTGAGACAAAAGCCATCGACGAATGTAGGCTACGAGGCGTAGCATGACCGACAAGGAATCGATAATTACTTGGAAATTATTTCAAAGGTTACTTTTTGGTCACACTCTGACCAAAACAACTATTGCACAGGACGGTGGAGGTCGTGGTTGCCGACTGACCTACAGACCGTAGGTCGGGTTCTTGTAGGTCAGGGCATATGTTTTGCTATCAAGTATTAGTTAGTTAGTTTAATTAAAGTATTTGGTTATGGGTTTAATTAGTGATTAGGGGGTGTTTAATAAGGTTAGTTAATTAACTATATAACCTACCCAAGCCTTAACCCAACTAACCACATCTTAATTCCCAATCTAAAAGTACTCTTTCTTATATCTATTTTCTCTCTCCTAAAGAAACTCCATTGAAGACCAAGGTCAAGGGGAGTTCTAGGGAAGAAAGAAGTAAAGATTCTGCCATCAATCTTCATCAAATACCAAGGTATGGGAACTCTTCACCTTTGGTATTCCATTCCCCAAACTGTTCTTCTAAAATTGATTTTCAAATGGTGATTGTCATATGGATTTTTCCCTCTTAGGAAATTGATCTTCTAAATAGACTTTTCTATGGTTTATTTTTGTTATTATTATTTGAATATGATGTATTATGATTTAATTATTCTATATCTTTATGTACTGACCTAGTTTGTGGAAGATGAGTTTTTCCCCCAAACCCTAGGTTGTAATCTTGAATTGAATTGTGTAGTAGTGATGTATGTGACTTGTTTAATGTGTGAAATACTATTATTTGATGTTGATATACCAAGTGATAAATGAATTGTGATTGATTTATGGTAATACCATGATGATGTCTTGGGAAGAGGAAGAGATATGGATTTGTGATCTTGAATTCTTAACTCTATTATGATGACTTATACCGAGTGATTTTGATTTATTTGAAGTATATGCATTGTGATTGGATTATTTAGGTTGGTACAATGTTGGTATTGTAATGTCTTATCTTATTAATTATGAGATCATGTTAAGGTTATGATGCTATAAGGATGGTGTTGATTCACTTGTATGCATTACTATGATATGAAATATGGTGTTGATCTCATTATGAGGATTGTATTGAAAGGTTATTCACATGCAGTTCCTAATGACCTAAGGATGATGATATACAACGGGTTAGTCTCCTATGACCTAAACTAAGTTGTGCTAATAAAGGATGACTTAAGGACATTTAAAAAAAGGACTCTACCTTACCGAGCGAATTAGTAGTGAGAAGTGTCCTTTCCCACATCGGGAAGGTAGGCTCACTATTTTAGTCATGAGATTGGAGACGATAATTCATGGAGCATTAAAAGGGTCCCAAACTATTGCACGGGACGGTAGAGGTCGTGGCTGTCGACTGACCTACAGACCGTAGGTCGGGTTCTTGTAGGTCAGGGCATATGTTTTGCTATCAAGTTTTAGTTAGTTAGTTTAATTAAAGTATTTGGTTATGGGTTTAATTAGTGATTAGGGGGTGCTTAATAAGGTTAGTTAATTAACTATATAACCTACCCAAGCCTTAACACAACTAACCACATCTTAATTCCCAATCTAAAAGTACTCTTTCGTATATCTATTTTCTCTCTCCTAAAGAAACTCCATTGAAGACCAAGGTCAAGGGGAGTTCTAGGGAAGAAAGAAGTAAAGTTTCCGCCATCAATCTTCATCAAATACCAAGGTATGGGAACTCTTCACCTTTGGTATTCCATTCCCCAAACTGTTCTTCTAAAATTGATTTTCAAATGGTGAGTGTCATATGGATTTTTCCCTCTTAGGAAATTGATCTTCTAAATAGACTTTTCTATGGTTTATTTTTGTTATTATTATTTGAATATGATGTATTATGATTTAATTATTCTATATCTTTATGTACTGACCTAGTTTGTGGAAGATGAGTTTTTCCCCCAAACCCTAGGTTGTAATCTTGAATTGAATTGTGTAGTAGTGATGTATGTGACTTGTTTAATGTGTGAAATACTATTATTTGATGTTGATATACCAAGTGATAAATGAATTGTGATTGGTTTATGGTAATACCATGATGATGTCTTGGGAAGAGGAAGAGATATGGATTTGTGATCTTGAATTCTTAACTCTATTATGATGACTTATACCGAGTGATTTTGATTTATTTGAAGTATATGCATTGTGATTGGATTATTTAGGTTGGTACAATGTTGGTATTGTAATGTCTTATCTTATTAATTATGAGATCATGTTAAGGTTGTGATGCTATAAGGATGGTGTTGATTCACTTGTATGCATTACTATGACATGAAATATGGTGTTGATCTCATTATGAGGATTGTATTGAAAGGTTATTCGCATGCAGTTCATAATGACCTAATGATGATGATATACAATGGGTTAGTCTCCTATGACCTAAACTAAGTTGTGCTAATAAAGGATGACTTAAGGACATTTAAAAAAAGGACTCTACCTTACCGAGCGAATTAGTAGTGAGAAGTGTCCTTTCCCACATCGGGAAGGTAGGCTCACTATTTTAGTCATGAGATGGAGACGATAATGCATGGAGCATTAAGAGGGTCCCAAACTACATATCTTAGTTCTTGAACTATGTTGGCCCCATAGGAGTACTAGCTAGTGGATCCACATAGATGATATGTTCATGTTTTGGTACTACCTTGACAAGTAGTCCACCTTCTTTTTATGTAGGGGGTTCCATGACACATGATTCCACATTAGCTCATGTGGTCTATGTCGGTTATGGCTACACTAAACCATTTTAGGCCTACGGACTCACAAGTAAAGTGTAGTCTAAATTAGTAAGAAGTGTGGCCTTTGAAAAAGGCTACACTTTTAGACTTTAAGCAACACTTTTTAGGGCTTCGCCTAAAGCAGCGTATCTTTGATATTTCGCAACACTTTTTAAATGTCACTGTCATTGTGTCACGACCCAAATCGGGGACGCGACTGGCACCCACATTTACCCTCCGATGTGAGCGAACCAACCCATCTAAACTTTAACATTTCAAGATATTTCAACAGAAAATAATGCGGAAGACTTAAACTCGTTAATAAAAACAACTCAAAACTATTATTAATATTCCCAAAATCTGGAAGTCATCATCACAAGAACATCTATCTCAAATTACTAAACTAAGAATGTCTAAAAGCTAAAAACAAGTAAAAGCTAGTCCATGCCGGAAGTTCAAGGCATCAAGACTTGAAGAAGGAGACCCAGTCCAAGCTAGACGCATTAGCTCACCCTGAATTTCCGATGAAGTGAAGACTGGCTTGATCTACTGCTGAGTCGAAGTTGACGGAACGTTTGCTGCATAACACAAATAACACAGAGGAAAACATAAAAGTAGGGGGTCAGTACAACCACACGTACTGAGTAGATATCATCGGTCAACTCAAAATAGGGAACAATATATATCAATAATAATGTAAATCAACTACAATACTCAACATGTAGCACAGCAATTACTTTATCATTAACAATTTCCGTCAAGTTCACACATGAGGTCTCAAGCCTCAATACCATACTCATTTGGGAAATTAAGTTCATTAGATTGAGTATATTCATTATCTTTCGATTCATTATCTTTCTTCTCTCTTGTGTCGGTACGTGACACTCCGCTCCTCTAATTCTATCCTGGTGTCGGAACGTGACACTCCGATCCTCATATTCATTCTATCCTGGTACCGGAACGTGGCACCCGATCCTCATATTCTATCCTGGTGTCGGAACGTGACACTCCGATCCTCATATTCATTCTATCCTGGTACCGGAACGTGGCACCCGATCCTCATATTCTATCCTGGTGTCGGAACGTGACACTCCGATCCTCATATTCATTCTATCCTGGTACCGGAACGTGGCACCCGATCCCCTAATTCATCAAGCCTTCTTTTACACAAAGGCATCCTCATTCTCATTATATAATTTATCAAGCCTTCTATCATACTAAGGCATCATCAATCTTATTATATAATATATCAAGCGAATTAGGGTTCTTTCAAGATTTGGGATTCAATAGCTTCATCATGCTTGTTAATTAATCACAATCTCATAATCATAATCATGCAAGCATACAATTTAAGCATATAGACAGGTTTACAACATCATCAATACATATCATACACTATCAAGAGTTCATTACGATTATCGTAACATAGAACCATAACCTACCTCCATCGAAGAATTGGAATCAACAAGAAATTTCCCAAGCTTGCTATTCTCCTCTCTCTCGATCGATCTGCTCGCTCTCCCTTTCTGTTCTTTCTCTTTTGTTTTATTCAAACCCTCTTTCCTTTACCCTAATTAATCATGTAATTAAGTGTGAAAAAGGACAATAAAACCCCACATTTACTTAAGGTTACCCCTTTTAACCCTAAGTAATTAGACTTGTTAATGTTACCCCTCAATCCTTATAATTAAGGAAAGAATAATCAAAAACGACCCTTAAAACGAGGAAAGAAATCCTAAACTGCCTGGGACGCACAACCTGTGACGGGCCGTCGTGGGTGCGACGGTCCGTCGCACAGGCCGTCGTGCCTGCCCAGGTTCCCATCCTCGCCACGGACGCTGTGACGGTCCGTCACGCCTGTGACGGTCCGTCCTGCACGTCCGTCATGGCGGTCAGAAACTCGTTTCTCGAACCAAATTCTCAAACGTTGAAGTGTTTTGCAACGGAAACTCACGACGGTTCGTCGTGGATGTGACGGCACGTCCTGCAGGTCCGTCACAATTTACAGAGAGTCGATTTTCAGTACCCGATTTTCAACCCACTAAGTGTCATGGAACGGACCTCTGTGACGGACCGTCGGGCCTATGACGGTCCGTCGGGGTGTCCGTAGTTTGGCCAGTTTTTCCAGAATTTCGTTCTGCTGCTCAAAACGACTAAACAGGTCGTTACAATAGATACCAATTTACCCATCGTTCGTCCCCGAACGATCCAAAGAAGAAAAACAATGGCGAAAAGGAGTACCTGAATCTGTAAACAGATGTGGGTATTTTTCTTGCATATCTGCCTCCTTCTCCCACGTAGCCTCTTCAACCGGTCGATTCTTCCATTGAACCTTGATGGATGCAATCTCTCTCGACCTCAACTTGCGAACTTCTCTATCTAATATAGCAACCGGTTCCTCTTCATAAGTCAAGTTCTCATCCAACAAAACTGAATCCCAACGGATAATGTAGTTTCCATCTCCGTGGTATCTCTTCAACATGGATACATGAAACACCGGATGTACTCCGGACAGCCCTGGGGGTAAGGCTAATTCATAAGCCACCTCCCCTATTCTCTTAAGCACTTCAAATGGTCCAATATACCTTGGACTTAACTTACCTCTTTTTCCAAACCGCATCACCCCTTTCATGGGCGAAACCTTCAACAAGACTTGTTCACCTTCCATGAACTCCAAGTCTCTAACCTTTCGGTCTGCATACTCCTTTTGTCTACTTTGAGCCGCCAAAAGCTTCTCTTGAATAGCTTTCACCTTCTCCATAGAATCTCTCAACAGATCAGTCCCCCAAGGTCTAACCTCGAAGGCATCAAACCAACCAATGGGAGATCTACACTCCTCCCATATAATGCTTCAAATGGGGCCATGTCGATACTAGAGTGATAACTATTATTGTATGAAAACTCTGCCAAAGGTAAGAAACTATCCCAATGGCCACCAAACTCTATCACACATGCGCGAAGCATATCCTCCAAAACTTGAATCGTTCGCTCAGACTGACCATCGGTCTGAGGATGAAATGCAGTACTAAGGTCCAATCTAGTACCTAATTCAGCATGCAATGTTCTCCAAAACTTAGAAGTAAACTGCGTACCTCTATCAGATATGATGGAGAGTGGAACTCCATGCAACCGAACGATTTCTGAGATGTAGATCTTGGCTAACTTTTCTGCATTGTAGGTCACCTTGACAGGAATGAAATGTGCAGACTTAGTTAACCTATCAACAATCACCCAAATAGAGTCATACTTACCCAATGTCTTTGGAAGACCAACCACGAAGTCCATCGCGATTCTCTCCCACTTCCATTCAGGAATGGGCATTCTCTGAAGTGTTCCTCCGGGCCTTTGGTGTTCATACTTTACTTGTTGACAATTTGGACACTTGGCAACAAACTCAACAATATCTCGCTTCATTCTACTCCACCAGAAGTGTTGCTTTAGGTCGCGATACATCTTGGTTGCACCAGGATGTATAGAATATCCGGAACTATGAGCTTCTGTAAGAATAGTGGTGATCAAATCATCGATGCGGGGTACACATACTCTTCCCTTGATCCTCAAAACACCTTCCCCATCGATTATTGCTTCCTTAGCCTCTCCTTGCAACACTTTATCTCGAATTCGCCTTAGTTTCTCATCGTCAAATGTGTTTCCCCTTAATCTGATCAAGGAAAGAGGATTTTGCCTCTACACAAGCTAACAATCCTCCCTTCTCGTTTATTTCTAACCTCATAAGGTCATTAGCCAAAATCTGCACTTCTCTAGCCAATGGGCGTCTAGAAGCTTGCAAATGAGCTAGACTTCCCATACTTCCGGCCTTTCTACTCAAGGCATCTGCCACAACATTAGCCTTCCCGGATGATACAAAATAGTGATGTCGTAGTCCTTTAGTAGTTCCATCCATCTCTCTGTCTCAAGTTCAAGTCTTTCTGAGTGAAGACATACTGTAGGCTACGATGGTCCGTATAGACTTCACACTTAACCCCATATAAATAGTGTCTCCATTGCTTTAGTGCAAATACTACCGCGGCCAACTCCAAGTCATGGGTCGGATAGTTGCGTTCATGCACTTTTAATTGTCTTGAAGCATAAGCAATCACATTTTTCTCTTGCATTAGCACTGCACCCAACCCAGAATAGGATGCATCACAATAGACAATGAAGTTTTGCCCTCTACCGGCAAGGTGAGGATGGGCGCGGTAGTCAACAAAGTCTTAAGCTTCTGAAAGCTTTCCTCACATTCATCTGACCATACAAATGGAACATTCTGCTTAGTCAAGTTCGTCAATTGGGAAGCAATGGAAGAGAATCCCTTGACGAATCGGCGGTAATAGCTAGCTAACCCCACAAAACTCCTTATTTCTGACACGTTTGTAGGTCTTACCCAATTCTTCACTGTCTCGATCTTGGATGGATCCACCATCACTCCATCCTTAGAAACCACGTGTCCCAAGAAGGACACTGAATCTAGCCAAAACTCACACTTGGAGAATTTCGCATAAAGCTTTTTCTTTCTCAACAACTCTAACACCAATTTCAAATGCTCCTCATGTTCTTTCTTACTTTTGGAGTATATCAGTATATCATCAATAAACACAATCACAAAGAGATCCAAATATGGCTTGAAAATCCCGTTCATCAAGCTCATGAAGGCAGCAGGGGCATTAGTAAGACCAAACGACATTACCACAAACTCATAATGCCCATACCTAGTTCGAAAAGCAGTCTTTGGCACATCCGTTGCGCGTATTTTCAATTGGTGATAACTGGACCTCAAGTCAATTTTAGAGAAGACACAAGCACCTTGTAACTGATCGAACAAGTCATCAATGCGAGGAATGGGGTACTTGTTCTTAATAGTTACCTTGTTCAACTGTCGGTAATCTATGCACATTCGGAAACTCCCATCTTTCTTCTTCACAAACAAAACCGGAGCACCCCAAGGAGATGCACTTGGTCTAATGAAGCCTTTGCTCAACAACTACCTTTAATTCTCTTAACTCCGCGGGAGCCATTCTATACGGGGGTATAGAAATGGGGCGAGTACCGGGTTCCAAATCAATGCAGAAGTCTATATCCCTATCTGGTGGCATACCGGGAAGATCTGCAGGGAACACATCCAAAAACTCACAGACTACCGAAACTGACTCAATCGATGGTACTTGAGTAGTGTCATCCTTAAGATGTGCCAAGAAAGCTAGACAACCCTTACTAACCATCTTCTGAGCACGAATAAAGGAGATGATACGCACCGGATTGGGAGTGTAGTCACCCTCCCATACTAACTGATCTGCCCCAGGCTTGGCTAACGTCACTGTTTTAGCATTACAATCCAAAATCGCAAAGTTTGGAGAAAGCCAAGTCATACCCAGAATTACATCAAAGTCACCCATTTCTAAAATAACCAAATCTACATAAGTGTTGCTCCCCACAAAATTCACCAAACAAGACCTATACACTTTTTCGACTATCACAGACTCACCCACCGGAGTAGAAACACGAATAGGCATGTCAAGTAATTCACAATGTAAATTTAGACCGTTAGCAAATGATGAAGATACATAAGAAAACGTGGAGCCAGGGTCAAATAACACAGATGCCATGCAATCACAAACCAAAAGATTACCTGTGATAACAGCATCAGACGCCTCCGCTTCAGATCTCCCAGGGAAAGCATAACAATGGGCCCCATTATTTGTCTGTCCGTTGCCCCTACCATGTTGTGTAGTAGTGGCTCCGTTTTGCCCTTCACCTCTGCCGTTTTGGTGACCACCATTACCTCGGCCACCACGCCCTCCAGAATAAAGACCTCTACCATTACCACCTCTTTCTCTAGCCATTGGGGGTCTGTAACTCTGGTTTGGACAGTACCTCTTAATGTGCCCAATCTCTCCACACCCATAACATTCTCTGGGTTCACGCGTCGGCCTCTCAGAGAAGTGTTGACCGTTTTGAGGTGGACCCCCAACTACAGTCTGTAGTGAAGACTGTATTGGTCGATTTCAGTGACCTCCGGAGTTCTGTCCTCTAGAATAAGAACCATTATACTCACCTCCCCTTCGAAACCTCTTTGATGTAGACGTTGGGGTGAAGTCATCCGGTTTCACTCCTTCCACCTCTATCACAAAGTCTACCACCTCTTGGAAGGATGTTGCTGTTGCCGCTATCTGTAAGGCTGAAATCCGCAACTCTGACCTCAACCCCTTCACAAAACGGCGGATCCGTTCTTGTGGACTGAAACAGAGTTGGGTGGCATATCTGGATAGTGCACGAAATTTAGCCTCGTATGCATTAACCGTCATTCTACCTTGCTCCAAACTCAAGAACTCATCCCTCTTTCTATCTCTCAAAGTCCTTGGATATATTTCTCCATAAATAGGGTAGAGAATGATTCCCAAGTCATAGGTGGTGCCTCTGTTGGCTGACACTCAACATGTGAACGCCACCACATTTTGGCGTTCCCTTGGAACTGATAGCTCACGAACTCGACACCAAACCTCTCTACTATCCCCATTTTGTGTAGTAGCTCATGACAATCAACCAGAAAATCATAAGCATCCTCAGATTCTGCACCCTTGAAGGCTGGAGGTTTTAGTTTCAAGAACTTGCTAAAAAGTTCATGTTGATCGTTTGTCATAATAGGCCCAGTAGTCAGACGTGGAAATGTGCCTATTCCCAATGGTGCATCCATGCGGGGAGCCATAGTAGCCGCATGTCGTATCTCTGAAACCGGAGGTGTTGGTGTAGAAACCACTGGAGGTGCTTGACCCTGATCAGACAACCCGCTAAGATAAGCAAGTACTTGGTTGATCATCTCTGGGGTAGGTTGGGGTGGCATTTCCTCAGTCTGCCCTTGTTCAGTTTCCCCTTCGTCACCCTCTCTTACTACGTCCTCAGTCGGTGGAGGAGTCACCGCCCTAGTATCAGATGGGCTAGGGGCTCGTCCTCTCCCTCTAGAGGACGTCCTCCCACGACCTCTTCCACGGCCTCTTGCCGCTGTTCCTCCTCGAGCCACAGCCCCAGTGGCTGGCTCATTAGTTTCATGTCTTTCCGTTGTCGCTGCTGGTGCGGTCGTTGCTCTAGTTCTAACCATCTGCGAGATAGAATGAAGATGGTCAGATACCAATTTGTATCACCTAGATACCAATTGGACTCAAGTAATAGCACGAAAGAAAGAATGAAAGAATGGAATTTTCCTAAAGTCTTATAGCCTCTCAAAGAAAAGTAAAGGCGTCCCCCTACCGTTCTTTAAGACTCTACTAGACCTGTTCTTGTGTGATGAGACCAATGAACCTAATGCTCTGATACCAAGTCTGTCACGACCCAAATCGGGGACGCGACTGGCACCCACATTTACCCTCCGATGTGAGCGAACCAACCCATCTAAACTTTAACATTTCAAGATATTTCAACATAAAATAATGCGGAAGACTTAAACTCGTTAATAAAAACAACTCAAAACTATTATTAATATTCCCAAAATCTGGAAGTCATCATCACAAGAACATCTATCTCAAATTACTAAACTAAGAATGTCTAAAAGCTAAAAACAAGTAAAAGCTAGTCCATGCCGGAAGTTCAAGGCATCAAGACTTGAAGAAGGAGACCCAGTCCAAGCTAGACGCATTAGCTCACCCTGAATTTCCGATGAAGTGAAGACTGGCTTGATCTACTGCTGAGTCGAAGTTGACGGAACGTTTGCTGCATAACACAAATAACAAGAGGAAAACATAAAAGTAGGGGGTCAGTACAACCACACGTACTGAGTAGATATCATCGGTTAACTCAAAATAGGGAACAATATATATCAATAATAATGTAAATCAACTACAATACTCAAATGTAGCACAGCAATTACTTTATCATTAACAATTTCCGTCAAGTTCACACATGAGGTCTCAAGCCTCAATACCATACTCATTTGGGAAATTAAGTTCATTAGATTGAGTATATTCATTATCTTTCAAGATTCATTATCTTTCTTCCTCTTGTGTCGGTACGTGACACTCCGCTCCTCTAATTCTATCCTGGTGTCGGAACGTGACACTCCGATCCTCATATTCATTCTATCTTGGTACCGGAACGTGGCACCCGATCCTCATATTCTATCCTGGTGTCGGAACGTGACACTCCGATCCTCATATTCATTCTATCCTGGTACCGGAACGTGGCACCCGATCCTCATATTCTATCCTGGTGTCGGAACGTGACACTCCGATCCTCATATTCATTCTATCCTGGTACCGGAACGTGGCACCCGATCCCCTAATTCATCAAGCCTTCTTTTACACTAAGGCATCCTCATTCTCATTATATAATTTATCAAGCCTTCTATCATACTAAGGCATCATCAATCTTATTATATAATATATCAAGCGAATTAGGGTTCTTTCAAGATTTGGGATTCAATAGCTTCATCATGCTTGTTAATAATCACAATCTCATAATCATAATCATGCAAGCATACAATTTAAGCATATAGACAGGTTTACAACATCATCAATATATATCATACACTATCAAGAGTTCACTACGATTATCGTAACATAGAACCATAACCTACCTCCACCGAAGAATTGGAATCAACAAGAAATTTCCCAAGCTTGCTATTCTCCTCTCTCTCGATCGATCTGCTCGCTCTCCCTTTCTGTTCTTTCTCTTTTGTTTTATTCAAACCCTCTTTCTTTACCCTAATTAATCATGTAATTAAGTGTGAAAAAGGACAATAAAACCCCACTATTTACTTAAGGTTACCCCTTTTAACCCCTAAGTAATTAGACTTGTTAATGTTACCCCTCAATCCTTATAATTAAGGAAAGAATAATCAAAAACGACCCTTAAAACGAGGGGAGGAAAGAAATCCTAAACTGCCTGGGACTGCACAACCTGTGACGGGCCGTCGTGGGTGCGACGGTCCGTCGCACAGGCCGTCGTGCCTGCCCAGGTTCCCATCCTCGCCACGGACGCTGTGACGGTCCGTCACGCCTGTGACGGTCCGTCCTGCACGTCCGTCATGGCGGTCAGAAACTCGTTTCTCGAACCAAATTCTCAAAACGTTGAAGTGTTTTGCAACGGAAACTCACGACGGTTCGTCGTGGATGTGACGGCACGTCCTGCAGGTCCGTCACAATTTACAGAGAGTCGATTTTCAGTACCCGATTTTCAACCCACTAAGTGTCATGGAACGGACCTCTGTGACGGACCGTCGGGCCTATGACGGTCCGTCGGGGTGTCCGTAGTTTGGCCAGTTTTTCCAGAATTTCGTTCTGCTGCTCAAAACGACTAAACAGGTCGTTACACATTGACTAACCATATAAATCGTAGCCAAAGAGGTGTAAGGGCACACTTTTTGTTATGCATTAGCGACACATATTTTTTATTATACTACACTTAAAAGCGTTGTATTTGTTTTTTTTATTGGTCACACTTAAAAAGTATTGCCTTTTATATGTCATCGACAGAAACACTTATAAATGTGGAAATATTGGGTAGAATTTTTATGGCCACAATTTTTCAATTTTAGGAATCATTATTTTTATTTTTATATATTGAATAATCACAATATTAAATTTATACTTGATCTAAAGCACAAAATTAGAAAATTAATAAATCAAAACTATATGGTTCAAATAAACTTTGAAAAACATGTCTTGTACAACCAATACTAAGAAAACAATTTATAAATATCTCTACTATCAATAATTTCAGCAAAGACAAATACATACAGATAATATGACAATATTACAAAATAATATTCATCGCTCAATACAATAGATCGAGTCTACTTTTGGCAACTATACAATTTCAATTACGGACATTTTCTTGCATATTAAAAAAATTATATGTTAGTGAACTAAATGATGTATTAAATATAGTCAATACTAGTCATTTTTAACAATACTTCCCAGCCCCCTCACAGTGAAGTGCATTGATATAAAAAAAAAACTGGACTTTTAGTTATTATTAAAACATGTATTCATCCATCCAAACATAGTAGTAATTGTCTAACGTTATTTTTGACATCCAACTTTCTGTATAATGTCTCCAATTGAAATAAAACTCAATTACCAAATGTTTGGTTCAATGTTAGAGTTGAGCACTGTAGTATCTTCTGTGGCATTTGAGCAGTTTAAGGGGAAAATTACAATAAGGCATTAAAAAGCTCTAGAGAAATCAATAGCTATAAAGTTGGAAATTTGAGGAGGCAACATTAGAATAATTTATGACATACTAAAGAACAAATGTAGCATGCAGAGAAAAATCTCAGAATCTTGTGCAAAACTATAGGCATGTAAAGAAATAAAAAACAAGAACAACTAGTTTAATGCTTCCTGAAACAATATACACATACCATAGCCCTATAATTCACCCCGCAAAATAAATTCATAAGTAAATTATGTTCGATGCAGAGGAAAAAAATCATCTATTCCAAAGATATTCATGTTTTGTTTCGCTTGTTTGACTGTGCAATCTATTTGTGACAAATTAGGCGCATTTGAGATAAAATTTTCTATAAGCTCACCACTTTCATCATCACAACTTTTTTAAGCAAAACAAAATTCTAACAGGTGTGTCATGTGTTTACAATTTGTTTGCTTAGAAGTGTACATTTTTATTACTTTCTTATTTTGTAAAAGTTCCAAGTTGGTTCCCCAAACACACTTAAGGTCCAAGACTAACTCTTTCTAAGTTTGAAAAATGTTGCAACGTAACTGCTTATATTTGGTTGTTAAATTCTACTGTGTAATTAATATCATAGCTTGATATTCAGATCCTATCAGAAACACTATAATAAAAAAAAATCAGAAGGCTTAAATTCACATAAAACAAAATAATATGGACAAGCTAAGTTCATGAGTTTTAAGGTAATTTTGTCTACGATATATCCTTAGGAATATCGTAAAACCTCATACCACAGTAGGATGTTAACAAATGCATGTCCATATCATAGAGGATCTCATAATACTAAATCACAACGATTTACCTTATCTTAAGTTTGAACGATGAAGTGATTTATCAACTCATTATATACAGAGGACATCTTTTGGTTTCAAGTTAGTAAAGGAGCGATGACACCCTGTTATCCAGTTTACAAAACATGTCTATGCTAAAAGAAATTACACTTCTACAAGTAAACATAACAATGAATTATTTTTTCTTTTCATTTTCATCCATCTTATTAATTTTTGAACAATGAATTGTTGCAATCGTGTTCTGAAGGCATTTAGGTTTGTCCCATCCATTTGGTTTTAGCCACCATGCGCATGAAGGAACTATAGGACAAACAAAGCTCCTTTGCCTTGTGATATCACAAATATTTGAACAAAAAAAACCAATCTTCTAGAAGGTAAGGAAAATGGAACAAGAAATTGATGACACACGGGTGAGACATAAGTAAAAATCAACAACTATATATAAGAGGAGTTTCAATCAACTCTGCAAACTTGTCTCCTTTCAAATCTAATATTTCTACAAGTAACAAAATACGTAGTACTGCTATTGAAGATGAACTCGGAATAATATAGCAAAGCTATTGAACAATAAAAAAGTTAACTCTAAAACTACTAAAGACTTCAAATTTTGCTTTAGATGATTGAGCACTTGAACATTTACCATATTTTATCTTTCAAATAACTACATTTATGATGCACCATATTTCAGATCAATCATATCACACGTGGTCTCTACTTTACGGAAACAACATTATTTCCGGTGCCATTATTCCTACAACCACAAAATGAAATGGTGAACTTTAAGATTTAGAAATTCACAGTGATGGGACTTACCTAAATCCAAGAACCTTGAATTTTACATAAATCGTAAAGTTAATATCATGTCCTTAAGATAATCAATAAGTATGTGCTTTCGATCCCCCTAGTAAATAGATGAAAAATGATAGAAATTAGCTATGCAACAGTAGATATTAATGTTGCAGTGTCAAAAACAATAAACAAAATATTTACATGCAAGCATCAACCATATGAGAGTAGCATGAAATCAAGATATTCTTAATGGTGCGGGCAACTATAACTATATCCCTAAATTCATTATTCTTATCATATGAGTTTCGCAAGTAGTAAAGATGTGTTCTAAAATTAGCTGTCAAATTAATATAGCACAAATAACACTCAACCAAGAACAAAGTTTTAAAGAAACAAGAAAGAGACTTTGACATTCTCAATCAGATGTAAAAGCAAAACATAAAACAACTTTGTTCACTTGATTTTTGTAATAGGCTATACTTTCCACTGAGTCTCTTATGCTACCTTTGGTTCTTCCAAAATTACCTAATCTCTCCAAAACATGAACGTTAACAAAAAGGTAAAAAAAATGAGCATTATTTTCGTGCATTTTTCTCTGTAGGATCTAAGACCTGATAAACTTTTTCTCAAATATGGATGAACAAATAATAATTACATAGCAAGTTGTAACTTCAGTCGACGTTCATTCATTGATAAGTGATAAGCATAAGTTTGATCAAGCCAAAGTAAGAAACATATATCACATCATTCAACACAATATGTTTCAAAGTCCTTATTTTGATAAACCACAACAGGACAATCTATTTAACTGAAGAAATTTTACGAACACTAAGTGGGAACAAGATTTTCAGATAGATTAATGTGTGTCAAAACACATGACAAAACAAATAAATCCACTATATTAAATGATTGGGGAAATGTGAAATAAATAAGCCAACAGAGAAAAGAAAAGGAAAACCAAAGTTTAAAATATATTGCGTATTCAACAAACCAGCAAAATTAACAATTGAAATTAGAAAACAAAACATTGAATAATACATAAACCAAGAAATTAAAGACAAAAAGATGCATGTACAGTAAGTGTTTTTAGGGAAAACATCCGATCAAAAGAAAACACCAGAAAATTAATGAATGGCAAATAGGAAACATAGAAAAGTAATGAATGGGAAATAGGAAACACAGGAAACAAATGAGGCAGAGAATGGAAGTGTACCTGTTTGTTCATTGGAGAAACTGGAACTTCGTCTCCCAATTTAGGACAGAAATTGAATATATATTGTTTTCCATGGAACATAAAGAAAATTTCTTCAAAATAACAAATGTAGAAATCAAAGATGCAAGCGTGGATCATTCTCCATCAATGTGAGAACATGCATCAAAGAAATAAAGAAAGGGAGAATGTGAGGACACGCAGTAAGAAAGAAAGAAGGGAGAAGATGAAATTACGGATTTTCCCTCCAAATGTCTGACAAAACCTTCTCTTTCCAAGAATGATAATGATCACTAAGCATATATTTCAATGAAAATTAGATGAATTTTACACTAGTATATTCCTAAATAGGCACCCCAAAAAATATCTTCTCATTGTTCAACTCAATTATGCATGAATCAGATTTTTATGGTATTTCAATTCTACTGACTCCGGGTAACATTACACATCATAACCTTGTAAGACTAAAGACTTTATACGTAGTCTCATAAACTTTTAAGGTTATACATTTTCTTAGGGAAGATATACAGGTAATAAATACATTAAGCAATATTCAACTAAAGTTGAAACATCTGATAATCAAGCAACATAAACAATGCACAATCTTTCAATTTTTTATTCTGCAATTCAAGAAAAAAAACTCCCAGTCCATCCCGATTTATTCGACAGAACTCCTACTTTTATACATTTAATTATTAATGACTTCATAAAATAAAAAATTCGAGGATTACCTTCAGGAGGTTCCTATTGTAACCTATTGAAATCAATCATCAATCTCTTCCTTGAAGGAATTGACATTTGACATTTTAACTGCTGCACATATTCCATAGCAGAATCAACACAACCAAACAATTCATATGAAGCATCAGTTTCATCATTTGTTATAATAAACAGGAGCATAAGTCAAAGTAAAACATCAACTAGAAGAACAACATTAATGATACCTGCTTGTTTAATCAAATCGATCCTAAATTAGTGAGCTCAAAATTAAGTATATTACACTATGAAAACTTAAACAGACTAATTATACGATATTCACTAAGAAAGTAAAAGCTAAAATCCTTTCAAAGAGTAAGAAACACTAATTTATACTTATTGTGCAATGAATCATGTAATTATGAATACTAACAGAAAAAAATGAAATTCAAATGCTTTTTTTTTCATATTCATAAGATCCAAGGATAATTCCACAAACATATACAAAAAGAAAAGATGTTCCGTCATGAATCAATTCAATTCATACACTTACCCTACACTAAAAATCCAAAAGAAGGTGTGAGTTAGGGTTTTACTTTGAATGGTACCTCATCTTGGGGAGCAGGAGCTTCTAGATTAGACTTACCTCAGACAAATTAGAATTTTTTTAATTAAAGAAACAGAGAGAGAATGATGAACAAGAAGAGGCTGTTCATATGATTAAAGTGACTGAATATATCTCAATTGTCACTTCTTGTATCTGTTCTCTTTCGTATATATTCATATTCTTCCAAACTATGCTAATTTTATTTGAACTTTTTCTCAAGCTATTCCAATGAAGGCGAATATGTATCTATAAAATCACCACCTATCTTAAACGTAGTGACAGAGTTTTGTATAGTAACAATGGTGATTTAATTTGATGGAAATGAAAAGAAGAGGACAGTAAGATTTAGTCTTTCATTTATAAGTGTAGTGATTTGCGTAAAGAAAAAATTACGTCTTTGAATTAGAATTATTTGTGCTGTGAGTTTTTTTAATCTTTTTTTTTTTTTTTTTTTTTTTAGAGTTAAATTGTGTTTTAGAAAATAAAAAATTTAAAGGAGAGTTAAATACGTTGGAGGAAAATAATATTTTAGAGAATACTTAAGGAAAATTACAAGCTCACACTTGTTAATTTTTTTTTTATTTATTTATAAAAATAGCATACTTTAGAAGTGTAATCATATGTGTAAAAAGATGTCGCCAATTATATAATGCTATGGAAATTTTAAAAATGAGTTGCTTATACCACTAGAGAGCACACTTTAAAAGTGTTATCAATAATATTGTTGCCAAAAGCTAAAAGCTAAGTCTATGCTTCAAAAGTGTAACCAAAAATATTTTAGGCAACACTTTCGAAATATTGTCTAGATTTAGTGTTGCCTTAGGCTTAAAATAGTGTAGTTCAAGATGTTCCCAAAAGTAAAATGAGGTAATAATGTGAACTCTAACTAGGATGACCTAAGGGGTTTGACTTAGTCTAGGTAGGGGTATGGGACTCTACCTATACATTGCACTAGTTAGCCTTGAGGGAAGTCATTGAAAGATGTTCTTATGTACTTATATGCTTATAAATGTAAATGATATATATATTTCGATCTTACATATTTATGACACTATGTAATATTTGTTTCACTCATGAATATGTTGTCGGTATCCACTGCTACATGTGATGATGATTATTCTTGATGTTATGGTATGTAAAGTTAGGCATTGCTTATGGTCTTTGTTGGGATCGCTTGATTGAGTAAGGTTATGGGGCCTTACTTAGTTATTGCACTAGTGGACTTAATGAGGGTTCATGAGTAATCATGTTGCTTAGGTTATGATGCCATGAACTCTTATGTATACTTGTTGATATTATAACTTGATGATAAAATTGTCTTGATTATTTGCTCAATTATGTTGACATGCATGTTAACTTGACTAGACTTGATTTTGTTGGTCTTGTGTAACAGATGGTATTTACTTAAGTAATAGTTGCTTATTGATTTGTATTGATTCTTGAATGTGCATGATGTATTTTCGAAGTACCTTAGCATGCTTTAGTAAAATGTATACTTTTGGCATGATTTCTATGTTATATGTGCATATGATTCAACGCTTAGTACAAGTGATGTGCTAACTTCATTTCTCTCTTTTTCCCCAATATTTTAGGTTCCGCCCGTTGAGCAGATTGTGGCCATTTGCAAGGAAGGCTTGGAACAATTCTCCAAGTTGGTATGTCCTCAAGTTCAAGGATGATGCCTTGTTATTACTCTAGCAATGGTTTTTTGTTATAGTTTGAAGACGATTATTTCATTCTACTTGTTTTAAGATACTGTTGTAAGCCCTAAGTGGCATTTATAAATTGTGTAAGGGCTTGTGCACATATGGTTCTATTCCGTTAAGATGGTTTAATATGAGACATCCCTTTTGAAACTATATTATGTATATTGTCGATATGTGACATAAAAGTAGAAGACTATGTAATTTTCTTATACGAGGAGTCTATGCATACTCGTTATGAATATATAATTTTGGAAGCGAGAGGTCTATGTAAACCTTCTGAAGTGATTGTAGATGAAAAGTTTTAAATTTTTCGTACTTTTTAACCTATGAATGTAATGGTGAATACTAAGAGGCTAGTTTTAGTCCTGTTCAACTATGACAATGCTTGTTACGTCTAGGGGGTACTTCTCGGATGTGACAAACTTGGTATCAGAGCAAGAGGTTGAATTTCCCTAGAATTGCTATCTCATTAAACCATATCTACGTAGATTCTTATTCATAACTGGAAAGCGTGCCACACTTATGAATGAGAGAATGTATGATGTTAAAAAAAACTCTCATATCCTTGTATTCTTATGTCGTGCCTCTAGAGTTTGTTATGTGCTCTCACCTAAACATTGTGTCGTGGTTATTGGTATGAAAACTCAAAGAGCATCTGCTAGAATTGTAAGAACCTGAAAATGACTATGCTAAGTAATACTTAAATGTACCTAGAATGCATGGATTAGACCAGGTTCACACGGCTTGTTGCGCGTAGAACCAAACCTCAGAACCTATTCACTAGCCAAGACAACCAACTTGGTGAGTTATTTGAGCTATGAAAGGTGAGAACCAACCATGTAGGACCCGAATTTAAGAGATTCATCCGGATGAGTTTTATCCGAGTTAAAAGGGGTAATCTTAGGTTTGTAGGGTCTAGGGGTAAAATTATCTTTTTAATCTAGGTAAAGTATTGTAATTACCCTAAGAATTTAATTCATTAATTAATTAATTTAAAAAGGAGGAGAAATTCAGGTAGGGTTGGCCGAAATTGACCCTTTTTCGCAAGTTGGGCTTCACCAGGGTTCGAGCCTTGTTGGAAGCGACATTTAGGTTGATTAAATTGATGATTATAATCTGATTTTGTAGGGGCTTTGTGGTCATTTCGCTTACCCTTTGAAAAAAAAAGATTTTTAAACAATTAAGAGAAGTCCTATTTTGACTAAGTCTCCACCGAATCTCCTAAACCTAAGCTAACTCATTCTCACGTCTCCCTTTACACTCACCTTATTTACATGCTCAACTTTCTATAAACCAAAAGAACAGAAAAAAAATATGACAAAGTTCATCCACATTCAAGAAGTCGATCGCTCAAACTCAAAATCAAAATAAGGTTATAAACGAAAAGTAAAAATCAAGCTCTTGACAGGTTGTGCTTGTGATTTTGGTGGTGAGATGTTGGCTAAGTGGAGATTTTGTCGGTACATAAGTACATCTTTGAACTAATTCGGGTATGGGATTTCTTCCCTCTTGGTCCCTTTCCCAAGAGACACCTAAGGTTAAGAATATTGACAATCAAAAACTAAGATTGTCCCCGTTGCATGCCCCTGTCATTAGAACCTTTGAAAGATTGAACTATGTGTTTGTATGACTTCTGGTAGATGATTTTAGGGCTGGTTGTGAGTACGTGTTTGAAGGTGTATTCGGAATTATGTACAAATGAAAGAAGTGTTTTCAAAATGTGTGATATGTAACTTGGGGGTGCACGTGTGTACTGAGATTTTGGTCTCGGCTTGAAGCATGAAATTTGACATGTTAAATTATTGTATTTTACGTGTACGAATATGTTAAAAAAGTGATGTTAATATGAGGTCAATGTTTCAGAGTTGAATGATAATTCTTGACTGAACGTTAGCTTGAAAATACACTTAACGATCTCCCAAAAACCTACTAGAATTGTCTTGATGTTTAACGTGAAAGAGGCTGAGAAAATGGACTGCAAAAAGGTGATGAGATTTCCAGAAGTAACCATGAAAACTCACCTAAAGATGCATTAGATGCTACACAAGAAATTTCCTAAATCTAACATTTAAAAGTTAAGAAAATGGACTGCGAAATGGGTGACAAAATTTCCAGCATTCTGGAAATTTGTTTTGGCAGCTTACTGTTAAAAAATTTAATTTTTTAAAAAATGAAAATGCATTAGATTAGTGGGGATTGAACCCAATACCTCACCATACACAAGTTATAAAAATATTAAATAATAAAATGAGGTAAGGGGGATTCGAAATGGGGTAAGGCTTAAGTGAAAAGTTAGCATAAAAAAAGAAAGAAAAATGAAGTGAGGCGTGTGGGGTTCAAACCCACAACCTCTTGGATGGGTGAAGGAGAGAGGAGAAAAATGAAACAAAGAAATAATAAAATGAGGTATGTGGGAATCGAACGCACAACCTTTGGGCTGAATGAAGTGAATTAAGGAGAAAAATAAAGTGGGGCTGTGGTGTTCGATACCACAGCCTCTTAGTCTAAACGAAGGAATCAAGTAAAGAGAGAAAAAGAATGAATGTGGGCGTGGGGATTCAATCTTTGGTCCCCCAGGCTGAAATGTTTAAGAAAAAATATCAAGAAAAGAAAGAAAGGAAGTGTAGGAGTGGGGAATGGATCTCGGGTTCCCTATCCGAGAAGTTTATGACAACAAAAATCATAAGGAAAATAAACTAAGTGTTATACAAGGGATTTGAAATAGGGTTCCCTTTGCCCAATTCTGTATTGACACATAAGTCTTACGCGATTAAATAATTAATGCATACTGCCTATAGGAATCAAAATTGAGACCTTGGCATACTTACAAGATGCATAAGTTTTGTACCACATAATCTTGGGTAAGTATGAATCACTTAGACGAATTACGAATGAAGTCACATGGATTATTTAAGTGGATCCATAAGTCCAGCGGATGTTTAAAATTAAGTGAACCTAAGATGTTATGTAATGAATGATGTGACCCCAAAAGGGTTAAGAAAGAGTGTGGAACACACTAAAAGGCCAAGTGCATTGTCATATGATGAAATGAACATTCACATAAAAGGGGTGAGTAACTATGAATGGAAAATGTTCTAAGACTAATGATTGTGGTGAACACATGATAAGAGGCTAATGTGATTTATGAGAGCAATCTCAATTGAACCTAAGAAAATGTTACCAAAACGTACTCACTTATAAGAGTATAAAGTTAATGAAGAGAACATTCTCTATCAACACTTTAGTGAAATTATTAAAGTTAATGCATACTTATACTAATGATGAGATGAGAAATCATATAAAGAGCAATTATGCGCTCATGCTAGAATCCATCTTCTATGATATATGAGATAAATGTAATGGAACTTTTTACAGAGCACAGATAGGCTAGCTATGAGTGGTGATTCCTTCTTTTCAAAAGGCAGAGGTTCATATAATTCTCATGAGATGAGACTGTCCATCCAGAAGGTATGGGTATCCTTATATCTCCTAGTCTTTGAACCTATGCAGCCAACTTAGGGATCTAACAAGGTTCGATTCCTTATATATGCTAGCAGGTTTTGGTTTCACTTTTGGACGATGATTCCTCCTCTATTCAGTGTGGGGTAAACACAGGATTTCATGGAGCTCACATGATCTATGTCGGTTAAAGTTAATGTTCCCAAAGAAATAATGAGGCCAGCCTCATCTTATGCATAAAATGAAATGAATGATACCAAAGGTGTTTGGGTAGGATAATCAAGGGGTGACCTAGACTTATGTAATGACGCTAGGTCATTCTTAGTCATTGCATAGTAAACCCAATGAGAGTCTTAAACTACATCCTAGGTATAGATGGTATTTACACTAGCCCATGAATGAAATAAAATTAAGTGTGTATGAATGAATGAAGCAGACTCTGTGTTTGCTAAAGAAGGCTCCCTAGTTGAGGTCCCATATGTTGAGTCCTCATTTTGGGAAGTCCTAATGTTATGTCCATGATTCCAAGGTCTCATGGCATATGAACTAACGAAATGAAATATGATATGTGCTATATGCTATATTTTATGTGTTGTGTGCAATATGATACATATGATGATGCATGTTAGTCTCATGGCATGACGTCCTAATTCGATTTTTGCAATTCTGTTTACTTGACTTTCCATAACTCATATTGTTAAGAGAGAGCTATTCTAAATCATGCATGTATGTGGTGCAAGTGGACGCTAGATCTTACGAGTCGACGCAGAAGTTATCAGAATGTGGTTATTTCATCCAGATTTGGTCGGCCCTCATGCTTTCTTGGATGCATACTGATTTATTCAAGCGTAAACGTAGGCATGAGCTAGTGGACTATGTTCCGATAGAATTTCTTTCGTATTTACATTCAGACATTGTATTGGTGACATTTTGGCTACTCTATATTTATAACTATATTTTACATTTGATTATATTGAGTTAGATGGTTGTTGTGGATGCTTATGAGTTTACGTAGATAGTATTATGCGAGACCTATGTTTTACAAAATAAATTTCAATTAAACAAAAGTTCATATTTTTTGCTAAAATTAACTTAGATAAAGTAACAACGACGTATGTAGGCTTGTCTGCGACCTCTGAGAGGTCAAAAATGTCAGTCTCGTATGGGTTCTAGATTCCCGTCATGACAAAATTGGTATCAGAGCATTAGGTTTAAATTCAAAGGGTAATAATTTCACGTTAACCACATTATGTAGTTTCTAATTATGGTAGTGAAGTGCACCACTATCATGAATTAGAGATTGCATGATGCACAACAAAATTTACCTTCTTCTGATCTTATTGTGCTTTCCTTAATGTATGATTTGTTAGTGTTATTAGCGTAGACAGCTGCAGGAGATTCCATTCTAGTTAACCCAGCTGGGTTAACTGATGCTGAGGTGTAGACAGCGTTGACATAGATAGCTCAATCTATCATTGTGCAGGCTCAGGCTATGACTGTCCAGGCCAACAGACAGGAGGTTCAGCGGGAGAACCTACCAGACCACAACATTGAGAAC
Organism: Solanum peruvianum; assembly: GCA_027705065.1. NCBI lineage: Eukaryota > Viridiplantae > Streptophyta > Magnoliopsida > Solanales > Solanaceae > Solanum > Solanum peruvianum. Next base: position 39,661,297 of record JAKWJD010001763.1, on the reverse strand, counting down.
AGGTTGCAAGATTTTACGAGGATGAATCGTCCACTCTTACAAGATCTAAGACTGTAGAGGACCCTCAAGAGTTCGAGGAGGAGGTCTAGTAGATTTTGGTGGCGATAGGGGCCACCGGAGACTGAGAAAGATGAGTGTCCTCGTACCAGTTGAAGGATGTTGCACAGGCTTGGTTAAAGATGTGGCAGGATAGCAGGGCTTTGGGTGGAGGTCCGATCACATGGGAGTTATTTAAGATAACTTTTCTAGAGAGGTTCTTACCTAGAGAGATGAGAGAGGCTAAGGTTGAGGAATTCATCAACCTTAAAAAGGCTCAATGACTGTCAGGGAGTATTCCCTTAAATTCATTAAATATTCAAGGTATGCCACTTATCTAGTGTCGAACAGCAGGGATGAGCTGAGCAGGTTCCTTATAGGGATCTCAGAGGAATTGGAGGAGTAGTGTCGGGCTGCGATGCTCCATGATAGCATGGATTTGTTAAGTCTTATGGTACATGTCTTGCAAGTTGAAGATAGCAGAAAAAAGAGAAGAGTCTGTGAGGTTAGGAGGCCTAAATCTTCTAACTACACAAGTTCTCTCAAAGGTTGGCATGTGCACTTTTGGAGTTCGTGATCAGCCCATATTTAAAAAGGGGCATCAGAGTTCAGGGAACTCTAACTCTCAGAGGAGTGAAACACCTAGAGAAGGAAGATCCGAGCCAAAAAAGGGAGATTAAGGTGATGTGCAACTTCCTAGAGAGGAATGTGGCAAGTGTGGCCGTATTCACAGTGCAGAGAGCAGACTAGGCATATTCCTGCTTCAGTTGTTGAAAGAGCGGACACATGGTCAGGGATTGCCCACAGAATAGGGGTCAAGCTGGAGCGAATGCTTAGCGTAGGCCTGAAAGGACAGGGAGGAGCAGGAGAAGTCTGGTGATACGGTCACATGTATGCTGCAAGTTTTCTCTATCTCTGTTTATGTTTTACTTGATCAAGCGTCTACACTTTCTTTTGTGACTCCATTGCTTGCTCTTACTTTTGGAACACTACTTGAGGTTTTTCATGATCCTATTGTAGTTATTTCTCCCTTGGGAGAAAATGTGAGGCTGATAGGGTTCATAAAGACTGCCCAATAGTAGTATCTGGTAAGACGATGTGTACAGACCTTGTTAAGTTACCAATGCATGACTTCAATATTATACTTGGTATAGACTGGCTCCATAAATATTATGCCTTCATGGATTGTAGAAGTAGGGTTGTGACATTCCATTTCCCTAATTATTTAGAGTTGGATTGGGAGGGGTACACTTTGAGTCGTTCAAGTCCCTTGATTTCAAACCCAAAAGCTCATAAAATGATGTTCAATGTATTGTTATGTCATCTTGTGAGTGTCAATGATCAAGATCATGATATTCCTTCCATATATTATGTGCATGTATTGAATGAGTTCCAAGATGTTTTCCCCGATGATTTGCCTAGAGTCCCTCCCAATCGACAGATTGATTTTGGTACCGAGCTAGATGTCGATACCAAACCAATTTTAATTCCTTCCTAGAGAATGACTCCACCTAAACTTAAAGAGTTGAAGCTATAGTTAAAAAATCTCACTAATAAGGGCTTCATCTGGCCGAAGCAAACCCCCTTAGGGCGCTCCAGTGCTATTTGTTAAAAAGAAGGATGGAACCCTTAGGATGTGTATCGATTATGACAACTCAATATAGTAACCATAAAGAACAGGTATCCACTTCTCAGAATAGAAGACTTATTCAATCACCTCTAAGGGTCTTGTTTCTTATCGAATATTTATCCTTGTCTTGGTAACATCAGCTTAGGGTTAGGGATGAAGATATCCCAAAGATAGCCTTTCGTACCCGTTATGGTCATTATGAGTTCTTATCATGTCATTTGGTCTCACTAATGCACCAGCTGCATGTATGGACCTCACGAACCGAGTCTTTCTTTTATACATTGATTTTTTTGTCATAGTATTCATTAATGACATCCTAATTTACTCTAAGACCAAAAAAGAGCATGAACGACATTTGAGACTAACCTTCCAAGTACTTAGACTACATAATCTGTGCCAAATTCAGCAACTGTTAATTCTGGCTTAGATAGATGACCTTCCTGGGTCATGTTGTTCCGATCAGGTAGTAGAGGTGGACCCCAGGAAGATTGAGGTTGTTAAGAACTGGCAAAGACCACTTCATCCAACCAATATCCATAGCTTTTTGGGATTCGCTGGTTACTAGAGTAGGTTCATGGAGGGTTTTTCTTCCATTGTTGCCCCACTAACAGCTTTAACTAAGAAGAAATCCAAGTTTAAAGGGACGGAGACTGGTGAGAAGAGTTTACAGGAGCTCAAGGACAGACTCGCTTAGTCCTAGTGCTTACATTACCTAAAAATGATGTGAATTACATTGTTCATTGTTACGCATTTAGGGTTGGTTTGGGTCGTGTTCTTATGCAGGGTGGTAAGGTGATAACCTATGCGTCCAGACAACTCAAGGTTCATTAGAAGAATTATCCCACTCATGACCTGGAGTTGGAAGATGGGGTGTTTGCATTGAAGCTATGGAGGAATTACATGTACGGAGTGCACCTGGATATGTTCATAGACCACAAAAGTCTCCAGTACATGTTCACCTAGAGAGAGTTAAATATATGTCAGGAGAGATGGTTAGAGATGTTGAAGGATTATGATATGAGTTTCCACTACCATCTAGGGAAAGAAATTCCTGTAGGTGATGCTTTGAGCAGGTTTACCATGTGGAGTACAACCCCACATTGATGATAAAAAGAAGGAGTTGGTGAAGGATGTACATAGACTAGCCAGACTGGGTGTGCTGTTGATGGCTTCTTCTAGCGGGGGGGTTTCAATTCATCCTAGTTTTGAATCATCCTTGGTAATTAAAGTCAAGAAGGGTCAGCATCTTAATCATTTTTTGATGGAGTTTAAGGACTCAGTGTTTATAAAGATGAATGAGTCCTTTGCTTCGGAGGTGATGGACTATATAGGGATCAGGACAGACTGTGTGTACCGAATGTGGATGATTTGCGGACCAAGATTGTTGTAGAGGCCTATGGTTCCAGGTATTTGATAAATCCAGGTTCCACCAAGATGTATCATTACCTCAAGAAGATCTATTTGTGAGATGGTATGAAGAAGGACATTGTTGAGTATGTCTCCATTTGTCCTAATTGTTAGCAGGTTAAGGCGGAGCACCTTAAGCCTGGTGGTCTCACTTAGATGATTGAGGCTCCGACTTGGAAGTGAGAGGCTGTTAACATGGAATTCGTGGTTGGTCTTCCAAGGACTAGGATACAACATGACTCCATTTGGGTTATTATGGACAGGATGACTATGTCTTCCAACTTTATCCCTTTGAAGTCTACTTATAGGGTCGAGGATTATGCGAGACTCTACATTTATGAGCTTGTGAGGTTGCATGGGATTTCTTTGTCTATCATTTCATATAGAGGAGCTTAGTTCACTTTGCATTTCTTCAGATCCTTCTAGAAGAGCTTAGGCACCCAGGTAAAGCTCAGTACTGCCTTCCAACCTCAGACAGATAGTCAGGCAGAGCACACCATTCAGACATTGGATGACATGTTGAGGGCGTGCGTGATCAACATTAGAGGTAATTAGGACGACCATCTTCTATTTATAGAGTTCTCATATAGTAACAACTTTCACTTCAGTATTGGGATGGTACCATTTGAGGCACTGTATCGTAGGAGGTGTAGATCTCTAGTTGTGGGGTTTGAGTTAGGAGAGTCATCCATTTTGGGTCAAGAGATCACTTATGATGCCTTAGAGAATGTCAGAGTAATAAAGTAGAGGTTGGCTACGCTTACATTCGGTAGAAGTCTTATGCAGATAACAGGAAGCGGCCGTTAGAGTTTGATGTTTGTGACCAAGTGTACTTGAAGATGTAACCCATGAAGGGGGTGATGAGGTTTGGCAGGAACGGGAAGTTGAGTCTGAGGTACGTTGGGCAATACAAGATTCTACAATATGTAAGTGAGGTGGCCTATGAGTTTGCGTTGCCTATGGAGCTAGCTTCTGTTCATCCATTCATTCATGTCTCTATGTTAAAGAAGTGCCTTGGTGATCGAGCATCAATTCTACCTATTGAAGGTTTGGGGGTTGATGAAGACTTGTCTTATGAGGAGGTTCCTGTTGTTATTTTAGACCCATAGGTAAAGCGGATGAGAAATAAGGAGGTTTCCACAATGAAAGTATTATGGAGGAACCATTTTGTTGAGGGTGCTACCTGGGAGGCCTAAACCAATATGATATCCCGCTATCCTCATTGTTTTAGCTCTTGAAGTTAGACTTCCTACTCTTAAGTCTAAGTTTCCTATTATTTTTTGATATATCTTGCCTTTTAAAGTACTTATGTTATGATATGACTGGAATTGTACGAGTTAATTAGAAGTTCGATTCAGGGACGAATGTTGCTATGGGGGGATAATATAACAAACTGAAAATGACTATGCTAAGTAATTCTTAAACATACCTAGAATGCATGGATTAGACCGGGTTAACAAGGATGTTTCACGTCGAACCAGACCTCAAAACCTTTGCACTAGCCAAGCCAACCAAGTTGGTGATTTAGTTGAGCTAGAAAAGGGAGACCAAACATTTAGGGCACCCGAATTGAAGAGATTCACCCGGATGAGTTTTACCAGACTTAAAAGGGGTAATCTAGGGGTAAAATGGTCTTTTCCAAGATAGGGGTAGCATTGTAATTACCCTAAATATTTAATTAATTAATTTAAAGTGGATGGGCAATTCGGGTAGGGTTGGCCAAAATTGACCCGTTTTTGCAAGTTAGGCTTCACTTTGGTTTGAGCCTTGGTGGAAGCGACATTTAGGTTGATTAAATCGATGATTATAATCTGATTTTGTAGGGGCCTTGTGGTCATTTTGCTTACCATTTGGAAAAAAAATAGATTTTGAAACAATTAAGAGAAGTCCTAATTTGACTAAGTCTCAACGTAATATCCTAATCCTAAGCTAACTCATTCTCACGTGTCTCTCTACTCTCACCTTATTTACACGCTCAACTTTCTCTACAACAAAAGAACTGGACAAAATATAACAAAGTTCAGCCTCATTTAAGAACATGTTCTTTTAAACTCAAAAGCAAAATAAGTTTGCAAACGAAAAGTAAAAAATCAAGTTCTCGACGGATTGTGCTTCTGACTTCACTAGTGAGACGTTGGCTAAGTGGGGATTTTTGAATAACATAAGAACATCTTTGAACGACTTTAGGTATAGATTTTCTTCCCTCTTGGTCCCTTTCCCAAGACACCCCAAGGTTAAGACTATTCACAATCAAAAACTAAGGTTGTCCCCATTGCATGCCCCTGTCATTAGATCCTTTGAAAGATTCAAGTATGCATTGGTATGACTTCTGGTAGATGATTTTCGGGCTGGTTCTGAATACGTGTTTGAATGTGTATTTGGAATTATGTACAAATGAAAGAAGTGTTTTCAAAATGTGTGATATGTAACTTAGGGGTGCACGTGTGTACTAAGATTTTGGTCTCGGTTTGAAGCATGAAATTTGACATGTTAAATTGTTTTAATTTATGTGTATGAATTTGTTAAAAACGTGATGTTCATATGATCTCAAAGTTGCTTAATTGAAAGATTATTATTGACTGAAAGTAACCTTGAAAATGCACCTAAATATCTCCCTACAACTTTTCGAAATGTCGTGATGTTTAACGTGAAAGAGGGGGAGAAAATCGACTGCAAAAAGGTGATCAAATTTCCATAAGTAACCATAAAACTTACCTAAAGATGAATTAGATGCTACACGAGAATTTTAAAATCTAACATTTAAAAGTTGAGAAAACAGACTGCAAAAAGGATGAACAAATTTCCAGCATGCTTGAAATTTGTTTCGGCAATTTACTGTTCAAAATTTTAGTTTTTTTTTTTTTAAATGCATGAGGTCAGTGGTTATTTAACCCAAGACCTCATCATATCCAAGTTATAAAAATATTAAATTATAAAAGTAGGTAAGGGGAATTTTAAATTGGTAAGGCTCAAGTGAAAAGTTAGGAGAAAAAAAAGAATGAAAAATAAATTGAAGCGTGTGGGGTTTGAACCCACAACATCTTGTATGGGTGAAGGAAAGAGTAGAAAAATGAAATAAAGAATTAATAAAATGAGGTATGTGGTAACGAAAAGCCACAACCTCTCAGCTGAATGAAGAGAATTAATGAGAAAAATAAAATGGGGATGTGGGGGTTCGATCCCACACCCTCTTAGTCTAAACGAAGGAATCAAGAAAAGAAAGAAAAATAAAATAATGTGGGCATGATGATTCGATCTTGGGTCCCTCAGGATGAAATGTTTAAGAGAAAAATAAAGAAAAAAAAAAGGAAGGAAGTGTAGGTGTGGGGTATGGATCTCAGGTTCCCTAGCCAAGAAGTTTCTGACAACGAAAATCATAAAGAAAATTAACTAAGTGTTCTACAAGGGATTTGAAATAGGATTCCCTTTCCCAATTTCGTACTAGCACATAAGTCCTACTTGATTAAATAATTAATGCATGCTGTCAGAATCAAAATTGAGACCTTGTCATACTTACAAGATGCATATGTCATGTACCATATAATCTTGGGTAAGTATGAATCACATAGATGAATTACGAATGAAGCCACATGAATTGTATGTATGGATCCATAAGTCCAGCAGACGTTTAAAAGTAAGTAAACCTAAGATGTTATTTAATGAAAGATGTGACCCATAAGGGTTGTGTAAGAGTGTTGAACACACTAAAAGTCCTTGTTCATTGGCATATGATGAAATGAATATTCACGTAAAAGAGGTGAGTAATTACGAATGGCAAATGTGCTAAGACTAATGAATATGGTGGCAACATGATAAAAGGCTAATGTGAACTATGAGAGAAATCTCAAATGATCCTAAGTAAATGTTACAAAAATGTACTCTCCTATAAGAGTGTAAGGTTCATGAAGAGACCAGTCGCTATGAACACTCTAATGAAAGTATTAAAGTTAACGCACACTTAATACTAATGATTAGATGAGAAATCATCTAATGAGCATTGATTCCCTCATGCTAGAAGCCAACTTCTATGATGTATGAGATGAATGTAATGGAACTTTATACTGAGCACTGATAGCCTAGCTATGAGTGGTGATTCCTTCTTTTTAGAAGGAAAAGGTTCATGTAATTCTCATGAGATATGGCTGTCCATCTAGACGGGTTTTGGTCTCCTTATATCTCGTTGTCTTTTAACCGATGCAGCGAACATAGGGATCTAGACGGTTTCAATTCACTATATACTCTAGCATGTTTTGGTTTTACTTTGGCTAGTGATTCCACCTATTTTTGGTGTGGAGAAGACATAGGATTTCATGGAGCTCACATGATCTATATCGGTTAAAGTTAAAGTTCCTAAAGAAAGAATGAGGCTAGCCTCATGTAATGCATACAATGAAATGAACGATCAAAGGTGTTTGGGTAGGATAATCAAGAGGTGAACTAGACTTATGAAATGACACTAGGTTATTATTAATCATTGAACATTGAACCCAATGAGAGTCTTCTACTATATCCTAGGTATAGCTGGTGCTTACACTAGCCTATGAATGAAATGAAATGAAGTACATACGAATGAATGAAGAAGACTCTGTGGTTGCTAAAGAAGGCTCCGTTGTTGAGGTCCCATATGTTGAGCTCTCATTTTGGGAAGTCCTAATCTTAAGTCCATGCTTCCAAGGTCTCATGTCATATGAACGATTGAAATGAAATATGGAATGTGCTATATGCAATATGTTATGAGCTATATGCAATATGTTATGTGTTTTGTGCAGTATGATACGTATGATGATGCATATTACTCTCATTACATGACTTTCCTAATCCGATTTTGTCAAGTCCACTGACTTGAGTTTCTATAACTCATATTGTTCGGAGAGATTTATTCTAAATCACGCATGTCCGTGGTGTGTGATTGCATATACCCATACTTAGTACAAGTGTGCATTTATTCCATACATTTATCTACTTTTAGGTGCAGGTGCAGCTGGATGCTAGAACATACGAGTCAACACAGTAGTTATCCGGACGTGGATCTTTCATCCATATTTGGTAGGCCCTAATGCTTTCGAGGATGCTTACTTATTTATTCTAGCGTAGACGAAGGCATGAGCTAGTGGAGTAGGTTCCACTAGGTTTCTTTTGTATTTACTTTTAGACGTTGTATTGGTGCCATTTTGGCAATTCTATATTTATAACTATATCTTTCATTTGGTTATCTTGAGTTAGATGGTTGTTTTGAATGCTTATGAGTTTACGTTAATTGTATTATGCGACATCAATATTTTCCAATATAAAGTTTCAATAAACAAAAGTTCAAATTTTCTGCTTAAATTAACCTAGATAAAGTAACTACGACATATGTAGGCTTGTCTGCGACCTCTGAGAGGTCAACAACGCCAGTCTTGTCCGGGGTCTATATTTCGATCATGACAAGAAGGGCCGAGGAAGAAATTTCAAATGTGGATCTCATGACAACCATGTGCTTGCACTTGAAGAAGTTGCTATGGGTAATTAAGTTTTGGTTGTTCCTCTACAAATCACCGATGAAGAGATAAGGGAAGCTTTTCTCAATTGGTCCAAAACATGACCTCTCAAGATAATGTCGTCACATCGCAAGTCAGTGCTTTGACGACCTAAGTGAATAAGGACGTCGGATCTCAAGATCCTCAACATGCTAAAACTATAGCCTCTCGTTTGAGAGACTTTACTACAATGAATTCACCTATGTTCTTTGGGTCGAGATCGAATAAGAACCCTCAAGACTTCCTCGATGAGGTTTATAAGATTCTGTATGATGTGGGTGTGATCTCAATTGAGAAGGCTAAGTTAGCAGCCTATCAACTGAAAGATGTGTCCCTAACTTGGTACGTTTAATGTAGGGATAATAGAGCACTAAGGGGTGGTCCAGTGACTTGGGAGATCTTCAAGAGGGATTTCCTTGATAGGTTCTTTCCTAGAGAGTTTAAGAAAGATAAGGTAGAAGAATACATCAACCTTCTTTAAGGAGGTATGAGTGTACTTGACTATTCCTTGAAATTCACTAAATTGTCCAAGTATGCTCCATCCTTGGTGTCAAACCTAGGGGATGCGATGAGTCATTTTCTTACGAGAGTGTCAGAAGACTTTGTTGAAGAATGTCGTTCAACTATGCTTCATGATATAATAAATATTTCTTGTCTCATGATTCATGCTCAAAAAGTGTAAGAAACTAGGTTGAGGAAGATTAGGGAAGCCAAGAAGGCAAAATCTTATGAAGGTGGTTCTACTAAGGGTAGGCTTGACATTCAAGACAAGCTTAGGTTCAAGAAGGGGTTTTCTAATCATGTTCTTTAAAAATTTCCCAATGCTAGTGATGATAGGGTGTCTAACACATAGTTTCAAAAAGGAAGAGGTAATAGTTCAACAACTCCGAAGCCAACTTGTGAAAAGTGTGATAAGAAGGATTATGGTGGTTGCCTTGTTGGGAAAGACAATTGCTTTGGATATGGAAATAATAGCCGCAAGGTTAGGGGTTTCCCTAATTTGGAGGGGCAAGACAAAGGAAGTGATCAAGCTCAAGCAAGTGGTTTTAATGTGGATGCTCCAAAGAAGAATCTCTTTTATGAACTTCGTTCTAGGGATGACAAAGATTGTTCTCCCGATGTGGTGACCGGTATCTTACAAGTCTTCTCTATTAATGTTTATTCTTTACTTGATCCAGGTGTTACATTATCTTTTATTACTCCCGTGGTAGCTAGGAAGTTTGTTATTTTGCATGATACCCTGAATAAATATTTGATGATAACTACCCTGGTCGGGGAGTCGGTGGGTGCAAAGAGGGTACATACAAATTTTCCTATAATGTTTCCCAATAGAGTTACACATGTTTTATTAGTAGAACTTGATATTGTCGATTTAGATGTCATTTTTGGAATGGTTTGGTTGCATAACTTTTTTTGCTTCCATTGATTATCGAACAGGAATTGTCAAGTTCAATTTTCCGAATGAACGCGTCTTAGAGTGAAAGGGGTAAATTCTATTCCTAGAGTTCATATTATATCTTGTTTTAAGGATTATAGAATGATTTCCAAAGGATGTTTATACCATATTGTAAGAGTCAAAGATTTAGACTCCAAAAGTTGTCCAATTGAGCTAGTCCCCGTAGTAAGAGAATTTCCGAAGGTCTTCCCTAATAATCTACTCGGGATCCTTCCCGAACAGGAAATTGATTTTGGTATTTACTTGCTACTGGATCAACTCAAGGACTTACTAGACAAAGGCTTTATTAGACGTAGTATTTCTCCATGGGGTGCACCGGTATAGTTTGTGAAGAAGAAAAATGGGTCCCTTAGAATGTGCATCGATTATCGCCAACTCAATAAAGTCACTACTAAGAAACTTATCCACTCCCTCGGATTGACGACTTATCTTATCAACTCCAAGGGGCAAGAAATTTTCGTAAGATTTACTTGGGATCGGGGTATCACCAACTTAGTGTAAGAGGTGAGAATATACCAAAAATAGTATTTTGAACTACATATGGTCACTATGAGTTTCTAGTAATGTCCTTTGGTCTCACTAATGCCCCAGTGACATTTACGGATCTCATGAATACAGTGTTTAGAAGTTACCTAGAATCATTTGTCATTGTATTCATTGACTACATCTTGGTATATTCAAAAAATGAGGGTGAACGCATGGACCATTTGAGGGTGGTGTTTCATCTTCTTAAGGAAAACCAAATATTTTCCAAGTATAGCAAATGTAAGTTTTGGTTGAGGTCGGTGGCGTTTCTTGGTCATATCATCTCTAGTGACGGATTTAAAGTATTCCAATGAAAATCAAGGTTTTCAAGAACGGTCCTAGACCATTGAGTCCAACCGGCATTACAAGCTTTTTGGGTCTAGTGGAATATTATAGGAGTTTTGTGCATTTTTTTGCGTCCATTGCATCTCCCTTGACTACCTTGACCTAGAAGAGTATGTTTGAGTGGTCTAGAAAAGTGAAAGAAACTTCAAAATATTGAAGAGACTCTTACCTCCGCTCTGGTGTTGACTTACCACAGGGTACCAAAGGCTTCGTTATATATTGTGATACATCCCGAGTGGTCTTAGCGTGTGTCCTTATGAAACATGGGAAATGTAAGAGTTTAGGTGCATTGGAATTCAAACGACAAGGGACGACCAAGACGTTCGACGACTAAGTCACCTATGTGCCTCGTATGTTATTTTATGTGTTTATGTGATATTCATGAGGTTTTAAGGTATTTAAATGAGTTATTAAATCATATACAGGCAGTGTGTCAAGTTTCGTGGATTTTGGAGGTCAAACGTCTAAGAACGTCCATCACGTTCGAAAGATGTGCCTTGAAATGACCTTGTGTGTCTAAGCTTGTTTCATTTAGTTTTACGTGTTCATTATTGATGAAATTTATGTCAGAGGTTCTAAACTCGTATAAGGTCATGTTCGGGTTAGAAACTTCTTGGAAAACATCTCCAAGGACAAACCAAGGGTCCTTGAGGAAGGACCCATGTTGGTTGCCAAAACTGCAAGGCAGTCCACCTACGGATGGTAATCGACGGCCAGTGGCTTGGTCAACGCCCCGTAGGTGGTGGTCATGGTTTGGTACTTTTACTGGGGATCTAATCTAAAAGTTCCAGGTCTCTAAACCCATAGACAAAGGCCAGGATGGCCCATGCATGGACCTACGCCCCGTCGATGGGCAACCATCGATGGTGGTCTGTCTGCACGCAACTTCACTATTAAGTGAGGGGTGATGTTGTAATTTCACTGCACTTCCATGTAAGAGTATTGGCGGTTTATTAGGGGTCTTTTTTGTATTTTAAACATGTATATTATTGTTTAACACTTAGAAGATTTCATTCTTCTAAATCAAAAACCCCAAATCCCTTACAAACTCCTTAAGACTCCATTGATGTCCAAAGTCAAGGAAGAGTATGGTGTGACGAATTGAGTGGATATTCTTCATCAAAGTGAATAGCTAGATTCATTAAGGTATGGATTTTGATCCTTTAAACACGTTTCATCAAGGAGCCCAATTCCAAGATGTTTTCTAAAGTTTTCAAAGTTGAATTAACCAAATTCATGATTCTACCATGGGTTCTTGCATCAATTGTTTTTATACGTCTATTATGGATGAAATTGTTATTGTATTGATTATCTCAACCTAAATTACCTATGAACCATAAATTTATATGAACCCTACTTTTTGACTAAATTGTGGGTTACTTGATATTAATCTAATGTTGATGAATTCATATGTAGTTTTATGTGGGCTATTCATTGATGTAATACTTATAGGAAATTGATATCTAGGTTGTATTATATTGATGAATGTACATCGAATTGACATAGTTCATTGGTTATTGTAGTTTGTATGTTGAATTGATGCTCATGACCATTGGTAAGGATTTTATGCTATTAAATTGGATGATTTAGCACTGAAATGAGGTGTTGAGGATGCAGTGGGGGTATGCTACTCTATTTCCTTTATTTTGGTGTTGTTTATACGTCAATTATATTATGATTTGTATGGTCCACTAATGATTGTGACATTATGTGTTTTACTTGCAATTGATGTGGCCTTGTCAGCCTTACTTTATATATTATGATGATCATGGCCTTGTCGACAACTACTTGAGGTAATATGACTATTTGTGAAGTATGATGATATCTATCTACATGTTAAGCAATCTGAAAGTATGTTTGCTCTATTCATGTTGTCTTAGGTGATCATGTTAGACTATGACTTTGACCTTATGCCTATTGTCTTAGGGTGGAGTCTTGGTTATTCCTACTTGACTATATGAGTCTATATTGGTCACATTTTTATGTTATTATAGTATATAGGATGAACTGAAGATTTTAGGGTCGTTTCTATGTGCTTATAGAATGACATGCATTATGAATTAAAAGTCAAGTATGTAGTGTCTTGTCTTGGTTGACTTGTGTCCCTTACTTATATATGATTATGAATAATTGATGTCTTGACTTGGAATTTCAATGCTTTTGTACTTGAATGTATGAATGACATGTGACCTTAAATGAAGTTAAGAGAGCCTTTTATACGAAACCTTGATCCTAATGGTAAGGTTATGAATGTTGAAGTCGTAAGTCGTAATGGTATCCTTCAAAGTAAAGGAATGATGGACTTAAGGTTAATTAGCTCGAACAACATCATATTAATACTTAGGAAAGTCATCATGAGCTTCTTGTTGCCATTGTGAGGTAGCCCTAGTGGAACTTTTGTTTGGTAGGGTAAATGTGAATGGGTTATGAACTTAGTATGGAACCCTTTTATGTGAACCTAATGTGTGAATTATTTTATGAGAAAGAAGGCTAACACTAAGTGAGTTTGCTAAGGAAAGTAGTTCTAGTTAAAGAGTGAGACTAGATTACAAAGCATGCCCTTCATGATCCTTAACCATGTGCCTTCATGTGATGTGTCTAAAATCTACCATTGGCAAGTAGAACACCCTCACCGGAGTAGGTTAGAACTTTGGATTCCATATCTTGCTATCATGGTCTATGTCAGTTATTTCCTATTCTCATCATGTGGGATACTTACTTGTATTAGTGAAATTCTCTGAGGTTTTGGTGGTGGTATGGGACGCTATCTAGACATTGTACAATAGGCTTTGAAGGTGTTAGTTGGAATCCCTAGGTCTTGTCAAGGACCATTACTTGAACTGTCGTTTATGAGTTGAGTGTCTCCTAAATAAACTAAAGAATGTAATGACTTAAGTTATGTAAGAAAGTATGTTTATGAAATAAGTAATTATCTACATTAGTTAAGGGTTGTCTAGTTAAGGTGTGAAGTGGGCATAGGAATGGTCACATCGTATCTTACCTATATGAGTCTTAAGAATGACTAGTTAAGGAAAATGTTGATTATGTGGACATGATCAAACCTTAGGAAGTCTTAAGGATTATTTAGGTAGTCTTGAAGAGATCAATCATTTGCATTAACTTCTTGATCTACTTATTAGGTCTTTTGATAGACTTTGATGAGGAAATGTCATTTTGTGTATGTGTTGATATGTTTGATGTCTTGAATTGTGTGTGTGGCTCATTAGAATTAATTTTAAGTGTCAATTAGGCAAACTTAGAGAAGGTGTATGGGCGGTCTCTCTTTGTGTGACTTAAGTGAGTTTTAGGATTGCTTTGAGCATGATACATACATGCTATAAGGTGTCTGAATTTAAGAAAGGAAATTTCACTGTACAGTGAAGAGACTTCACTGTAACAGTGAATCGACTCATTGTAAATTGACTCTTAAAATGTGATGTTTAATTTAAATGTTTTTATGTGTTTCTAAGTTGCTAAATGTTTTTCTCATGATTCTTATATGATTTTAAAGATGAAAAGATGCATATTTCAACTAAATGTCCATTTTCATAATTTTATGCATTATGTCTTACTTAGTACATGTGGTTGTACTATCTATATAGTTCTTGGTACGTGAGGAGCTTTATGGAAGTAAGACTTGGACTGTAACATCATTTCAAGAGAAGTTGAAGTATGTCCTCATTTTACTCGAGGACATATATGTCTTTTATGCTACTTATTGATTTATTTCAATAGATTAAGTATTTCTATATTTGTATTTTGAAGTATGCGATGTCTCCCAATTATTCTTGTGTCTTAATATGATGAGATTGGGACTTAATATTTCATATTGCTTTATATGAAAGAGTTCTTAAATACTATGATGTATTTTTTTAAAAAAGTTTCAATTCCACACTACTTTTCACTATGTTTATGCGATGAATGATATATAGGTTCTTTACAAGACCTCCGAGAAGTCAAGTACGCCGGTTGCAATCCAAGATTGCCCCTAATTTCTAGGGTGTGGTTTCTGGATGTGACAAGATTGGTATTAGAGCATAGGTTGTGCCAGTAGTATTAGTAATCGAAAAGTCTCATCAAGTCACATCTTGTAGATCCTTGACAATCGGTGTGAGTTGCAACACATCTATGGGTGAGAGTCTATAGGAGGATAGAGTTTCCCTTCTTTTCTACTCCTATGTCATGTCGTAGAGTAAAAGTTATGAGTATCCTTTTCTTATGGTTTTCCTTGTGTTTCTAGGACGACGAATGCGAGGAGGACACCGGCTAGGAGAGTTGAAGAGAATGAGGTGCCAAAGCAGATTCCTACTTAATTTGAGGAAGTTGCGAAAGTTCCTCAAGGTGATTAAGTCCCTATTGTGGGAGGAGGTGATGATCCCCCGGAGTTGAGTAATAGGGATTTTAGAGAGGCTTTGCTTGCTTTATCCCAAGCCATAACTACTTTAGTGAATTTGAGTATGTTTCCTTGGGTGAAGGTTGTGGATAGCACTATGACGTCTAGGTTTAGAGATTTTTTTAGGATGAATTCTCCTAATATTTCTTGGCTCTAAGGTGGGGGATGATCCACAAGAGTTTCTTGATGGAGTGTATAAGGTGTTGAGTGCTATGGGGGTTACATCTATGGAGAAGGCGGAGTTGGCTTCGTATCAATTGAGGAATACTTCTCAAATAAGGCACACTCAATGGAAGGACAATAGGCCGGAGGAATAAGGTCCTATTAAGTGAGAAAAAATCAAGGAAGCTTTTCTTGGTAAGTACTTTCCACGTGAGAGGACAAGTTAAGGTAAAGGAGTTTATAATTCTCAAGCAAGGTAACATGAGTGTCGAGGAATACTCGTTGAAGTTCTCTAATCTATCCAAATATTTCCCTTATCTTGTTTCTAGTCCAAGAAATGAAATGAGTTATTTTATGAGGGGTGTGGCCAACTTAGTGAGGGAGGAATTCTGTACCGCTATGCTACATGAAGATATGACCCTAGTTGGACTCATGGTGAATGCAAAATAAATTGAAGAGTCCAAACATAGGAGGATGGCTAGAATTTTGAAAAGGGGTACTAGTGATCAAGAGCAACCTAGGTTAAAAAAGAGGGATCAATCTGAAGAAGAATCTAGGAGTGCTAAGTTCAAGATTGAGAAAGGAGGTGGTTCCAAAAATGGCAAGCCTACATGTGCCAAATATGGCAAGAAACATTATGGTGAGTGTCTATTGGGTACTGGGAGTTGCTATGGTTGTGGTAATGAAGGACATAAGGTGAGAGATTGTCCTAACATTGCTTCTAAAGGTAAAGAGGGTAAGCAAGTTGCTCCTAGTGTTCCAAAGTAAGATGCACCAATAAATAGGTGTTTCTATGCACTCCGGACTAGAGGAGAGAAGTGGGATGAGAGTGATGATGATGTTGGTAATTTATCTTTATCTTGCTATTATATTTATGTGGGGAGTATGGTTATTAGATGAGATAGAAAGTCCTACAGTTGTTGCATGTGCATGGTGTTTAGGAGTTTTGTTGAAATTGAAATTCATTAACTTCTTGCATTTTGTATTTTATGAAGTCATGATTATTTTGTAATATGACTTTATATGGTGTTACTTTGCATATTAGCATGTTTACATCATGAATTGCCTGAAATTTGCATTTTAAAAAAATTTGCCAAAAATCATTGTAGCTTTGGACAGTTCACTTTTAAATTTTGTCAAACGTGACTAATTGATTCTTTGGTCTACAATTGTTGTTATATGGTTAGAACTGATTTATATGGGTAGGATATTGAATATAAAATGAGTTTTCGTTATTTAGAACAAAGCATGTAAGTTTTGTAGCATAATGAGTTATAGAATTGTTTTCTACTTTCTTGTTCTGTTGTGAATCTCTTGACTATATGAATTTTATGTTTTCGTATTGATTATGTGTTGTATGGAATGATTATTATATTCTAATTAGATCTCTATTCTTGGAAGTGTTTGAAGAGTGGCCACTGTCATTCGAGGACGATGTTGTCCAAGTGGGGGAGATTGTAGGACCCCAAAAATGACATAGGTGAACTAGATCCAAAGATGATGGTATTGATGATATAAGTCCCTAAATATGTCAATTATATGTTATCCTGGCAGTGTCTAAGAGTTTAGGTGCATTAGAAGTCAAACGTCAACGGATGACCAAGACGCTCGACGACTAAGTCATCTATGTGCCTCATATGTGTTTTGATGTGTTTATGTATGATTCATGAGTTTATAAGGTCGTTAAATGAGTTATTATAACATATATAGGCAGTGTGTAAATTTTTGTGGAGTTTGGAGGTCAAACGTCCATGACGTTAGAAAGATGTGCCTTGAAATGACCTTGTGTGTCTAAGCATCTTTCGTTGAGTTTTACATGTTCTTTGGGATGAAATTCATTTGAGATGTGAAAAACTTGTATACGATAATTTTTGGGTTGCAAACGTCCAGGCAAACATCCTCAAGGACCAACCAAGGGTCCTTCGAGAAGGACCCATGTTGGTGGCCAAATCTACCCAAGGCAGTCCACCTACAAATGGAATTCGACGGCCAGTGGCCTGGTCGAGGCACCGTTGGGGGTGGACATAGTATGGTACATAGACTAAGGAGATAATATACAAGTTCCAGTTCTCTGAACCCATCAAAGAAGGTGAGGACGGCCTGTGCGTGGACCTACGGCCCCGTCGATGGGCTACAGTCGATAGTGGTCTATTTGCACGCAGCTTCACTGTTAAGTGACGGGTGATGTTGTAATTTCACCCCACTTCCAAATAATCATATTGGAGATTTATTAGGGGTCTTTTGGGTATTTTAAACATGTATAAGTGTTTAACACTTAGAAGATTTCATTCTTCTAAATCAAAACCCTAAAATCCCTTAGAAACCCCTTAAGACTCCATTGTAGTCCAAAGTCAAGGAAGATCTTGATGTGACGAATTGAGTGTAGATTATTCATCAAAATGAATAATTATCTTCATAATTGTATGGATTTTGATCCTTGAAACTCGTTTCATCAAGGAGACCAATTCTCAAGATGTTTTCAAAAGTTTTCAAAGTTGAAATGTCCAATTTCGTGATTCTACCATGGGTTATTGCGTCACTTGTTTTAAACTTCAATTATTGATTAAATTTTTATTGTATTGATTATTTTAACCTAAATTACATATGAACCCGTGAATTTGGATTAACCCTAGTTTTTGACTATGTTGTGGGTTACTTGATATTGATATAATGTTGATGAATTCTTATGTAGATTTATGTGAGCTATTCATTGATGTAATAATTGTAGTAAATTGATATCTAGGTTGATTTAGATTGATTAATGTACATTGAAATGACATAGTTCATTGATTATTACCATTTTTCTGTTGAATTGATTCTCATGGCCATTGGTAAGGGTCTTATGCTACTGAACTAGATGATTTAGCATTGAATTGAGGTGTTGAGGATGGGTTGGGGGTATGCCTCCATATTTCCTTTATTTAGTTGTTTTTAATACTTAAATTATATTATGATTGGTATGGTCCACTTATGCTGGAGGTGTTAAGTGTTTTACTTGCAATTGACTTGGCCTTAGCGTTACTTTATGCAGTATGATGATAATGAGCTTGTCGGCAACTACCTGAAGTAATATGATTACTTCTGAAGTATGATGATAAATATCTACATGTTAATCTATGTAAAAGTATGTGTGTTCTATCCATGTTGTTTTAGGTGATCATGTTAGATTATGACTTTGACTTTATGTGTATTGTCTTAGGGTTGATTCTTAGTTACTCCTACTTGACTATACGAGTCTATATTGGTAACATTGATAATATTGTGATAGTATATAGGATGACTTGAATATGTTAGGGCTGTTTTTATGTGCTTCTAGAAGGACATGCGTTATGAGTTAAAAGTGAAGTATGTGATGTCTTATCTTGGTTTACTTGTATCCCTTACTTGATGTATATATGAATATGAATAAGTGATGTCTTGACTTAGGATTTTAAAGCTCTTAGTCTTGAATGTATCAATGACATGTGACCTTAAATGAAGTTAAGAGAGTCTTTTATGTGAAACCTTGAACCTAGTGGTAAGGTTAAGAATGTTGAAGTCGTTAGCCGTAATGGTATCCTTTCAAGTAAAGGAATGACGGACATATGGTTAATTGGCTGGAACGGCATAATATTAATCCTTAGGAAAGTCATCATGAGCTTCTTATCGCTATTGTGAGGTAGCCCTAGTGGACCTTTATTTTGTAGGATAAATGTGATTGGGTTATGAACTTGTTATGGAACCCATTTATGTGAACATAATGTGTGAATTACTCTTTGAGAAACAAGTCTAGCACCGAGTGAGTATGGTAAGGGAAGTAGTTCTTGTTAAACAGTGAGACTAGATTACAAAGCATGCCCTTCATATTCCTTAACCATGTCTTAGATGGGATGTGTCTATGTTTATCAATGGAAAGTAGAACACCCTCAACGGAGTAGGTTAGAACTTCAGATTCCATGTCTTTCTATCATGGTCTATGTCGATTAATGCCTATTCTCATCATGTGGGATACTTACTAGCATTAGAGAAGTTCTATAAGGTTTAGGTGGTGGTATGTGATGCTCTCTAGACAATGCACAATAGGCTTTTAAGGCGTTAGTTGGAGTTCCTAGGTCTTGTCCAACATCATTACTTGAAATGTCCTTTATGTGTTGAATGTCTCCTAAATTAACTAACGATGTAATGACTTAAGTTAAGTAAGAAAGTATGTTTATGAAATAAGTACTTATCTAGAGTTGTTAACTGTTGTGTATTTAAGGTGTGAAGGGTGCATAGGAATAGTCACTTCATATCTTACCTAGATGAGTCTTAAGAATGACTCTAGTTAGGGAAGATGTTGATTATGTGGACATGATCCAAACTTAGGAAATCTTAAGGATTATTTAGGTAGTATGGAAGAGGTCAATCATGGACGTTATTTTCTTGATCTACTTATGTAAGTGTTTTGATAGCCTTTGATGAGAAAATGTCATATTGTCTATGTGTTGATAGGTTTGATGTCTTGAAGTGTGTATGTGGCTCATTATAAGTAATCTTAAGGGTTGTTTAGACACACTTACATAGGGTGTATGGGCGGTCTCTCTTTGTATGACTTAAGTGAATCTTAGGATAGCTTTGAGTGGTATAATTACATGCTATAAGGTGTCTAAATTGAAGCAAGGCAATGGCACTGTACAGTGAAGAGACTTCACAATAACAGTGAATCGACTCATTGTAAACTTACTCTTAAAATGTGATGTTTAGTTCAAATGTTTTCATATGTGATTTCAAGTTGATAAATGTTATTCTTATGATTCTAATATGATTTTAAAGATGAAAAGATGCATATTTCCAATAAATGTCTATTTTCATGATTTTATGCATTATGCCATACTTAGTACATGTGGTTGTACTAATCCATGCTTTTATGTATCCATATTGTTCCTGGAAAGTTAGGAGCATTTGGGATGGAAGACTAGGACCGTAGAATCGTTCAAGAGTTGTTGAAGTATGTCCTCATTTGACTCGAGGACATATATGTCTTTCATGTTTCTTATTAAAGTATTGTAATATACTAAGTATTTCTATATTGGTATTTGGAAGTATGGGCCGTGTCCCAAGTATTCTTTTGTCTTAAGATGATGAGATTGACACTTAGTATTTCTTATTGCTTTATATGAATGATTTTTTCAAGACTTTGAAGTATGTTTATGATAAGTTTTAATTGCGCACTAGTTTTCACTATGTTTATGCGATGAATGATATGTAAGGGCTTGTAAAAGACCTCTGTCACGACACGAGAGTACCCCCTAAACTTTAGGGAATTCTCAACTCATGGCACGGTGTCATCGACCTCTCAAAGGTCTAAGACAAGCCCTTTCATACCATTCATTGCATACATGTATTGAAAGTAATGCGCAATTAAAACTTTTAATACGAAATAATAATACTTCAAAATATCGCTTTCATAGAAAAACATAATCAAAGGCTAAGTCTTAAAGTCGCCATCTTAGACACACGGATAAATTGGGACACGGTCCATACTTCAACATATAGAAAATAGCTATGTCTATTACAATACTTCAATAAGGAAAACTAAACATCATGATGGCCTCAGATCTAGTGAGAACATACCAAACTCTTTGATTGAATGAACACTAATCCAAGCATCAGCTTTGAGACTCCTTTCAAACGCCACCTACACCTTTAGAGATACACAAAATGTACGGAATTAGTACAAACACTTGTACTAAGTAAGGCGTAATGCATAAAAAATGAGAAATGGACATTCGTATAAAACATACTTATTTTTATTAAAACATTATACTATAAGTATAAGAACAACTTTGAACACCATAGAAACATACAAGATATGACATAAGCATTTTATCACATATTGAAGAACGTTACAGTTAACTAAGTTCAACTTTAGAGTAACCTCTTTTAGCTTGCATTCTTCTTACCATAGGTTATCCTTAGATAAGTTCATTCCCTTATTCCTTTTATTATCTCCTCACCTAAGGTTAATCTAAGATTCACATCTGTAGAACAAGTAGACACCGACCATACACCCTCTTCAAGCTTATCTAAGCAAATCTCAAAGTTACCCTAGATAGAGAACATTCTAGTCATCATAAGTTAGCTAAAGTCGTGATCGTTCATTCAGTAAATTAGAATACATTTCATTCATTATATAATTCACATAATTGTCATGGAAAGACCTAGGGACTCACATACTAACATCTTAAAAGTCTAGTCGTGCAATGTCTAGATAGCGTCCCATTCCACTACCTAAACTTCCTAATACTTATCGAACACTAGCATGTATGCCACATTAAGAGAATAGGCCATAACTATCATAGACCATACTAGCTAGGCACGGAATCTGGAGTTCTCACCTACTCCAATGAGGGTGTTCTACTTGCCAAGGGCAGAACTAGGACACATCCCATGTAGGCACATAGTTAAGGAATATGATTGTCTTTTATGTAGTCAAGTCTCATTCTCAAGTAGACCTACATCGCACACTAGTCTCGTTCTCAAGTAGAGCTCCAAACAATAACATATTTGCTCGGTGCTTGACTTTGTTCTCATAGAGTAAGCTCAATCTAAGGGACATATGAAAAGGTACAATCTCTCAGTCATTACCTAGTCATAATATACCTACCAAAGATGGGTCCACAAGGGCTTCCATTCGATGGTCTCTAAGGATAGATCATTCTTAACCATTTTTCTATAGAGGATTCCTCGTATTAGTCATGCTTAGAAGGGCACCATCTTAGTTCTATCGATCCTAGACTTTCATTAAACTTTCTTCCGTACACATACAAGACAAAGGTGCATAAGCCTACTAAGTCAAGATATTCATATTCATCATATACATGTATCAAGTAAGGGACACTAGTCTACCAAAACAAGAGACAACATACTTTACATTATTTCATATACATATTATTCTTTGAAGAACTTAGGAATGACCCTTATAATCATTATATCATCCTATATATTACTATAACATTATCGATATAACAATCATAGACTCATACAATCAAGTAGAAATAATTATGTAATAATTTTAAGACTACACACATAAACACATACTTATAGTCCAACATGATCACCTAATATCCATAGAACTCCACCTACTTTCACGTAACTAGCATGTAGATATATATGATCATACTTCACATAATCAATTAGACAAATGATCATAATACTCCAAGTAGTGCTGATATGGCCATGATCATCAATTAAAAGTATAAATAATAATACTAGATGTAATTAGGTCAATTAAATATAGACTTAACAATCTAATACCAGTTTGACATAAATTGAATATAATCTTACATCATTAGAAAGCCCATAAGAAACTACTCATTAACTCATAAGTATAGAGACATGATTGCTTAACCCATAAAATAGTCAAAATAAGAATTTTTTTTGTCTTGCATGGGTTCATAAGAATTATAGATTTACAACATTGCATTAACACTAATTTAATTCTAAAACATTAATTTAAAACATTTTATGAAAGAACCCATGGCTAGATCATAAAATAGGACAAATCATGTTTTTTGATCATCTTTGAAAATCATTGGAATTGACTCCTTGAAGAAAGATGTTTCAAGGATGAATAACCATACCTTTTTTGTATTAAATCCACGAAATTTGGTAAAGAAATCAATGAAGAACTTCAATCCTGGATTCAACCTTACTCTTGTTTAAAGAATCTTGATAAATCATGAATTATCTTTAATATAGTCTTATACTTTGATTCTTTTTCTTGAGGTTTTGCCCTAGGGCTTGAGACAGAAGAAAATTATGAATTTAAATATGTAATTAGGATTATGTAAGGCTTTATAGTACTTGTGAAACCCGTTTTATTTAGGTTTTCCTAGTAGGAAAAGGAGATGAAATTACCGTAATTACTATTTTCCCGCGGTCAAAATGGGACTGCACCATATTATTACTAAAATGATCATAAGTTTTTACTCTAAAACTAGATTGGTGCAAAATTGGTGGAGTTGGGAAGAGGATTAGAATACCTTTAAATAGATAGGTCATGGCTCACGTAACTCTTAATATTCTTAGAGATATGGTCATTTGAAGTTTACCCAAATAAAATCTTATGTCTACTATTAATTCGTAAGGAAACATTCAACTCTACTTTGTGCAATGTTTTTCTAATGACCTTAATTGATATTGAAAATCTTTCGTACACTAAGAAATTTACCTTAATACTGAAGAAAATTAAGAGTCACTAAGTATGACCTTATACAAAAATTAAAGAATTGTTAGGGCTTAACTTAGAAAATTTCGGGATCTTACAACCTCCGAGAGGTCAAAATACGCCGGTTTCAATCCAAGATTGGCCCTAACTTCTAGGGCGTGGTTTCGGGATGTGACAGGAAAGTAGAAGCTTATGATTTTAGACAACTGAAGGTGCATAAGAAAAATTATCCAACTCATGATCCTGAGTTAGTGATCGTGGTATTTCCCTTGAAAATATGAACGAACTATTTGTATGGTGTCCATGTAAATGTGTATACCGATCACAAGAGTCTTCAATATATGTTAACTTAAAAGGATTTAAATCTCCGTCAATTAAGGTGGTTGGAATTATTGAAGGATTACGACATGAGTGTTCTCTACAACCCCGCAAGGCTAATGTTGTTACAGATGCTCTAAAACATATGACCATGGGTAGTATGTATCATGTAGAAGATGCCAAGAATGATCTAGTAACGATGTTCATAGGTTGACTCGTTTCGGTGTTAGATTGGAAGTTCTCCAAATATTGGTTTTATGGCCCATCGTATCTCCAAATCGTCTTTGGTGGTTGAGGTAAAGTCTAAGGAATACCTTGATCAACCATTGATGGAGGTTAAGGGGTAGATTCTTGGTAAGCTTAATGAGTCATTCTGCCTGAGGGGATGGTGCCTTAAGATATCAAGAAATGTTCTGTTTGACCAAGGTTGATGACTTGAGAAATCAAATTCTTGAGGAAGCTCATAGTTCCCGTTATTCAATTCATCTTGTTCTACAAAGCTGTATCAATACATTAGAGAAGTGTTTTTGTGGGAAGGCTTAAAAGGGACATAGCAGAATTGGTTGCAAAATGTCTAAATTGCCAACAGGTGAAAGCCGAGCACCAAAATCCAAATGGGTTTCTTCATGAAATACAGGTTTCCACTTGGAAGTGGAAAGATATTCATATGGACTTTATGGTAGGTTTGCCTCGAACTCAAAGGCAATATAACTCCATATGGGTGGTTCTGGATTGGTTGACCAAATCTGCTCATTTTATTCCCATCAAGTTCACTTACTCAATAGAGAACTATGCAAGGATCTTCATAGATGAGATTTTGTGTCTCCATGGTATTTCGTTATCCATCATATCGGATAAGGGTGTACAATTCACATCTAGGTTTTGGATATCACTCCAAAAAGGGTTGGGTACAAAGGTGAAACAAAGCACCGTTTTTCATCCCCCAAACGGATGGTCAAGCGGAACGTACTATTCAAACCCTTGAGGATGTTCTTAGAGATTGTATAATTTATTTCAAGGATAATTGGGATAAACATTTGCCTTTGGTTGAGTTCTCTTATAACCATAGTTACCATTCGACTATATTTGTGAATCCTTTTGAGGCATTTTATGGTATGAGATGTGGATCTCCAATTGGATGGTTTAAAATAGGAAAGTGTTCACTCTTTGGACACAAAGTGATTTATAAAATTTTGAATATAGTTTAAATGATAAGGAACCGATTAAAAACAACCTATAACCAGCAAAAGTCTTATGCCGACCATAAGAGGAGAGACTTAGAATTTGAAGAGGGTGATAAAGTGTACCTAAAATTTTTACACATTAAGTGAGTGGTGAGATTTGGCGAGAAATGGAAGTTGAGTCTTCGTTATGTGGGCCCTTATAAAACTTTTAGAGGGTTGGCAAGGTTGCATATGAATTGAGGTTACCTAGTGCATTGGTTTCGGTTCATCCGGTGTTCCATGTCTCCATGCTTAAGAAGTGTATCGGCGATCCCGATTGCATTCTTCCTATTGAGTTTCTGGGTGTGGAAGATAACCTCTCCTATTAGGAGGCTATGGTTGAAATCATTTATAGACAAGTAAACAAGTTAAGGAATAAGGAGGTGGCTTCCGTAAAGGTGATATGGAAAAACCACCTAATTGAGGGTGCAACATGGGAGGCCGAGGCAGACATGAAGTCCCTTAGCCCTCATCTATTTGATAATAAGGTTAGTTATTCCTATTGATATTTAAAATAATAATTTTATTTGAAGTTGAATTGATTTTGATAAAATATGAAGATATATGCATTGTTACGGTTAATAAGCATGCCTAACAATGAAACTTGTGTGAAAAATATTATTTGTTTTAACTTGGACTTATTGTGTACTTGTTATGTTTTTGCCTTTATGTAATGATATTGAGCATGTTCATAGGTTGAGTTTTAGCATAATTGACTCTTTAATTATATGATGAGCTCATGTTGTTGTGAGAAGTAAATTCCTCATGTTGTGATTTTGAGCTCTTATATGTAGTTATTGAAGTTTTGAATTGCTATGTGTAAATGCCATTATGATTATGTTAATTTGAGTTTTAACTCATGTTTAGTATGTTTTTGTTTGTTGGGCTTCTAGTATTTAGTGTATCCTTTCCCTTACAAAATATTTTAATGTCATTCGGGGACGAATGTTCCTGAAGGGGGGATATTGTAAAACTCAGAAAGGTCAAAACTTAATATAGATCCTCACATGAGTTTCCAAGGATTTTAACACTTTTTTAAGGTCAATAATAATGTATTAAAGTAATTTAGAAAGTTTAGAGTAAAAACGTCAAGAAACATCTACGACGTCCGGAGACTAGTGCAAAAGGTGCTAGTGTACCTTATCCTATTTGACTAGGTTTTAGGAGTAGAAATTTGATGACATTTAGTGGTAAGGTGTGTATCATATATTAGAGTTGGTTTAGGTTCAAACCGTCAGCGTACGACTACCCAAGGACAAACCAACGGGTCCTTGAAGAGGATCCTTGCAGTATGGCTAAAATTTTTTTTGAGGCAGTAGCCATCTATAGTTGCAGGCTACGAGGCGTGGCCTGATCGATGAGGCATTGATGGCAACCTTATATGGTCACTTAGATATTTTGTAAAACGGTCCATTTAGGTCACTCTCTGAACAAAACGACGAATGCATAGGACGGTGGTACGTCATCGCCATCGACTAACCTACGTACCGTATGTCGTAGTCATGTAGGTTAGGGACACTATTTGCTTTTATATTTTAATTAGTTTTTTTAATTAAGTTACTTGGTTAGGGATTTATTATTCACTAGTCGGTGGTGAATTAGGTTTGTTAATTAACTATATAACCTACCCCAAGCCGTAACCCAACTAAACACATCTCAATTCCCAAACTCAAAGTGCTCTACCTTCCCTCTACTTTCTCTCTCCCAAAGAAACTCCATAGAATACCAAGGTCAAGGTGGGTTCTAAGTTATAAAGAATTCAACTTTCCTCCATACAAATATTCATCAAATACCAAGGTATGGGAACTCTTCACCTTTGGGATTCCTTTCCCCAAAGTGTTCTTCCAAAATTGATTTTCGAAAGATGAGTTTCATGTGGGTTTCTCTCTGTTTCTAAATTGACTTGTCCATGGTTTATTTTAGTTACTATGATTATATTAAGATGTATTATGATTCAATTATTATATTTATTGATGTATTGACCTAGATTGTGGAAGATGACTTTTTCCCCTATACCCTAGGTTGTGATCTTCAATTGAATTATGTAGTAGTGATGTAAGTGACTTGGTTAATGTGTGAATTAATATTCCATGATATTTTTATACCAATTGATGGATGAATTGGGTTTGTTGATGGTAATACCATGATGATGGCTTAGGAAGAGGAAGAAGTATGGTTTTGTGATCTTGAATTCTTAACTCTATTGTGATGACTTATACCTAGTGATGTTTATTCAATTAAAGTATATGCACTGTGATTAGATTAATTAGGTTGGTATGATCCGGGTATTGAAATTTCTTATCTTATGAATTGTGAAATTTGTTAAGGTTGTGATGCCATAAGGATGTTGTTGATTCACTTATGTGCATTACTATGATATGATATATGGTGTAGATCTCACTATGAGGGTTGTATTGAAAGTTATTCTCATGAAATTCCTAATGAGCTAATGATGATAATATACAATGGGTTAGAATCCTATGACCTAAACTAAGCTTTGATAATAGAGGATGACTTAAAGACATTTCAAAAAAGGATTCTAGCTTAGAACCTAGCGAACTAGTAGTGGGGAGTGTCCCTTCCCACATAGGTAAGGTAGGTTCACTTTTGTACTCATGAGATTGGAGACTATAATGCGATGTGAATAAATAGGGTCCCAAGTATATCTCCTAGTTCTTTAACTATGTTGCCCTCATACTAATACTAGCTAGTGTTTCCACCTAAAATATTATGTCTATGTATCGGTACTACCTTGGAAAGTAGTCCACCTTATTTTTGTGTAGGGTTTCATGACACCTGATTCCATACTTAGCAATTGTGGTCTATGTCGGTTAAGGCAAGTGTTCTCAAAAATAAAATAATGTAATAAATTGACCACTAACTAGGGTGACTTAAGGGTTTGACTTAGTATAGGTAGGGGTATGGGACTCTACCTATACATGGCACAGTTGTCTTTGAGGATATCCTAGAAGGTTGTTCTTATGTTATGTAAAGTAAATCTTATGTATATGTTAATTATACATGCTGCTGATCCTATATGATGTTAGCTTCACTTATGAGGATTCTATAGGTCCATATTGCTATGTATGATGATGATTACTCTTGATGCTATGTTATATGAAGTTAAACAATACTTGTTATCCTTTGTTTGGTTTACTTGGTTGAGTAAGGTTATGGAGGTTTACTTGGTCATTGCACATATAGACTTGATGGTGGGTTATGAGTGAGGATCTTGTACATGTTGTAAGGTTATGAACTCTTGTACATGCTATGTTGTCATAGTATGAGGTTAGAACGTTCTAGTTATGTACTCAAGAATGTTATTATACATGTTTACATGATTATACATGATGTGGTTGATCTTATGTTATATAAGGTTCATATGTTAAGTTGTATTGACTATGAAAATGACATACGTTGTTGTGATCCTTATGTGTTATATGATCTCTTGTATTTGCACTAAAGGTTTCCAAATGACTTTGCATATTTTCTAAAGTAAATGTCTCTTTCTAATGCATTCATTCACATGTTTTATGTGCATGTTTCCATACTTAGTACAAGTGATTTACTAACCCATATTTCTATGTTTCTACAAATATGTAGGTTCTGGCCGTTGAGCTTCTAGAGGGTCCTTGAAGATGACTTGGATTCTCATTGTCCAAGTTTGGTAGGTCCTCACCTCTTGACGACGATGCCACTATATAGCTAATGATATTCTATTTTAAATACATTTAGTTCTTTCCTTTTCATTAAAGAAGATTGTTGTATATGCCTATATGTGGATTTTGTTGTAATGAAGTACGGCTATGCCGAAATGTTGTATTCGATTTAGATGGTTTAAATGTGAGATTTATCCTAGACTTCCAATGAGAATCTTATTGCTATATTATGCATTTTAAATAAAAGTAGAATCCTATGTAGTGCTTCCTATGCAAAGAGTCTACGCAAACTCCCTATGTATATATATTATATGTAAGCAAGAGGTCTATGTAAACCTCAGTGTAGATGTACATGAAAATTTTTAAATTTTTCGCAATTTAATCTACGATATGTTATGACGAAGGCTAAGAGGCTAGTCTAAATCCTCTCCTAGGATGACGACACCAGTTACGTCTAGGGGGTGCTTCCCAGATGTGACAAACATAATGTTGACTATACATGATGTTTATTTTATGTGATGAACATGATACTGTTCTAAGTTGATGTAAATGATGACGAATATGCATGATATTATATGTTATATAAAAGTTATACATTGCTTATGCTCTTTTGCCTAGTTTACTTGATTATTTGGGGTTATGGGGCTTCACATGAGCATTGCACTTTTAGGCTTGGGAGGGGATTGTGAGTAAGGGTCTTATATGCTTTGATGTTATGAACTTGAGTACTGTGACTTTATTTTTGAGTTATTCATGTTGATATGACCATATGATAATGTTGGTCTTGTGTTGGACAAAAACTTGTTTTATGTTTTATTATAATCATTGACTTGTATATGCTCTTATATGTGCATAAAGGCTTTTAAAGTGAGAGAGCATGGTTTTTAACAAAATGTTCTTTTAAGCATGATTTCAATGGTTTTACTTGCATATGTTTACATATTTACAAATGTGGTTTGTAATAACACATATTCTTTCCCTTTTCCCAATAAATGTAGGTTTGGGTCATTGAAGTGCAGAAGGTCATTTTGAAGGAAGACTTGGAACTTTTGCCAAGTTATTGGTGAGTCCTCATTTTTGGGGATGGTGCCATTCTTATATCAAGCTTATGTCTAAAGACATTTATTACTTCCTTTATAAATTTGAAACAATTGTCGTAAACCTATATGTGGTATGTTGTATTAAAGTAAGGGCTATGCCCAATTTTGTAATTCTCTATTAGATAGTTAAATGTGATACAAAGATTAGACTATTTCCCATGAATTTGTTACATTGACTAAGTGAGAATTCTATACGAACTCCATAAGAGAGCAGTTTATCTGAACTCCATATATGATGACAGGCATAAGTATACTTCACTATTTAAAAGTTTTTAATTTTTCGCATTTTTTACCTATGATATTTTTTCAAAGAATGTTAAGGGCTAGTCCAAGTCCTCTTTGAGGTCGAAGATACCGGTTATGTATAGGGGATGCTCCCCGGTCATGACAATAGGTTGGACTGGTTGGGTGTTAGACCAGAATAATCTCCAAAGGTCCGTTTCATGATCCATCATAACTCCGAGTCATCTTTAGTGGTTTTTGTGAAATCTAAGCAACATCTTGATCCTTTATTGATGAAGTTGTAGAAATCGATTCTTAGTAAATCTAATGAGTCTTTCTGCGAAGGGGAGGATGGGGTACGTACGTACAAAGATATGTTGTGTGTGTTAGTTATACACAGCTTAAGGGGGGAAATTTTAGAAGAGGCCCATGGATCCTGATATTCCATTCATCTGGGTTACACCAAAATGCATCGTTATCTATGAGAGATTTATTTGTGGAACAGAATGAAGAGAGATATCGCCGACTTTGTGTCTAAGTGTACAAATTGCCAACAAGTCAAAGATGATCATCAAAGGACGGGCGGTTTATATCAAGAAATAGACATCGCAACATAGAAGTCAAAGGATGTCAATATGGATTTTGTGTGAGGATTGCCTAGATCAAAAAGCCAACCTGACTCCATTTGGGTTATTGTGGATAGGTTGAAAAATCAGCCCATTTTCTTCCCGTCAAGGTTACTTATTCGGTCGAGGATTATTCTAATTAAGGTGTAAGTTAGAGAGATAATAAAGTTGCATGGAGTCCCTTCGTCGACATTTCGGATAGAGACAATCAATTTACTTCTTACTTTTGAAAGTAATTTCAAGAAGGGCTGGTACAAAGATAAAATTTAGCACCGTGTTTCATCCTTACACAAATGGTCAAGCTGAACGTACCTCTAAAACCTTAGAAGACCTGTTGAGGGCATTTTTAACAACATAAACGGTAATTAGGATGATCATCTACCGTTGATATAGTTTGCCTACAACAATATCTACCACTCAAGTATTGTCATGTCTCCATTTGAAGCCCTTTATGGTAGGAGGTATAGATCTTTGTTGGTTCAAAGTAGGCGAGCTTTTTTTCTTGGTCCCGAGATGGTCTATGAAGCTATTGAGAAATTTTTAGTCATAAAATATAGGTTGAGAATGGATCAAAGTTGTCAAAAGTCTTAATATGATAATAGAAGAAGGTACCTTGAGTTTGAAGTAGGTGATTGGGTCTATGACTCTAGACAACTCAAGGTGCGTGAAAAGAATTACCCAACATACGATCTTGAAATAGCAGTCTTAGTGTTTGTTTTGAAAATATGGAGGCATTACTTGTATGGTGTTCATGTGGACATGTGTACCAACCATAATAGTCTTCAATATGTGTTCACTCAAAAGGAGCTAAATCTCCGACAAAGAAGATGGTTGTAATTATTGAAAGATTATGACATAAGTTTTCTTTAACACCCTGGCAAGGCCAATGTGGTTGTTGATGCTCTACGTTGTATGACCGTGGGTAGTCTATTTTATGTTGAAGAATGTAAGAAATACCTTGTAAAAAATGTTCATAGGTTGGCTCATTTGGGTGTTAAGTTGGAAGATTCCCCAAATGGTGGTTTTTTGGTTCATAATAACTCTATGTCATCATTAAAGATTAAGGTGAAGTCTAAGCAACATCTTCATCCGCTATTGATGGAGATGAAGAAATCGGTACTTCGCAAGTCCAATGAATCATTCCCCAAAATAGGGGATGGGGTGCTAAGGTATAAAGGTAGATTATTTATACCCGGTATTGATAATTTGAGGAAACAAATATTAGAAGAAGCTCATGGTTCCTGATATCTATTCATCGGGGTACCACCAAAATGTATCTTGATCTTAGAAAGGTATATCGGTGATATAGTTTGAAAAGTGACATACTATTTTTTGTATCCATGTGTCCAAATTACCAACTAGTTAAAGTCGAGCATCTATATTCTAGTGGTATAATCCAAGAAATTGGTGTTCCTACTTAAAAGTGTGAAGAAATTAATATGGACTTTGTTCTAGGGTTGCCTCAAACTCGGAGGCAAAATGACTCAATTTGGGGTGTAGTGGATAGGTTGACAAAATCCGCTCACTTTATCCCTGTTAAGTCTAATTATTCTGCTGAGTAATATAAAAGAAAATACATTAATGATATTGTGAGTCTTCATAGGATACCTCTGTCCATCATGTCGGATAGAGGTGCTTAATTCACATCTCATTTTTGGAGGTATTTTCCAAAAGGGTTGGGTACACAAGTTAAGCTTAGCACCGCTTTGCATCCCCAAATGTATGGTCAAGCGGAGCATACTATTCAAACCCTAGAAGACATTTTAAGAGCTTGTGCGATAGATTTTAAAGGTAATTGGTATAATCACTTACCTTTGATTGAGTTCTCCTATAATAATTGTTACCATTCGAGTATTTCAATGGCTCCATTTGAAGCGTTCTACGGTAGAAGATGTTGGTCTCTGGTATGGTGGTTTGAGATTGGTGAGTCTTCACTCCTTTGTCTCGAAATAATCAATGACTCTTTGGAGGAGTTTTGGGTGATAAGGGATAGGTTGAAAATAACCTATAGTCGATAAAATACTATGCCGACAATAGAAGAAGGGATCTTGAATTTGAAGCAGGTGATATGGTGTATTTAAAGATTTCACCTATGAAAGGGGTAATGTCACGACCCAAAACCGAGCCGCGAGTGGCACCCACACTTATCCTACTATGTGAGCGAACCAACCAATCTAACCCCAATATTTTAAACATAATGAACAAAATACAATGCGGAAGACTTAAACTCATTAATGAAAATCAATTCAATAACATCTAAAAACTCAACATCTATTATTCCCCAAAATCTGGAAGTCATCATCACAAGAACATCTATCCTCAAATTACTAAACTAAGAGTATCTAAGAAAGCTAAAATAAGTAAAAGCTAGTCCATGCCGGAATTTCGAGGCATCAAGACATTAGGAAGAAGATCCAGTCCAAGCTAGAAGCATTAGTTCACCCTAAAATCCGATGTAATGAAGACTGGCTAGAGTTGCGGTTGAGTTGAAGACGACCGTACGTTTGCTGCACTCCACAAATAACAAAGAAAGAAACATACAAGTAGGGGTCAGTACAAAACACAAGTACTGAGTAGGTATCATCGGCCAACTCAAAATAGAAAACAGTATATATCAGATATCATCATAAAATCAACTACAATACTCAACATGTAGCAACAACAAGTAGTATAATCATCAATAAGTACCACCAAGTTCACCCATGAGGACTCAAGCCTCAATACCATACTCATTTGGGAATTAGGTTCATTAGATTGAGTATATTAACATATTTCAAGATTCATTATCTTTATTCCTCTCGTGTCGGTACGTGACACTCCGCTCCATATACTATCCTGGTGTCGAAACGTGACACTCCGATCCTCATATACTATCCTGGTGTCGGAACGTGACACCCGATCCATATACTACCCCGGTGTCGGAACGTAACACTCCGATCCATATACTATCCTGGTACCGAAACGTGGCACCCGATCCATATACTATCCTGGTGTCGGAACGTGACACTCCGATCCATATACTAACCTGGTACCGCAACGTGTCCCCCGATCCATATACTATCCATGTGTCGGAACGTGACACTCCGATCCTCATATACTATCCTTGTACCGGAACATGGCACCCGATCCTTTATTACTATCCTGGTGACGGAACGTGACACCCGATCCCCTAATCTCACTACTTTTGTTCATCAAGCCTTCTTTTATACCAAAGCATCATCATTAACAAAGTAGATTAGGGTTTTTCAAGATTTAGGATTCAATAGCTTCATCATGCTTATTTTATCACAATTATATAATCACATTCATACAAGCATACAATTAAGCATATAGAAGGGTTTACAATACTACCCAATACATATCATTCGCTATTAAGAGTTTACTACGAATAGCATAAACCATAACCTACCTCCACCGAAGATTCGTGATCAAGCAAGCAAATTCCCCAAGCATTGCTATCCTCTTCGTTCCTTTCTCTCGATCGATTCTCCCTCTCTTGTTCTTTCTATTTTTCTTAATCAAACCCTTTTTCTTTTACCCTAATTAGAATATAATTAAGTATAAAAGATGATAGAATAACCCACTAATTAATTCAAGGTTATCTCCTTTAACCCCCAAGTAGTTAAATTATTAACATTAACCCACTAAATTTATAATTATAGCAGGAATAGTCCAAAACGCCCCTTAAAACATTTAACAGAAATCCGACCCAGCCTGGGATTACGCAGCCTGTGACTGCCCGTCGTGCCTGCGACGGTCCGTCCTGCTGCTTCCGTCACAGAGTTCAGAGACTTAAATTTTACCAAGGGTCTGTGACGGCCCGTCATGCCTGTGACGGTCCGTACTGCCATTTCGTCGCGAAGTTCAGAGAGTCGATCTCAGTACCCAAATTTCAGAATTCAAAGTGTTTTGGAACGAGACCCCCTCGACGGTCTGTCGTGCCCATGACGGTCCGTCGTGGGATCCGTCGACTCAGCCAGTTTTTCCAGAATAAAAATTTGCTGCTCAAAATGACTAAACAGGTCGTTACAATAGATACCAATTTACCCATCGTTCGTCCTCGAACGATCACAAGAAAAGAAACAAGGGCGAAAAGGAGTACCTGAATCTGTAAACAGATGTGGGTATCTTTCTTGCATATCAGCCTCCTTCTCCTAAGTGGACATTTCAACCGGCCGATTCTTCCATTGAACCTTGATGGATGCAATCTCCCTCGACCTCAGTTTGCGGACTTCTCTATCTAAATTAGAAACAGGTTCCTCCTCATAAGACAAATTCTCATCAAGCAGAACCGAATTCCAACGAATGATTTAGTTTCAATCCCCATGGTATCTTTTCCACATAGACACGTGAAATACCGGATGCACTCCTGACAGCCCTGGAGGCAAGGCTAATTCATAAGACACCTCCCCTACTCGCTTAAGTACTTCAAAGGGACAAATATACCTTGGGCTAAGCTTACCTCGCTTACCAAACCGCATCACCCCTTTCATGGGCGAAACCTTCAATAAGACTTGTTCACCCTCCATGAACTCCAAGTCTCTAACCTTTCGATCTGCATATTCCTTTTTCCTGCTTTGAGCCGCTAAAAGCTTTTCTTGAATAGATTTCACCTTCTCTAATGAATCCCTCAAAAGGTCAGTACCCAAAGGTCTAACCTCAAATGCATCAAACAAACCAATGGGAGAGCTACATCTCCTCCCATAGAGTGCCTCAAATGGGGCCATACCAATGCTTGAGTGATACCTATTATTGTATGATAATTCTGCTAAGGGTAAGAAGTTATCCCAATGACCACCAAATTCTATCACACATGCACGCAGCATATCCTCCAACACTTGAATCGTTCACTCAGACTGACCATCGGTCTAAGGGTGAAATGCGGTACTAAGATCCAGCCTAGTACCTAATTCAGCATGCAATGTTTTCAAAAACATAGAAGTAAACTGCGTACCTCTATCTAATATAATGGAAAGTGGGACTCCATGCAATCGAACAACTTCCGAGATGTAAAGTTTGGCTAACTTCTCTGCATTGTAAGTCACCTTGAACGGAATGAAATGAGCAGACTTAGTTAACCTATCAACAATCACCTAAATAGAGTCATACTTACCCATTGTCTTTGAAAGACCAACCATGAACTCCATTGCGATTCTCTCCCACTTCCATTCCGGAATGGGCATTATCTGAAGTGTTCCTCCGGGCCTCTGGTGTTCATATTTTACTTGCTGACAATTTGGACATTTGGCAACAAAATCAACAATGTCTCGCTTCATTCTACTCCACCAAAAGTGTTGCTTTAGGTCACGGTAGATCTTGGTTGCACCAGGATGTATAGAATATCCGGAACTATGAGCCTCTGTAAGATAGTGTGGATCAAATTATCAACACGGGGCATACATACCCTTCCCTTAATTGTCAAAACACCTTCCTCGTCAATTATTGCTTC
The DNA here is from genome assembly GCA_027705065.1 of Solanum peruvianum. Classification (NCBI taxonomy): domain Eukaryota; kingdom Viridiplantae; phylum Streptophyta; class Magnoliopsida; order Solanales; family Solanaceae; genus Solanum; species Solanum peruvianum. The sequence continues at coordinate 39,625,039 of JAKWJD010001763.1, read as the reverse complement.
TTTAGCCTCTCCTCGCAACACCATATCCCGAATTCAACTTAGTTTCTCATCATCAAACTCTTTTCCCTTGATCTTGTCAAGAAAAGAAGATCTCACCTCCACACAAGCCAAAAATCCTCCCTTCTCATTTACTTCTAGCCTCATAAAGTCATTAGCCAAGTTTTGGATTTCTCTAGCCAACGGGCGTCTAGAAACTTGCAAATGAGATAGACTTCCCATGCTTCCTGCCTTTCTACTTAAAGCATCTGCCACAACATTAGCTTTTCCCGGATGATACAGAATAGTGATATCGTAGTCCTTCAGTAGTTCCATCCATCTCCTCTGTCTCAAATTCAAATCATTCTGAGTAAAGATATACTGTAGGCTACGATTATCCGTATAGACTTCACACTTAACCCATACAGATAGTGCCTCCATTGCTTTAATGCAAATACTACCGCGGCCAACTCCAAATCATGGGTCGGGTAATTACGTTCGTGCACCTTTAATTGCCTTGAAGCATAAGCAATTATGTTCTTCTCTTGCATTAGCACTGCACCCAATCCCGAATAGGATGCATCACAATAGACAATGAAATTCTTACCTTTCACTGGCAGGGTAAGGATTGGTGCAGTTGTCAACAAGGTCTTGAGCTTCTGAAAGCTTTCCTCACATTCATCCGACCATACAAGTGGAACATTCTGTTTAGTCAAGCTTGTCAATTGGGAAGCAATAGAAGAGAACCCCTTGACAAATCGGCGGTAGTAGCTAGCTAAACCAACAAAGCTCCTTACTTCTGACACATTAGTAGGTCTCTCCCAATTCTTCACTGCTTCAATCTTAGATGGATCCACCATCACTACATACTTAGAAACCACGTGCCCTAAGAAGGACACTGAATCTAGCCAAAACTCACACTTGGAGAATTTGGCATAAAGCTTTTTCTCCCTCAACATTTCCAATACAATTCTCAAGTGCTCCTCATGTTCCTTCTTACTCTTGGAGTATATCAGTATATCATCAATAAATATGATCACAAAGAGATCCAGATATGGCTTAAAATCCCATTCATCAAGTTCATGAAAGCAGTAGGGGCATTCGTAAGACCAAAAGACATCACTACGTACTCATAATGTCCATACCTGGTCCGAAAAGCAGTCTTGGGAACATCAGTTGCCCGTATTTTCAATTGATGGTAACCGGATCTCAAATCGATTTTTGAGAAGGTACAAGCACCTTGTAATTGATCGAACAAATCATCAATGCAAGGAAGAGGATACTTGTTCTTAACAGTTACCTTATTCAGTTGTCTATTATCTATGCACATCCGAAAGCTTCCATCCTTCTTCTTCACAAACAAAACAGGAGCACCCCAAGGGGATGCACTTGGTCTAATGAAGCCTTTGCTAAACAACTCTTGAAGTTGGGCCTTTAACTCTCTTAACTCCGCTGGGGCCATCCTTTAAGGGGGTATGGAAATTGGGCGAGTACCCGGTTCAAGATCAATGCAAAAATTGATATCTCTATCCGGTAGCATACCAGGAAGATCTGTAGGTAACACATCCAGAAACTCACGGACTATCGAAACCGACTCAATTGAAGGTACTTGAGTAGTGTCATCCCTGAGATGTGCCAAGAAAGCTCAACACCCTTCACTAACCATTCTCTTAGCACGAAGAAAGGAGATGATACGAACCGGAGTGGAAGTTTAGTCACCCTCCCACACTAATGGATCTGTCCCAGGCTTGGCCAACGTTACAGTTTTTGCATTACAATCTAAGATCGCAAAATTCAGAGAAAGCCAAGTCATACCCAGAATTACATCGAAGTCAACAATTTCTAGGATAACCAAATCTACATAAGTGTTGCTCCCCACAAAAGTCACCAAACAAGACCTATATACCCTTTCAACTATCACTAACTCACCCACCGGAGTAGACACACGGATAGGCACGTCAAGTAATTCACAAGGTAAATTAAGGTCAGTAGCAAATGAGGAAGATACATATGAAAATGTGGAGCCAGGATCAAATAATACAGAAGTCATGAAATCACAAACCAAAAGATTACCTGTGATAACAGCATCGGATGTCTCCGCTTCAGACCGTCCGGGGAAAGCGTAACAATGGGCCCTATCACCTGTCTGCCCGTTGCCCCTACCATGTTGAGCTGTGGTGGCTCCAGTTTGCTCGTCACCCCGACTGTTTTGGTGACCACCATTACCTCGGCCACCACGTCCTCCGGAATGACGGCCTCTTCCATGACAACCTCTACCTCTGACTATTTGAGGTCTGTAACCCTGTTTTGGAAAATACCTCTTAATATGTTTAGTCTCCCCACATCCATAAAACTCTCTAGAGTCAAGCATAGGTCTCTGTGAGAATGAAGAAGTCTGGGGATAACCTCAGAGAAATGTTGACCGGTCTGAGGAGGACCTCCAACTACAGTCTGTAGCGAGGACTGAATGTCTCGGACTGGATAACCTCCTGAACCTTGCCCTCTGGAGTAAGAACCATTAAACTCACCTCCCTTTCGAAACCTTTTGATGTCAATGCCATGGTGAAGTCATCTGGCTTCACTCCCTCTACCTCTATCACGAAGTGTACCACTTCCTAAAAGGATTTCGCTGTAGCCGCTACCTGTAAGGCTGAAATCTGCAACTCTAACCTCAACCCCTTCACAAAACGGTGAATCCGTTTTTGTGGACTGAAACAAAGCTGGGAGGCATATCTGGAAAGTGCACGAAACCTAGCCTCAGAAGCAGTAACCGACATCCTGCCTTGCTTTAGGCTTAGAAACTCATCTCTCCTCCTATCCCTCAAAGTACGGGGTATATACTTCTCCATAAACAAGCTTGAGAATGATGCCAAAGTCATAGGTGGTGCCTCTGTTGGTTGACACTCAACATGTGACCGCCACCACATTTTGGCATTCCCTTGAAACTGATAGGTCACAAACTCAACACCAAATCGCTCTACTATACCCATCTTGTGTAGTAGCTCATGACAGTCAACCAGAAAATCGTAGGCATCCTCAGATTCAGCATCCTTGAAGACTGGAGGTTTCAATTTCAAGAACTTACTGAAAAGTTCATGTTGATCACTTGTCATTATAGGCCCTATAGTCAAACGAGGAAACGTGCCTATTTCCAATGAGGCATCCATGCGGAGAACCTCAGCAGCGGCCTGTCGTACTTCTGGAACCTGAGGTGCTGGTGCAGAAAACACTGGAGGTGTCTGGCCTTGATCAGATAACCCGCTAAGATAAGCAAGAACCTGATTAATCATCTCTGGGGTAGGTTGGGGTGGTAATTCCTCATTCTGCACTTGTTCATTCTCCCCTTCCTCACCCTCTCTTATCACTTCCTCAGTCGGTGGAGGAGTCACCGCCCTAGTACTAGTTGGGCTAGGTGCTTGTCCTCTTCCTCTAGAGGACGTCCTCCCACGACCTCTTCCACGGCCTCTTGCCACTACTCCTCTTCGAGCTACAGCCCCTGTGGCTGGCTCAGATTCATCTTGCCTTGTCGGTGTTGGGGTGTGCGCAGTCGTTGCTCTAGTTCTAACCATCTGTGAAATAGAGTGAAGATGGTCAGATACCAATTTGTATCACCTAGATGCCAATTGGATCCAAGTAATAGCACGAAAGAAAGAATGAAAGAATGGAATTTTCCTAAAGTCTTATAGCCTCTCAAAGAAAAGTAAAGGCGTCCCCCTACCGTTCCATAGGACTCTACTAGACTCGTTCTTGTGTGATGAGACCAACGAACCTAATGCTCTGATACAAAGTTTGTCACGACCCAAAACCGAGTCGCGAGTGGCACCCACACTTATCCTACTATGTGAGCGAACCAACCAATCTAACCCCAACATTTTAAACATAATGAACAAAATACAATGCAGAAGACTTAAACTCATTAATGAAAATCAATTGAATAACTTCTAAAAACTCATCATCTATTATTCCCCAAAATCTAGAAGTCATCATCACAAGAACATCTATCCTCAAATTACAAAAACTAAGAGTATCTAAGAAAGCTAAAATAAGTAAAGCTAGTCCACGCCGGAATTTCGAGGCATCAAGACATGAGGAAGAAGATCCAGTCCAAGCTAGAAGCATTAGCTCACCCTGAAATCTGGTGTAATGAAGACTGGCTAGAGTTGCGGTTGAGTTGAAGACGACGGTACATTTGCTGCACTACACAAATAACAAAGAAAGAAACATACAAGTAGGGGTCAGTACAAAACACAAGTACTGAGTAGGTATCATCGGCCAACACAAAATAGAAAACACTATATATCAGATATCATCATAAAATCAACTACAATACTCAACATGTAGCAACAATAAGTACTATAATCATCAATAAGTACCACCAAGTTCACCCATGAGGACTCAAGCCTCAATATTATACTCATTTGGGAATTAGGTTCATGAGATTGAGTATATAAACATATTTCAAGATTCATGATCTTTATTCCTCTTGTGTCAGTACGTGACACTCCGCTCCATATACTATCCTGGTGTCGGAACGTGACACTCCGATCCTCATATACTATCCTGGTGTCGGAACGTGACACCCGATCCATATACTACCCTGGTGTCGGAACGTGACACTCCGATCCATATAATATCCTGGTACCGGAACGTGGCACCTGATCCATATACTATCCTGGTGTCGGAATGTGACAGTCCGATCCATATACTATCCTGGTACCGGAACGTGGCACCCGATCCGTATACTATCCTGGTGTCGGAACGTGACACTCCGATCCTCATATTCTATCCTGGTACCGGAACATGGCACCCGATCCTTTATTACTATCCTGGTGTCGGAACGTGACACCCGATCCCCTAATCTCACTAGTTTCATTCATCAAGCCTTCTTTTATACCAAGGCATCATCATTAACAAAGTAGATTATGGTTTTTCAAGATTTAGGATTCAATAGCTTCATCATGCTTATTTTATCACAATTATATAATCACATTCATACAAGCATACAATTAAGCATATAGAAAGGTTTACAATACTACCCAATACATATCATTCGCTATTAAGAGTTTACTACGAATAGCATAAACCATAACCTACCTCCACCAAAGATTCGTGATCAAGCAAGCAAATTCCCCAAGCTTTGCTATCCTCTTCATTCCTTTCTCTCGATCGATTCTCCCTCTCTTGTTCTTTCTATTTTTCTTATTCAAACCCATTTTCTTTTACCCTAATTAGCATATAATTAAGTATAAAAGATGATAGAATAACCCACTAATTAATTCAAGGTTATCTCCTTTAACCCCCAAGTAGTTAAATTATTAACATTAACCCACTAAATTTATAATTATAGCAGGAATAGTCCAAAACGCCCCTTAAAACATTTAGCAGAAATCCGACCCAGCCTGGGATTACGCAGCCTGTGACGGCCCGTCGTGCCTGCGATGGTCCGTCCTGCTGCTTCCGTCACAGAGTTCAGAGACAAAAATTTTACCAAGGGTCTGTGACGGTCCGTCCTGCCATTTCATCGCGAAGTTCAGAGAGTCGATCTCAGTACCCAAATTTCAGAATTCTAAGTGTTTTGGAACGAGACCCCCTCGACGGTCCATCGTGCCCATGACGTTCCGTCGTGGGATCTGTCGACTCAGCCAGTTTTTGCAGAATAAAAATCTGCTGCTCAAAACGACTAAATGGGTCGTTACAGGTAATGAGATTCAGCAAAAAGGGGAAGTTAAGTCACCGGTATGTGGGTCCCTATGAGGTTTTGCAACGGGTAAGAAAAGTTGCATATTAATTGAAATTACCTAGTGAACTATCTTTGATTCATCCAGTATTTCATGACTCCATGCGAAAGAAGTGTATTGGTGATCCCATGTCCGTTCTCCCTATTGAAGGTTTAGGTGTGGATTAGAGTCTTTCTTATGAATAGGTTCCGGTGGAAATTCTATATCACCAAGTTAAATGGTTGAGGAAGGAAGAGGTGGCCATGTAAAAGTCTTATGGAGAAATTAGGTAATGGAGGGAGCAACATGGGAGGCTGATGCCGACATGAAGTCCCGTTATCCTCATCTTTTTTCCTAATTAATGTTTGTCATCCCTACCAATAATGAAAATACTTAATAATATAAAGTTTGGCTTGATTTGCTAAAATGTGCATAATTATGGTAAAGGTTCATTCTAAAAATGAGTTTTCGTGAAAATATGCTCTTTTACTTAAACTGCACTTATTTGTGACTTTGTGTGTAGTTTCCTTCATCAAATGATATTGAGAACGTTAATGATCCTTCAAAAGGAGTTTTTCATAAGTGATGATGTTATAAAATTGAGCTATTATATGTGGTAAATTGTGTTTTGAGTTGCTATGTGTTATGTTCGGGATTATGTTTGTATTTTAGTTGTAACTCATGTTAATTGTAGTGATTTATGTTATTTATTGGTTGGGATGCTAGTATAGAGTCTATCTCTTTTCCTACAAAAATATTTTAGTGTCATTCAAGAATGAATGTTCCCAAAGAAGGAATAATGTAACACTCTGAAAATTCATGACCTAATCTAGAGCCTCACATGATTAAATAATACTTATAACACTATTTATAGGTCTAAAATAATTTACCTAAAATATGAAGAAAGTGTTAGACTGAAAACATAAAAGAACGTCCATGACGTTCTGTGAATTGTAAAAAGTGCACTATGTGCCTTAGCATGTTTCATTGGGTTTTGAGAGTCGGAATTTAATGAAAATTGGTGGAAAGGTGTTCAAAAATTATTAGAGTGTTTTAGGGTCGAAACCTCTGGGTATGACTCCCTAAGGACCACCCTAGGGGTCCTTCGAGAGGACCCTTCCATTTGACCCAAAAGTGTCAAGTTGACAGTAGCCAAACGAAGAGCCATAGATGGATCGACGCTCCCTCGATGGTGGTTGTTATCAAACACTCAAAATTCTATAAAAATCCCGAAAACCAATTGTCTATCACAATCGACGCTTTCACAATACGGTGCCATCGATGGACATACAACTAGTAGATCGAAGAATCGTCGTTTGAGGGGTCTGCTCACTGTTAAGTTTTCTTAGTTAGTGACATAATTATTTAGTTGGTTAGGTAATAAATTAGGAGTTAGGGGTAGGTTAATTACGTTGATTAAGTGATTATATAAGGCATAACCCTCATCAAACTAACCTAATACTCCTCAATTCCCAAACTCAATTCTCTCCACCTTCTCTCTACTATCTTTCTCTTTTCCAAAGAACACGATTGAAGACAAGGTTCAAGGCCATTAGGGCTCCAAGAATTAAACTTTCTCTCCATCAATCTTCAAGGATAGTTAAGGTATGGTAACTCTTCAATCTTGGGATATCTTTCCCCAAGAGGCTCCTTCAAATTGATTACAAAAGATGTCAGAAACATGGGTTTTTCTCCAATTTCGTGTTTTGTCTTGCAATTGGATTTATTGTTAATTTCCTTTTTTTATTAATAAAAAATATTATTTTTTGTAGTTTAATTTTTATAGTTCTTATTCTTTTATTATTTTGTGATGAAATGAACCCTTTACACTAACCGTAGTTAAGAATTGGACTTAAATATGATTAGAGTTTCTAGAATTGGTTATGTTATTGGTGAATTCACTATATTATTATAATGATGAGTGACTTATTGGATAATTGTGATGAATTAAGGGATATATTCTTGATGAAAACCATGGAGGCTATTTGGTAAGACATTGTGATCTTGAACTCTTTACTTCAATTATGATGGACAATATTAGGTAATGATGTTTTGCAATTGAAGCATTTAATGTGATTGTAATTTGAAATATATGATGTGATTAATATTAATATGATGGAATGGTATGATTATCTTGAATGTCAGATCATTGTGAGGCTATGATAACACAAGTTTGAAGATGATTTTTCTTGTGTGCCTTAGAAGAAAATATAATGATATGTTGATCTCACTAATGATGGTTGTGTAATGAAAGTAAGTTCTCATCGTATACCTAATGAGATAATGTGATATTATATACAAGGGGGTTAGTCTACTATGACCTAAATTAAGCTATTGTTGTTAAAGAATGACTTAATGGCATTTTAAAAAAATACTTTAGCTTAGCACCGAGTGAGTTTGACAAAGAGAGGTGTTGACTCCCCAATAGAGGGGAGATTAACCAAGGGTTCTCATGAGATAGTGACTACAATGCAATTGTGCATAAAGAGAGTCTAACACATGTCTCCTAGTTCTTGAACTATGTTTCCACCATAGGATACTTGGTTGTAGATTCACCTAGAAAGCTATGCCATGTTAGGTTCTACTTTGGCCGGTATACCACCTTTTTCGGTGTGGGAATTTATGACACCGGATTCCATGTTTAGTTCACATGGCCTTTGTTGGTTAAGGCGAACGTTCCCTCATGCTCAAATGAAAGACAAGTAATTGAACGTTTACTAGGGTGACTTGAGGAGTCTACTTAGTAGAGGTAGGGGTATGTGAATCTACCTAGATATTGCACAAGTTGAAATATGATAACATTAGAGATATATTTTTATGATACATGATGTTACTCTTATAAGAATGTTGGTCATTATGATGAATTTATTATTGGGTTATATTGATGTATGAAATGATGACTAATTATGTTACAAGTTATACGAAGCAAAACTTTACCTATGGTCTCATATCTTATCTACTTGGTTGTTTGGGGTTATAGGGCTTCACATGACTATTGCACTTGTAGGTTGGGATGGGATTATTTGTAAGTGTTTTGTATGTTATGTTTATATAATCTTTTGAATATGAAATGTAACATGAATGTATGATAATATGTCTTTGATTATGATCATACTTTAAGTTGATGGAGCACTTAAATGGTATATGTTATATGGTATGTGCATTGAAGACTTTCATATGATTTAGAATGTTTTCTAAATCGATGATAAATGATTCTTTTTCATGGATGTCCTTATATGTTATGTGCATACACCCATACTAAGTACATATGGTTTACTAACCCCCTTACTTTATATCACGACAAATGTATGGTCCGTCTATTGAAGTTTAAGGAGGTCGATTTGAAGAATCTTGGAACTGTTTCTCCATGTCTTAGTAGTTCCTCATGTTCGGGGATGCTATCTTTCATTCAATCTTATTCAGACATAGTAGTATTGATAATATCCTATTTCCAATTATGTTTTCATTGGATTCTTTTGTATTAAGGACTATTTGGCATATTGACTATACATTGGCTAAGTACAAATTTGCACTCTTTAGATGGTTTTATATATGTGAGAAAGATTTTTAGAATATTGCATGTCTTTATGAATGTTAAATATGAAGTCTAAGTATACTTCAAGTAGTATGTAAAAGTTTTAATTTATTTCAATTATTACTGATCACATGTTATGACAAATGTTAAGGGATTGTCTAAGTCCTCTAAGAGGACGAGGATGCCGGTATTATCTGGGGTTTACTGTCTGGGTGTGACAAGCTTGGTATAAAATCATACGGTTAAATATCCTTACGATGAATGTCTAACTGAACTACGTTACATAGTATCTTGTTCATGGTTGTGAAGCGTGCCACAATTATGGATGAGAGGCTATATTATGACTAGGAAAGTTCTTTTTTTGATACTCCTATGTCGTGCCTTTAGAGTTTTGACAATATGTATCTTTTATCATCTAATCCATTTCTTGTGGTTTTAGGCAATGACACAAGAAGTACTGCCGTGAGTACAGTAGGAGATGAGAGCGCGAATGCGAGAGGTACTCCCCAAGGCAATTGAAATGCTCCCTAAGTTCAAGCTGCTACAAACGAATAGGTTTCGGTGAATCCTCCGGCTATGACGGATGGTGAGGTGAGGGCACCCCTACTTCAAATGTCCCAAGCCATCACCACCCAAGGTCAAGCGATTATGTCACAAGCTACATGGAGGTTGTTCCTCAAGAGAACCAACATGCTAGAACTATGGCTAGCCGTTTGAGAGATTTTATGAGAATAAATCCTCCTATGTTTTTCGGATCCAAGGTTGATGAAGACCCCCAAGACTTCCTTGATGAGGTTTACAAGATTTTTTTGGCTGTTGGGGTGAGTACTACTGAGAAGGCTAAACTTGCTGCTTATCAACTTAAGGACGTGGCTTAAACATGGTACAATTAGTGGAAGGATAGTCGGGATTTAGGAGGTGGTCCCGAGACTTGGGAGATCTTCAAAAAGGCATTTCTTGACAGATTCTTTCCAAGGGAGCAAAGGGAAGATAAGGTAGAGTAGTTTATAAACCTTAGTCAAGGAGGTATGAGTTTTAAGGAATACTCCTTGAAATTCATTAAGTTGTCCAACTATCCTTCCTCTTTGGTTTCTAATGATAGGGATGAGATGATTTATTCATTAACGGGCGTGTTCGAAGAGCTTGAGGAAGAGTGTTGTTCAACCATGCTTCATAACAATATGGATCATTCTAGGTTCATGGTTCATGCTCAACAGGTTGAGGATAGTCGTCTAAGGAAGAAAAATAGGGAAGCTAAGAAGGCAAGGTCTTTGGAAAGTAGTTCTTCTAAGAGTAGGCTTGATGTTCAAGACAAGCCTATGTTCAAGAACAGGTTTCCAAATCAGTTTCCTTCTAACATCTCAAAGAATCGCAATGATAGAGGTTCTAATCCTGAAACTCAAAGGGGGAGAAATGTTGATTCACTAAGAGAGAGACCAACTTGTGGTAAGTATGGTAAGAAACTTATGGGTTAATCTCTTGTTGGGACTAATAGTTGCTAAGGTTGTGGCAACGGTGGACATATGGTTAAAGATTGTCCTAACGTTAGAAGCCAAGATAAGGGGTATGGCCAAACTCATCAAAGCGTTCCTAATTATGAAGCTCCAAAAAAGGAATTGTTTCTATGCACTCAAGGCTACGGGTGAACAAGAGAACTCTCCCGATGTTGTGATGGGCATGTTACAAGTTTTCTCTGTTAATGTTTATGATTTTCTAGACCCAGGTGAGACTTTTTATTTTGCTGAACCTTTGGTAGATTGGAAGTTTGATGTACTTCCCGATGTTTTGATTGAACACTTTTCGGTTTGTACCCCAATGGTCTACTCCATTTTTGCAAAAAGAGTCTATAGGAAATGTCCAGTAATGCTTCCAATAGAGTTAGTCTTGTTGATTCGGTAGAACTTGACATGTTTGATTTTGATATACTCTTGGGTATAGATTGGCTCCATGATTGTTTTGCTTCCGTAGATTGTAGAGAAAGGGTTGTGAAGTTTCAATTAATTAATGAACCTATTCTAGAATGGAGGGGGAAAATTATATGCCAAGGGTAAAATTATTTCTTGTTTGGAGGCTTGTAAGATGATAGCCAAGGGTTGTTTATACCATGTGGTGAGGGTTAAGGACCTCGAATGTGAAACTCCTATTGAGACAATCCCTATTGCGAGGGAATTCCCAATGGTTTTTCCTAATGACCTTCCTGTAGTTCCTCTGATTTGGAAATTGACTTTGGCATTGATTTATTACCGGATACGAATCCCATTTTAATTTCACCATATCGGGTGGCTCTGGCTGAATTGAAAGAGTTTAAGCTCCAACTCAAATATATATTAGACAAGGGTTTCATTGAACCTAGTATTTTTCATGGGGTGCTTCGGTCTTGTTTGTTAAGAAGAAGGATGGGTCCTTTTAAATTTGAATTGCTTATCACCAACTCAATAAGGTCACATAAAAAACAAGTATCATCTCCCTAAGTTTGATGATTTATTTGATCAACTCCAAGGTTCTAGATACTTTTCCAAGATTGAATTAAGGTCGGGATAGCACAAATTTAGGATGAGAGGTGAAGATGTTCCCAAGACAACTTTCCGAACTAGGTATGTCACTATGAATTTCTAGTAATGTCTTTTGGGTTAACAAATTCCCTGGCGGCATTTATTGACCTACATAATAGAGCTTTATGAGATTACCTCAACTCATTTGTGATTGTGTTCATTGATGATATTTTGATATACTCCAAGAATGATAATGAGCATTAAAATCTCTTGAGATTGGCCTTGAAAGTCCTCAAAGAATACAAACTTTATGCCAAATTTAACAAGTGTAAATTTTGGTTGAGTTCAGTTGATTTTCTTGTCCATATTATATCTAGTGATGGGTACAGGTTGATCCAAAGAGGACGGATTTGGTAACACAAATTGGCCTAGACCTTTGACTCCCATATACATAAGGAGTTTCTTGGGTCTAGACGGCTACTATAGAAGGTTTATTGATGGATATTCGTCCATTTCTTCTCCTTTAACATCTTTAACCCAAAAAAAGGTGAAGCTTGAGTGTTCAAAAGATTGTGAAAAAGGTTTTCAAGAGTTGAAAGAAAATCTTACATCTGTTCCAGTGTTGACCTTACAGGAGGGTAATGATGGCTTTATAGTGTATTGTGATGCTTCCCGAGTGGGCTTGGGATGTGTCCGCATGCAGCCGCATGCAGCATGGTAAGGTGATAGATTATGCTTCTAGGAAACTCAAAGTTCATGAGAAGAATTACCCAACTCATGACCTTATGTTAGCTGCTACGGTTTTCGCTTGAAAATATGGAGACACTACTTGTATGGTGTGCATGTTGATGTATTTACTAACCATAAAAGTCTTCAATATGTGTTTACCCAAAAGGAGTTAAATCTTTGCCAGAGAATATGGTTAGAATTGTTGAATGATTATGACATGAGTGTCCTTTTACACCCTGGCAAGGCCAATGTGGTTGCGGATGCCTTGAGTCGTATGACTATGGGTAGTGTTTCTTATGTTAAAGAAGAGAAGAAAGAACTTGTGAAAGATGTTCATAGGTTGTCTCGATTAGGTGTGCGGTCAGAAGATTAGCCAAATGGTGGTTTTATGGTCCATCATAACTCGGACTCACCATTGGTGGTGGAGGTTAAATCTAAGCAGCATCTTGATCAACTATTGATGGAGTTGAGGGAATCAGTACTTGGTAAAATCATTAAGTCATTCTCCCGGAGGGGATGATGTTATTAGGTACCAAGGGAGATTATGTCTACCGATGTTGAGGATTTGAGAAATTGAATTTTAGAAGAAGCTCATGATTCTCGGTATTCTATACATACGGGTGCCACCAAAATGTATCATGAACATAGAGAGATCTAGCGGTGGGATAGTTTAAAAAGGGACATAGTAGAGTTTGTTGGTAGGTGTCAAAACTGCCAACAAGTAAGTTTAGCATCACAAACCAGGTGGTTTAGCCCAAATCATGGATGTTCATACTTCAAAGTGGGAAGCCATCAATATGGATCTTGTTGTTGGGTTTCCTCGAACCCGAAGGCAAAATTATTCAAAATGAGGTATTGTGGATAGGTCACCAAATCTGCCCATTTTATTCCCGTTAAGTCTACATACACGGCTGAAAATTATGCAAGGATCTACATTAATGAGATTGTGAGTTTTAATGGGATTCCTTTGTCCATCATTTCTGATAGAGGTGCCCAATTCACTTCTCAAATTTAGAAGGCTTTTCTAAAGGGTTTAGGTACTCAAGTGAAACTTAGTACCCCTTTTCCTCCTCAGACACATGATCAAGCGGAACGTACCATTAAGACCCTTAAAGACATGTTAAGAGCCTATGTTATTTACTTCAAAGGAACTTCGAATGATCATTTATCTTTGATTAAATTCTCTTACAACAATAGCTATAATTTGAGTATCTCCATATCACCTTTTGAAGCTCTTTATGGTAGAAGATGTAGGTCTCCAGTTGGATGGTTTGAGGTTGGTGAATCCTCAATCCTTGGTCCATAGGTTATCTATGAAGTTATAGAGAAGATACGAATCATATAAATAGATTGAAGATAGCCTATAGTCGGTATAAGCCTTATGCCGACAATAGAAAAAAGGATTTTGAGTTCGAAATAGGTGATCATGTCTACTTCAAGATTTCAACTATGAAAGGGGTTATGAGATTCGGTAGAAATATGAAGTTAATTCCCCGATATGTTGGTGCTTATGAGGTTTTACAAGAAATTGGGAAGGTTGACTATGAGTTGAAACTACCTATTGAACTAGCTTCAGTTCATCCAGTGTTTTATGTTTCTATGCTCAAGAAATGCAAAGTTGATCCGGTGATTATTCTACCTATTGATGGTTTAGGGGTGGATGAGAACCTCTCCTATGAAGAGGTTCCAATTGAGATCTTAGATAGCCAAGTAAATAAGTTGAGAAACAATGTGGTTGCCTCTATAAAAGTTCTATGGAGGAACCATCTTGTAAAGGGTGAAACATGGGAGACTGAAGACGACATGAAGTCCCACTACCCTCATCTATTCACTCCTTAATTTTAGACATTCATCTTAATAGAGAAAGTAATGCATAACCATGATATTGACTTTTGCTAGATAGGTGCATGTTTTGGTAAAAGATTGTACCAACTAGAGTTTTTTAAAAATGTCTTCATATTCTATTCTTGCACTTATGTGAAATATGTATGCATGTGTCTTCTTGAGATTTTACTGTTTTGTTGTTGTCTTGAGAAGAATGAAAGCATGGTAACTCTTTGATGCATTTTAGCTTATGATAAGGTTGAGAAGAAAATTCCTCACTATTTATTATGAAATATTGAGCTTTTACATCGTTGTGCATCATTAATTGAGTGCTATGTGTAATGTCATGGTATGTGTTGAAAGGAGTTGTGAAGTACACCTATAAATTGAGAATCATTATGACTGTATGTTGTTGCTTGGTTAGGCTTCTAGTATTGAGTCTATTCCTACCCTCTAAAATATTTTAGTATCACTCGGGGACGAATGTTCCTAAGGGGGGATAATGTAACACTATGGAAATAACATGACTTATACTAGAGATTAATATATTAAATAATGTTTAAAATGATGTTTGAACACATATATTAATTTAATAAACACATTTGTAAAAGGTTAGAGCAAAAAAATGACTAAGACCTTGACATCCGTTATCTAGCTAATTCGTACTAGTTGACATCCCTATGTTTGGTAAAGGTTTTGAAGAGTCAAATGAAGTCCAAAACTTATAAAGAGACCTTCCATAGGTATTATGTAGTACAAAGGGTCCAAACGTCCGGTGAAAACACCACAAGGACCACCCAAAGGGTCCTTGAGGAGAACCAAATCATGGGTGGTCAGGCTGCCTGGCAGACTGCGAGCAGGCAGAATTGGAGGCAAAGCGTGCAACGCGAGTCTGACGCGCAGGTCACTGCCTCACGATTTGAGAGGCATACTCGCGACGGGAGTTTTACATGCACCTCACTTCCTAAAATATAAATTTATTATAAATGATTGGATTTGGCCCCGCGACGCGCAACTACTTTCCAGAATCGTTAAAGTCATATTTTTTGGTAATTTAACTTTTAAAAAAGACTCATTTAAGTGGAGGGTATTTTGGGTGATTTATAGGACGACTATATATGGATATTAGGTCAGGTTAAGACCACTTTTACACATCCAAATTAGATTCAAACGAAAATTCTCTCATCTCTCTCAAGTACGCTCTCTTTTCCAAACTCAATTGAAGAACAAGAAAAGCTGAAGGAAAAGGACGAAGACTTCAAGTTTTCTTCCAATTTTAGCTGATTCTTCATCTATAAGGTATGGTTTTTTCACTCTTGGTATTCCTTTACCTAAGAGGTCCTTTCAAAGATAAGTTTTCAAGAACTTCAATTTTAGGGTTTTTACTCTACAAAACGGATTTTCTTCCTAACTCTAGATTTATAATTTTCAATGAAAAGTAAGTGTTGTCTGTGGTCTATATCACACGAATTGATGAGTATGTTGTTATTTATGTTTTAATTTTGTGTGAATCATGTTCTTATATAGATGATGATTTCTTATGATTGTTTCTTCTACTTGATAATATGAAACGTAGGGGTCGGAACTTAGACTAGAATGAACTCTTAAATGACCCTTTCATTTACCCTACATTATGCATTTATCTTGTATATGATTTGAAGAGTTTTTCTTGATTATTTTATTTAATGTATCACTATGATATGGTTATGAATGTTTTATGTTGAAACCAAATTCTTGAATAAAGAAATTGGAAGCAAGAGGTAAGTCTTCTAAGTCATGATTACTTTATTGTGGTCATGCTAGCCCATAATTGAAGCTACAATGCTATTCATTATGTATGATGTTGCAAAGTATATATATGTCGGGCATTGAACATGCTAAATGTGAGATCATGATACGAATACGAAAATACAAGTTTATGATTTCCTCTTGTATGCTTTACACAAGGTGATTATGTTATGTTAATCTCACATACAAAGGGTTATGATGAAAGGAAATTCTCATCTAATCGAAAAAAGATCATGATCATGTCTATAAAAGGAGTTAATCTCAGATGACCTATGATAAGTTAATGATGAAATATAACTTAAAGGTTAATCAAGAAAGGGAAGCTAAGAACCGATGAAATAGATATAAGAGGTGTACCTTCCCTACTTGCAAGGTAGGTTCACAATGACTCTCATGAGATAGAGGCTGCCATGTAATGTGGAACAATGGATCTATAATACATCTCCTAGTTCATTAACTATGTTACCACCATAGGATATTATCTAGTGGATTCTTCTAGAAAGCTATGTCATGTTAGATTCTACTTTGGATGGTAGACCACCTTCTTTCGGTGTGGGGCTTTATGAAACAAGATTCTAAGTTTAGCTGACATTGTCTATGTCGGTTAAGGTGAATGTTCCCTCATGTTAAAATTAAATACAAGTAACTAAACGTTGACTAAGCTGACTTGAGGAGTCTACTTAGTAGAGGTAGGGGTATGGGACTCTACATGGACATTGCACAGGTTGACTCTAAGGGAAGTCCTAGGAGATTGTTCTTATGAAATATGATAACATGAAAGATAAATGTATACGATACATGATGTTACTCTTTTATGAATGTTGGTTGTTATGATGAATATGTTATTGGGTTATATTGTTATGTGAAGTGATGACTAATTATGTTACAAGTTATATGAAGTGATGACTAATTATGTTACAATTTATCTGAACAAACATTTTACTTACGGTCTCCTATATTATCTACTTGGTTGTGTGGGGTTATGGGAATTTACATAACCATTGCACTTGTAGGTTGCGGATGGGATCATTTTTAAGTGTTTTGTATGTTATGCTTATATGATCTATTGAATATGAAATGTAACATGACTCCATGATAATATGTTTTTGATTATGATCATACTTTAAGTTGATGGAGTCCTTAACTGGTATATGTTATATGATATGTGCATTAAAGACTTTCATATGACTTAGCATGTTTTCTAAAGAGATGATAAATGATTCTTTTTCATGGATGTACTTATATGTTATGTGCATATACCCATTTTTAGTATATGTGGCGTACTAACCCCATTACTTTATATTACAAGAAATGTAGGGTCCGCCTATTGAAGTTTAAGGAGGTCAATTTGAAGAAGCTTGGAACTCTTTCTCTATGTCTTGGTAGGTCCTCATGTTCGGGGATGAAATCTTTCATATTCCAGCTTATGAAGACTTAGTAGTTTTGAGAATATATTATTTCCAATTATGTTTTCTTTTGATTCTTTTGTATTAAGGCCTATATGGCATATTGATTTTATATTGTCTTAGTCCAAATTTGTATTCTATAGATTGTTTTATATATGTGAGACAGATTTTTAGAATCGTATGTCTTTATTAATTTTAAGTATGAAGTCTAAGTATACTTCAAGTAGAATGTAAAAGTTTTAATTTTCCCCAGTTTTTGTTGATCACATGTTGTGACGAATGCAAAGGGCATTCCTGAGTCCTCTGAGAGAACGACGACACCAACCTTATTTGGGGTGTACTCTTCGGGTCTGACAGTGCTCACAAATAACTTGTTTTGATAGAACAAAGGATAAGAAGCTAAATACAATATGAGAATCAACTTATTGATCTGAAAGTGGTTAAAATGTTGTAACATATAAACATATATATATATATATATATATATATATATATATATATATATATATATATATATAATATATATATATTCACTACTAAGATTTAATAACAATAAGTAGTCAATCAAATATCATTCAATGAAATCTTATTGTTGTAATCGGTACAATGTATTTATCCTTGGCAGAATGAGTAGTCAAAGTTTTCTTAGGTTCTACGGTTAGAGATGGCTTCAGATCATCATCGCAAATAGACATTGTGCCCTAGAGACGGTAAATGCAATCAAATTACATAGTGGTGGATCCAAAAAATTTGTATCATGGGTGCTCAACTATTTTTATTTTGGAAACTGATACATATAATGGCTGCTCAATTAATAAATTTCAATGAATTAGTGAATTTTGTACATAAATAATAATGTTGTCACAAAAGGCAGTGGGTGCTTAAGCACCCATAAGTCATTTCATAGGTCCGCCACTGATATTCCTAAATTATAATATCACAAGGGAACTACAAGAAATTGGAAATTTTTCAAAAATAGACTTCCACAATATATAATCACATATAGAAGCGGGAAAAAAGAACATCCAAGCCGAAGCTCAATTGGAAAGAATTTAGTAGAAATAGAAAAAAAAGTGTGATCTGGATACGATGAAAATCATTAACTAGTGGCTATGAAAATATATGAAATTGGGAAAACTAACCTAGAGAGCCTCATCACCCACCCTTCATGTTCCACTTTCCATCTGACAAGGCCAACTGAACGGGATCCCAAGAGAACTTGCAACATGATCCTATAACAGTATCATATATCCGTGAAAATGCAAAGTTTTCTAATTCATTAGAAAGTTAGTTAAGAAAATGAATCATCTCACCCTACTTGGAGCATATGGGATCCAAAAATTGACACAACATTATTCTTCAATCACTAACTTTAGAAGCAAAAAGTTTTTTTCTGACTTTAAGAGCAGCTATTGCAGTACAGCCAGCATGCCAATCTTTCTGAACTGCTCACTTTCATTCCTAAGAAGAATCATATTATGTCCTGAATAAAACATTTGTCTTTAGGAATGCTTTACTATTTAAAATCGCATTAGAGGGACATCAAAGTCATAATCATCCTAGAGTTTAGTGCCTTGACTCTTTAAAAACTTCTTGGTCATTCACAAACAAAAAATCACAAGATAAGCTCGTAAACCTACAAATTGAATCATGATTCTTCAAAAATCTTGGTAAAGCTCTGGAGAAAACTTTGCAGCTATTGAACCTATAGGCACACTTGTTAAGACATCCATATTCTAGTTAAAATGTTTATAATAAGTTTCACTTACGAGAAATAAAATTGCTTCATGGTGACTGATATCTCCTTTGTGTGCTTAACAATAAAGTACAATCAATTACATAAGAAAATTACATTAGCATCCTCAAAACTTAACTTAAAAATCATTGTTATAAGAATACCACATTATTCAGTTATCTTTTAAATTTTTTTATGAGAAAAAAATTATTCAATATTAAAGAGCCTGGAGAGATTAAATGTGAAGTAGATATGTAGTCATTGATTGTACAACTTTGCACTTACATCAAAGAACACAATATTCCTATTAGCATACCAATCGTTCCTTTCAATGCCATGAAATCTATGAGGTAAATGAACATAACAAAATGTATTCCCAAGCATTGGATCCATCATGAAACACATAGCTTCCCTAATATTTTTTGTTGTTTTTAACATAGTAATCACAGTCCAAATTTAGCAAATAAGGAGAATGAGTGAGCACAACAGAAACCCTCAGCTGTCAAATAGATTTTAAGCTCATAACCGGAAATATCGTGTGTCTAAATAGCGAAAGTAAAACTTTATGCATTCAAACCAGAGGATTCATTGCACCAACTTGTGATAGTTGAATCCATGTCTTTTTTCTCAAGATACATATATTAGTCGAGGTAATTTTTATCATCAGTATGTATACCCCCATTGTGACCTAAGAAGATCTAGAAATGATATCAATAAGAATAAATTACTACAACTAGAATGAATACAATAGCAAATATTAATAATGACATCCAAATTTCTTCACCTGAATCAATCTAGGATGATCTCTAACATTATTACCAGGACAAAGAGTCCCATCCTGCATCGTCCAACCTCCCTCGGGAATATTTTGCACTTTAGCAACCAGAGCATTTATGCGTACTTTGAATTTCACATAATCTCTCTGCAATATCACGTAAACTTTATTAAAAAGAAACTAAAATACAATATTATTTTTACTTAAGGCCCTGGAAATATTTGGGGATGTCATGTACGTGATGGCTCACCTTTAACGCTCGTCGCACTTTAATAATTGAAGTCAAAATCCTGCCTTGGAGATAGTCCATATTTTGAGAAAAGTAGGAATCAAGAGCCCGAGGCTCAACATTACATTTCTTACTGAATGGAATTCATTTCTTTGCAAAAGTAGTTGTTTATGATAATGCTTCAAAGGTCAACATAGAAGCCCCATAATTTAATACATAGCATGTCACCTTGTCGACATGGTTTTCCACCGCTAAAACGGACAAAACCATTTTTGCAATCACCAGAGGAGGTTCTTTAAATGAATCTACTGTACTCACAAATACATCCACTACAGAAAGTTGACAAGGTTGACCTTTTTTTCAATATCTAAAAGAAATAAATTACTTTTGATAGTATTAGTAAAGAGAATGTGAACATTCTAGAGGACTAAAATTGACTAAACACACTACGTGAGAGACAATCGATCAAGGTAAGTTTCCCTGTCAATGGGAAGCCAGTTAGGAAATTGATAAAGAATCCATGAGACAGCAAACCAAATTTCACATATTACAGAGACTAGCCATAATCCATACGCATCGTTAACAGGATGAGTGACTCTATAATGAAAGAAAAAACCCAAGAATAACTAGACAAATCATGATGATGATTCTATAAGGATTAATTTTGTAAGATGGAATTGGTAATCTCCTTGCTAATGACTGTCTTGCTTCATTAAACCTGATTTCAAAAAGTAATACAAAATTCAACAATATGACAATTCCATATTCCTATATCTAACATATTAAATAGTACTAGTTCTTAATTGTTGCCATAATAATCGAAATCTAGTAATGATTTGGGAGTTTCATAAAAAAATTAACTAGAAGATTGACTTTAGCTATGTAAATTATGCATGTTACGGTAACTAAATGCACATAATCCAAATCCAACAAGTGAGAGATGTTGGCTTCTGCAAAAACTACACTGATAAATCTTTTTTTTTTGAAACTTGTAATGTTAATACTTACACTGATAGATCAAATTCATCTTCATCATCCTCTCTGCCTTTGTTCATCTGTTGCTTCTTTTGCTTTTTCTTCCAACTTCCTATTATCTCCTATAATTCTATACTTCCATATCCATAAACAGCTAAGTCCTTTGAAGGACCCTGAGACCTTGGGGGTACTGTGAAAACAAAATTCAATAATACATCAATATCCCTGCATATAGTATATATTTCATGTTTTGATTCGATTTTTTGTTATAGTGTATTTCCTCTGGCATTGTAGTGGTAGGGAAAGGCAAGTACATATTTTCCATCGTACCTTACTAAATCAATCGGTAATAATGCATGTTTATCTGGATCGATATCAATATGTACCTGCAAATCGATGTGCATATGTGATCTTTGTCTTGTTCATCAATACATTATTATAGCTAAAAGAGCCATTACATGAGAACGCATATGCATAACACTAGGCAGAGGAAATTGTTGAAGTTAATGTCTCGAGTCACGAGAAGGCATGGATTTCTCAAAGTACTCAAACAAAAAGGTAAAAAAGAGGATAATGGCTTCTTCTAACAACAAATCAAAAGGTTTAAAAAACAAAAGAATATCAAAACCCTGAAGCTAAAATTTAGACATCCAAAGATCGAATTTGTTACCTAGTAAACCTTATTCCAACAAAATCCTATTTTTAAGGAGAACAATGATGTAAATCGTGTCCTTCAGTGAGAAGCTTTTCAGTTGTTGAGCTCATCAACTCTGTCTGAAATCATGTTCTTTAGCTGAGTTCTGCCTGAAATCATGTTCTTAGCCAACAACACCAGAGTAATCAATTTCTTCTCATTCTCCTCTTCAAAAAACAAAAGAAAAAATCAATCAATAACAACAAGGCTATTTTTAGTACTTATGGAACAGTAAATCGAATTCACCCTAGACGAAATTATTATCGTAGAAGATTATGGAACTCATGCTTAATGAAATTAATTCTTCAACTTTAGTTCTAACCTCGGTTATTCAACTCTTTAGCTCAGACGTTCTTCCGAGAAAGAGAGAACTCACGGTGTTTTTCTCACAATTTTTTTATGTGTTTTATTAAAACTAATGCTGCGTGAATTATTATTTTAGGTCAATAAAAATGGCAGGGAGAGTTAAAATAATGTTACAAAGAAAATTTTAGTGCATATTTTAAGGTCACACTTCTAGTGTTATTTTTACAATTATAAAAATAAGACACTTTGAAAGTGTTTCCATATGTGGCAATAGTTGTTGTCAATAATATCATATTATAACAAAAATTATAAAGTGTAGCCTATACTATTAAAGAGTACACTTTTAAAATGTTTCCAATAGAAAGTGTAGCTAAAAGTTAAAAACTTTGCTACGCTTTCAAAGCGTCCCAAAAAATATTTTAGGCAACACTTTACTAGCATTGTCTAGATTTAGTGTGGTCGTAGGACTAAAATAGTGTAGTATGAACTGCTTTTCTTGAGTTTTACTTGAGGACAAACCAAATTCGTTTTGAGGGTTTTCATGAATCTGAAATTTGGACTCATTTGGAGCTTTGTTTAAATAGATATAGTTTCTTCAAATGATTAATTGGTGCCATAAAGTGATGTGAAATCCTTAATTTTCAGCTATACGTATTGAGGAACAAAGAAAGGAGACTAGTAGGAAAAAAAGGAACAAAACAAACTGAAGAAATGAAGAAAGGTATGTCTGATGATCACCAAGAGCACTTGGCAAATTGCCGAGGGGCTAATTTGACCGCCTAAAGTTCCAGTGTACCAGCCTAAGGGACAAAAACAAGACGGCGATAAAAAAGGGGTAGTTTGTGAATCGTCGCGCAGTTCCGCGATGCAAAAATAGATTGCGAAAAGTCACAGGATCTGACGATGCTAAGATTCAAGGAAAAAAGGCAAGATAAGAGAGCAATGGACAGTTTACCGAGCCACTCAGAAAACCCAAGTTCCCTCACCTAATGGCCCTTCTTGGCTTAGTTTTGCTCACTATTAATTAGATTTTGAACTATATTTAGGATTTTTCTTTCCAGGTTTCAACTTTTTATACCATTTTAGAATACTTCTTAATCAACAAAGGTTTTTGGAGATTCAATTCGTACATTTTGTAATTGAGTTACTAATTTTTTTTTCTATTTCACACATTTTAAAAGCCTAATTACTCTTACCTATGTTATGGCTTATCAATTTGGGAGTTGTTCTTACTCTTTTATGATGTTTGTCTAA
Source organism: Solanum peruvianum (assembly GCA_027705065.1). Taxonomy (NCBI): domain Eukaryota; kingdom Viridiplantae; phylum Streptophyta; class Magnoliopsida; order Solanales; family Solanaceae; genus Solanum; species Solanum peruvianum. The sequence goes on along the minus strand of JAKWJD010001763.1, from coordinate 39,601,604 downwards.
AACCCCAATACTTGGGTTGTAATCATGTTATTATGGGTTGAATTAATTTATGGTGTCGTTAATTACTAGTTTAAATGATATATTAAAGGGTGTTTAATCATTAATTATTGTTTGATTTATGAATTATAGTTGCAAATCCAATTCTAACATTATGTTCTTAACTTACTCGAGAGAGAGGTTATACAATAAGATAATTGATTAATGATTTGTAGGTATTGGGTAAAGTTGGGTTCAGCTCGACACAATGGATGAATTAAGGCGTGATATATTCTTCAATGCTATGCTTGTTGATGTTCTGAAAAAATAACCTAATTCGTGATAGTTGTTCTCGAGAATGCCATATCCCTTATAGGCTAGTCTACTCACTGATTTTTCATTGTTTACTAGTAGTTTCAATTACCCATATATTGAAATTTTCCTATAATCTATCAGCTCCGGAAAATTTCTCTCCTTATTGTTATCTCAAGTTGTTTGTGACTGCGTTGTAGTTCATAATTTCAAACCAAACCCCCTTCTAAAAATCGTGTTACCCCATTTAATATTTTTTTGTATTTGTCAATAATTTCTATTCTTATTTCTACTTAGATCACATTCGTGCTTATTGATTGAATTTCAATATGTAGCGCTCCCTATGGGATTAGACCCCAACTCAATTATTAGGTTATAGATTATTGGCGAAATGGTTTGGTCGATCATTATAATTGTATCTGTTTGTATTTGGACTCTTTTACTTACCTTTTTGTCATCTGAATCCCTAAACCCATCCAAACACATCTTTTTAAAAACAATTTTTGATGTGGCATCCTATGTGTGAAAGACTCTACATGGAGCATGTACACACAAAACTAGAGCATGAGACACCTTAAAAGTCATATTATTACCTTTAAAGACCATCTCTTCTTCTTTATTTTCAGTCAACACCATTGTTGGACGAATTTAAGCTTTTATCTTATCTTTTTCTCGATTTTTTCTCTTCAAATTTCTTCTCTTTTATTTTTTCCTTCGATTTACTCATCCCTTTTTTGTGTTGATCGTATTGTATTTTTGTTGGTTTATTTTGTTAGTCTTCACGATGACGGCTTCATGTAGTCACTATAATATCAACAAAAATATTTAGGTAACATTTTCTACATGTAAATCTCAATTTGAACAATATTCTTCACTAAACCTTAAGCCCAAAACTCCAAAGATTCTCATTCTCAAGTTCCTCCATCACCCACTCCCTCAAATAAACCGTATTCGACACTCCAATTGGTGTTAAAAAGAAGAACAAGTAAAATGGTGGGTGAATATTTTTGTTCTTTTCATTATTTATCCTTTAAACTTTAATATTCTTTTAATCATAAGTGGAATACTGTTTTTTTATTTTTTCCCAATGTGTACGTGTTTGTGCAACATGCACCATACCACAACAAAAAAAAGTGTTTTAAATGTTTGGTTTGGATGGGTTCAGAGGTTCAGATGGCAAAAGGGTATGTAAGAGTGTCCAGAATACAATCCTATACAAGTAAAAGGGTCCACAAGACCATTATTCCTAGATTATTTGTCACGACCCAAAAGTAACCCCTAGAAAGCACCCTAAGGTCGGAACTATTGTGTACTTGACCTTTCAGATGTCTCGTACAAGCCTTATATAACACCACTCAAATTATAACACCCCTCAAATTACTTACGTAATTCTAGGGCATCACATGTTTTTCATGAAGGTATAAGGTTCTAAAATTGTTCATAATGTGGTATTGAGTTAGTTTATAGAGTTTTAGGTGATTTGGAATTGAAACATCAAAGGACGACCAAGGCGTTTGACGACTAAGTCAACTATGTGCCTCATGTCTGGTTACATGCTTATATATGTGTTTCATGAGTTAATGAGGTACTTATACGAGTTATTATTGTGTTTATAGGCAGTGCATCATGTTTTGTGAAGTTTGGAGGTCAAACATCAAAGAACGTCAATGACGTTCGAAAGGCTTGCCTTGAAATGACCTATAACGTCTCAGCATGTTTCATCAAGTTTTACGTGTTCGTTTTGGATAAACATGTGGGAGGTCCTAAAATTGTATACGATCGTATTCGGGTTGTTAAGTACGGGCAGACGTCCCCAAGGACCATCCAAGGGTCCTTGACAAAAGGCCATTCATTTGAGCCAAGGTTATCAAGATCGGGCCCAAACGACTGAGGCAAAGGACGGCTTAAGGGCCAGTCGATACCCTGTTGATGGGATTTGTGGGTCAATACTTGCCTAGGTATATCAAGATCTCACAGTCAAGTCACTAAACAAAACTTTGAGAGGACAGGACGGTCCATTCGTGGACAAATGGTCCATCGACTGCCAGTCGTTGATGGTACTACTTTCTGTGCAGGTTCACTGTTAAATTAGGAGTGAAGTTGAAAATTCACCCTATATTCAAATAAGTGAAAGGGAGGTTAATTAGGGGTCGTTTGGGTACTTTTATCATATTTATAAGCCTCTAACACTTAGAAGAATTCATTCTTCAAAATCAAAACTCAAATTCCCTTAGAAATTTTTTAGAACTCAGAGCCAAAACTCAAGGAAGGGCTTGGATTGGAGATTTGAGTGGTGATTCTTCATCAAATTGGAGGATTATCTTTAATAAGGTATGGTTTTGATCTTTGAAACTCTATTCATCAAGGATCCCAATTTCCAAAGAGTTTTCTAAATTTTTCAAAGATAAATTGTTCAATTTCATTATCTATCCATGGGTTCATGAATTAAAGTTTTTAACGCATTGTATATTTATTTAATTTTTTTAATTAGATGATTTTGACTCAATTAACCTATGAACCCATGTAATAGATGAACTCTAGTTTTTGACTACTTTATGATTTTAGTGATTTGGACTTAATGCTTATGAATTCTAGTATAGTTTTCTATGGGCTATTAAATGATGTGATAATTATATTGAAATTATATCTAGGTTGTCTTATACTTGTAATTATATATTGAATTGACATAGTTTAATTGAATATCATAGTTTATGAATTGAATTATTGGTTATGGCCATGGTAAGGGCCTTATGGTATTGAATTGGATGATTTAGACATGGATTGAAGTGGAGAGAATGGATTGGTGGTAGTCTGACCTAATTCTCGTTATCTTATGTTAATTAGACTTCAATTATGTTTTGATTGGTATGATCAACTTATGGTGGTGGTGCTATGTGCTTTACTTTCAATTGATGTGGCCTTGTCGGCGTTACACATGTATTATGATCATCATGGCCTTGTTGGCACTACTTGAACTACTATGATGATTTCTATAGTTGATTTATGAGAATTATGAGCATATATATCTACATGTGAAGTAATGTGAAAGTATGTGTTCCTTCTATGTATGTGAGGAGATCATGTTAGACTATGACTATGTCTTATGTGTGTAGTCTTAGAGTTGATGCATGATTTTTAATCCTTGACTATATGAGTCTATGATGGTTATATTGATGATGTTATAGTAATCTATAGGAGTACATAATTATTATAAAGGTCATTCCTAAGAGCTTCAAAGAATGATACGCTATATATGATAAATTAAAGAATGGTGTGTCTTGTTCTGGAAGACTTGTGTCCCTTACTTGATGTTGATAAGGTCATGCACATGGAACATTAAACCTAGTTGTAAGGTTATGTTATGAAATTGAAGTTGAGATTCGTAATGGTATCCTTCATGTAAAGGATGATGGACTTAGGGTTGATTGGCTTGAACATCATCATATCATCCGTAGGAAAGTCATGATGAGATATCTATGTTGCCATCATAAGGTAGCCCTAGTGGACCTCTTTGGTAGAGTGAATGTGATTGGGTTCTGAACTATATATGGAACCACTTTGTATGAGACTTTAATGTCAATTACTCTATGAGAATAAAGTCTAGCACCTAGTGATTATGTTATGGGAAGTAACTCTACCTTAGAAGGAGACTAGAGTACAATGTATCTCTACTTGAGAATGTGACTAGAGTGTATAAAAGCCCTTCATATTTCACAACCATGTGCCTACATGGGATATGTCCTAGTTCTACCCTTGACAAGTATAAAACCCTCATCAAAGTAGGTTAAAACTCCAGATTCAATGTCTAACTATCATGGTCTATGTCGATTATTGCCTATTCTCATCATGTGAGATACCTACTAGCATTAGAGAAGTTCTATGAAGTTTAGGTGGTGGTATGGGACATTATCTAGACATTGTGCAATAAGCTTTGAAGGTGTTAGTGAGAGTCCCTAGGAATTTTGCAAGACCATTACTTGAATGTCCCTATGTTATGAATGAGTCTTAGGTGAACTAATGAATGTAATTAATTAAGTTAAAAAAGCATGTTAAATGAATAAATACTTATATAGAGTAGTTAAGGGTTGTCTAATTACGGTGTGAAGGGGGCATAAGAATGATCACTCCGTATCTTACCTAGATAAGTCTTAAGAATGACTCTAGTTAGGGAAGATGGTTGATTATGTGGACATGATATAAGCCTTAGGTAGTCTTAAGGATTATTTAGGTAATCTTGAAGAGGTCAATTATGGATGTTATCTTCTTTATTTACTTAAGTAAGTCTTTTGATAATCTTTGGAAGGAGAATATCATATTATATATATGTTGATGTATTAAGTTAGAATGATTTTATCTTAGGTAGTCTATAGGATCTCTTAAGTGTGTGTGTAAGATATTGTATGGGCGGTCGCTTCACAATTTACTAAAGTGAGAGTTAGAATCACCTTAGAAGGATCTCAAGTTCATGTGTACGATGTCATTGTAAGTGTGTTTTGATCTCATTACAGATGGTCTTAAGTTTCATTTAGGTGTGCCTACCGAGGTTGTATGGGCGGTCTCTCTTTTTCTTACTTAAGTGAGTCTTAGGATAGCGTTAAGTGAGGGGATTACCTGATAGAAAGTGTGTAAACAAAAGATAAGACACTTCACTAAATTTCACTATAAGTGACCTTAAGAATTTTATTAAATTGCTTAATTGTTATCTTATGTGTTTCTAAGGATTAAATGTTATTATTATGATTATGTTATAATGCTCTAATTAAAAAGATGCATATTTCTAATAAATATCTGTTTTCATGATTTTTTATGCATTATGTCATACTTAGAACATATGGTTGTACTAATTCCATGCTTTTATCTATCTCTAAAGTGATTCATAGGTGAATGTGTTTTTGGAGAGCTAAGCTTGGATTAGAAGATCATTCAAGCAAGTTGAAGCATGTCCTCATTTGACTTGAGGGCATACATGTCGTTTATAGAGTATTGTAATAGACTAAGTATTTTGTATATTCGTAATGTATGGGTCGTGTCCCAAAATATTCTCGTGTCTTAGATTTGATGAAATGAAACTTAGTATTTCCTATGACTTTTATATGAAAGAGTTTTTAAAGACTTATAGAATGTTTATGAAAAGTTGTAATTCCGCAGTACTTTTCATATGTTTATATGCGATAAACGATACGAAAGGGTTTGTACAAGACCTTCGAGAGTTCAAGTATGCTGGTTCTACTCTGAGAGTTCCATATCGTCTTGGGTGGTTCTCGGGATGTGACACCTTAGCTAACATTCATTACATAAGACATGAAAAGTAGTACGGAATTAAAACTTTTCACGAATATATATTAAAGAAAACATATTTATTAAAATCTAAGGAAATGTCTTATCGTCACAAGTTATCCTACAGACACGACATAATTTTCTTAGGGACACGTGCCTTTATATTGAATAAAGTACATTATAAGTCTTAATAGAAGAAATAAAGAAATAGAACTATGCCCTCGAATATATGAGGACATACTTAGTCTTGAGAGATTTTTTCCCAAGCTTGTCTTCTAATCTTCAAACTTGCCTCCAACTTTTACCTATTAAGTATAGAAAAGTATGGGGTTAGTACAAAACAATGTACTAAGCATGGCAGATGCAAAAACATGTAAAAAGGGACGTTTTTGTAGAATAAGCTTGCATGACCAATAAGTAAAACCTTCATTATTATAGAATGAAAATAGTATAAGGATCATCATTAATCACATCAAACATAAGTCTCATACTTTTGGAACCAAAAGATAATTTTACAGTAACTCAAGCACATTACAGTGAACACAGTGAACACATTCAACCACAAAACAATGAACTCACTTCCTTTGAAGTTTCCCTAACTAAGTTGACCTAAGATTCACTAAGGTAAGACATGAAGTAACCGCCCATACACCCCCTTCAATACACACCTAAGTGAACCTTAAGACTACGAACCATAGGCTTACCTCGCACGGAGAACGTGTCCACATTCTAGACTAGACATTAGAAGAACTTCCATACACTAAGGACTTCATGTACGTGCCCTACTCCAATGACACTTGTAAGTAATACTATGTGCAATGTGAGAGTAGCATCTCATACTACTACTCCCACTTAGTTCTCCTTGAGGATTCCCTTGGATCAAGAACACTACACTAATCATTCATATCTTTATTACATAAAACATAACTTCAACATGATTCCTTAACATTATATTTTAATTCATCTAACTTCATTTGCAACACATGGTATATTATTCATACACTTCATATAAACACACCAAGACTCCCCTTTTGTAAGGTCTACTTAGTGCAATGGATAGATATGGTCTCAAACAACCACCTACCCTAAGTAGTACGTTCTTCTAGGAAATTTAGCTCATTCATTATTTAGTGAGGTACAGCTTTAACTGACATAGAACATGAGATGTAGACATGGAATCCCGATGCTACCCTTATCGGATGAGGGATCCCCACTTGCCTTAGGTAGGGTCATTCTCTTAGGTTTTACATGGCTTTCCCAATAGCTACACCTATGCGGGAGCATAATTAAGGGATAAGGAGACTTCTACAAAGTAAGTCATTCTCTACTAACGACGAGTGCTCATCTCAAGAGGCACATTGAAATGCAACATCTCAACTTACGAAGTTTAACCCCCTTCTTAATATCCTCTCGGTGCTAAGCATAACTCCCCACAAATTCTCAACATCTATACAATAGGTTAAGGATAACTAGTGGACACCAAATCTTAACTCATGAAGGAAATTCATACTCCTACCTATATTAGAAGGCTCTTGGAACATAGTGGGGTTGCTACTAAAAATTTCATCTCAACTCATGAAGAATGTTCACCCCTAAAATCTCCTAATTCATATTTACAAACTTCATTCATTCATTCATTCAAGTGTGAGTGTGTGTGTACATCTTAGCACACCTTGTTCATAACCACCATTTCATTAACATTGAATTCTATATGTGCTTACACCTTTATTCATAATTTTTTACACACTAGAAAGCTCAATAGATACACATACTTCATTTTAGAATAATCTAAGCAAGACATACAATTCAAGCTTCATAATGCATATCAACATGAACCTCATAATTGTCACTTCATTTCACACATTAGGACTTCAAAGCCATAGTAACAACATATACAAATACATATTCATACACATCAAGTAAACACCGCCAACAAGTAGGTGGACCATACCACTCAAGAGCATTTCATAATAAAAGTTAGACCATATAACCAACTCACCATTTCACCAACCTTTCACCACCTATAATAAATTCCTCAATATTTCATCATAATATGACCCTTAGGGTAGTAGCTAGTCCATAATAACAACATAATGAAACCAATGTTCATACACTACACAAACATTTTAATTTAACCCATTTCTTAAGATAAAAAGTTGGAAATATGCATAATCATGAGTTCGTTAGGGTTTTAATGTTAAAATCATCAACTAATACTAGAAACAACATATCTGAAGACCCATGCTTAGGGTAAAAGATAGAAGAAAATAGAGTTTGAAAACCCTTTTTGGAATCTTTTAGAAGTGGCTCCTTGAATGGAAGAGAGTTCAAGGATGACTAACATACCTAAATGAGAAGAAACCCACTAATTCTCTATGAATAAAACTTCCACCAACAGCCCTCCAAGCCCTTCCTTGAGTCCAAGCTTCTATGGGGTTTTGACAGAGTCTTTTCAAGAGAGGGTTTTGGGTTTTTGAGAATGAAGTCTAAAATTAGATCTTAGTGTTTGAACCCTCTTAATATAACTAAAATACCCTAAAATAATTATCCAAGGTTCTTAAAGGACTTGGGGTGAATTTACATAACACCCCAAGACAAGGAAGATTTTTGACAGCTTTATGCATTCAATATCAACACAGGCACCATCGATGCCCCTTCACAGACGGACAGTTGCCTAGTCGACGCCCCTTAGATTGGGTCCGTCAATTGGGGATGAGGATATATCTTGTTCAGGATTTTCTAGAATTTCTGTTCAAGTCAACCCCAAGGTCGACGACCCGTTATTTGACCAACGGTCTGTCCATTGTGGTCGCTGTTGGGCACTACTTGGCGGCATCTTGCAAAGGGATGGTGTCCTCTTCTAGGGTCCCTCGTGGGTACAACGTGGGGTCTTCCCCGGAATTTAAACCCCTATAAATATTTGTATACGTCTTAGGAACATCGTACATCAGTTTTAATCAAAATGAACACGTAAAACTCGTTAAAACACATGAGAACACACAAGCACTTTCTAATACACACCTTCGTAACGTCATGGACGTTCTTGGATGTTTAACCTCAAAACATTACCAAACTTCAAATACCATATAAGGATATCATTATTAATAATTTTAACAAAAAATTAACTCATGAAACATTTGTGAAGCTCTAGTTCAACTTAGTTCGTTTTAGGGTATTACATTCTCCCCCACTTGGAACAACATTCTTTCTCGAATGACACTAAACTCTTTTAAGAACATTAAGGACTTGCTAGAAGAATATAAATCACCAAATCAAGGATCAAAAATTCATAGTTAACGCACAAAACTTACAAGGAACATCAACTACACATTCACATGAGTTTGATATGCAACACATGCAACTTTTAGAAGTAACTTCCACGCTTCAAAACACATTCTCATTCTTCATTTATGGAGGAACTACCTTCTCCAATGTTAAACATGCTCATAAACAGCATTCTTAAACACAATGAAAGCCATTATTCATAAGAAATCAAAATTTTCAAATGTTGAACTTCTTTACTTTGAAAACAAAACCTTAATAGTGAAACATGCTAAAAATTCATTATTTCATCTTTCAAGAAATTTTATCATGAATATATGAGAACATGAGACAAATCATACTAACTCACATTATATCACTAAAGGCACTCATAACATAAGGAGAAATGCAAATCATACTAATATGAAAGACTCTTATTACCAAACTATCAAGGATTTTGGTCTCAAGCTTGAATAAGGATAGAAGAAAAGGTAAGGACATCAACTACCTTTCTACCCAACTTAATCTCCCCCACATAGGGTAAAGTCATCTTCAAGGTCTCATTCTTCAAAGTACCACTATACCTCTCACAAGGTAGGAAATCATACTACACATAACTAATGCACATCAAGACTAAACATCAACCTTACAAGTCAAGCATAACACCCTCCTCATAGGATTCAATCTAGGACAGAACCCTTAAGGATCACCATACTCAACTCTTAGTCATCACATATCTCAACTCATGGAATAGAATCCCTTCTTCCTCAAACCATTATCACATTCTTTCAACACTCCTCAAATTTACAACTATAAGATAATTCATTTTCCCTCAAAAGGGACTTGACTAAACCATTTCATCTCTTACCATGCTTAGAATTACATCACCATACAACTTCACATCCCAATGTTTCCAATCACACATAGCCATAAATAGCATCACATCTCAATCCTCAAAGCTCACCTGTATACCTTCTTTTCTAGTCATAAGACTATCATAAGCATCAAAACTCACTTTTATCTCCCTTAAACATAGAAACATCTCCCTTTCCAAGCAATCACATTGAGAAAATCACTGGACAAGGGAAAAGAAAAGCGAGACCTTATGGAGTTAAGTTCTATGGCATGACATATTAGTAGTGAAGAAAGTGAAGCTTTATTGTCCTATAGCCTCTTATCCATGGATAAGTTACGACTCACACAGATGAAAAAGACTCTATTAGACGTGGCTTGTGAGACTTTAGACCCTAAAATATTTTCCATAACTTAAATTCTCATAGAAAGTTTGTCACAATGCGAAAGTACCCCTAGAAGAAAGGAGCACCCAAAGGTCAAAACAATTACATACTTGACCTTTCGGAGGTCTCATACAAGCCTTAGCTATCATTCATTTAAAATACAAGAAAAGTAGTACATAATTAAAACATTTCACAAATAAAATAATAAAGAAAAAATGTTTCATAAAAGATAAGGAGAACACTTATCCTCAAAACCTATCCTAGAGACACGACATAATTATCTTAGGGACACGGCCCTTTATATTGAATAAAGATACAAAATAAGTCTTAATAAAAGAAACTAAAGAAATAGAATTATGTCCTCGATATATTAGGACATACTTAGTCTTGAGAGTGTCTTCCCGAAGCTTGTCTTCTAGTCTTCAAACTTGCCTCCAACCTATACTTATTAAGTATAGAAAGTATGGGGTAGTAGAAAACAATCTACTAAGTATGGCATATACAAATACATGCAAAAAAGGACGTTTTTGTATAATAAGATTTCATGCCCAATAAGTAAAACCTTCATGATTATATAGTTAAAAATAGTATAGCGATCATCATTAATCAAATAAAATCGAACCCTCATAATTTATGAACCAAAAGATAACTTTACAATAACTCAAGCACATTAAGTGAACGCGGTGAACCCATTCAACCATAACACAGTGAACACATTTCCTTTGAAGTTTCTTGAACCAAGTTATCCTAAGATTCACTAAGGTAAGATATGAAGGAACCGCCAATGCACCCCCTTAAATACACACCTGAGTGACCCTTAAAACTACAAAAGATAGGCTTACCTCGTACTGGAAACATGTCCACACTTTAGACTGGACATTAGAAGAACATCCATACACTAAGGACTTCATGTCAGATCCCTACTCCAATGGGACTTGTAAGTTACACTATGTAAAATGTGAGAGTGCCATTCCATACTACTACTCCCACTTAGTGCTCCTTGAAGATTCCCTTGGATCAAGCACACTATATTAGTCATTCATAACTTCATTACATAAAACATAACTTTAACATTCTTTCTTAACATTAGACCTTAAGACATCTAACTTCATTTGCAATATATGATATCTTATTCATACACTTCATAGTAAACACATCAAGATTCCCCTTTCGGAAGGTCTACTTAGTGCAATAGATAGATAGCACTCCATATCACCACCTACCCTAAGTATTATATTCTATTAGGAGACTTAGTTCATAAACTTGATATAAAACACACCAAGACTCCTCTTTCGGAAGGTCTATTTAGTGCAATGGATATATAGTGTCACATACCACCACCTAACCTAAGTAGTATGTTCTTTTAGTAGTCTTAGTTCATTAATTCTTTTGTATGAGATAAATTTAACCGACATATACCATGAGAGCAAGATATGGATTTCCCATACTACCCCTATTGGATGAGGGATCCCCACTTTCCTAGGGTAGGGTCATTATCTTAGCTTTTACATGGCTTTTCCAATAGTTACACCTATGTGGGAGCATAGTTAAGGGATAAAGAGATTATTGCTAAGTAAATTATTCTCTACTAACAACGAGTACTCATCTCAAGAGGCCCAGTAGAATACAACATCTCAACTCACGAAGTGTAACCACCCTTTCTTCATATCCTCTCGGTGCTAAGCATAACTCCCCACAGATTCTCAACAACTTATACTATAGGTTAAGGATAACTAGTGGACACCACATCTGAACTCACGAACGACATCTATACTCCTACGTATATTAGAAAGCTCTTGGACAATAGTTAGGTTGCTACTAAAAACTTTATCTCAACTCACGCAGAGCGTTCACCCCTAAACTTCCCTTAATCACATTTACTAACTTCATTCATTTATTCAAGTGTGAGTGTATGTACATGTTAACACACCTTGTACATAATAACCATTTCATAAATATTGAATTCTAGACATGATTACACCTTCATTAATTATTTCTTACACACTAGCATGCTCAACATACACACATACTTCATTTAAGCATAATCTAAGCAAAACATACAATTCAAGATTCATAATGCATATCGACATGGGCCTCATCATTATCACTTCATTTCACACATTAGGACTTCAAAGCCCTACTAACAAGAGATACAAATGAATATTAATATACATCAAGTAAACACTTCAACAAAGAAGGTTGACCATACCACTCAAGAGCATTTCATAATAAGAGTTAAACAATATAACCAACTCATCTTTTGACCAATCTTTCACCACCTATTATCAATTACTCAATATTTGATCATAATATGACCCATAGGGCTGTATCTAGTCCATAATAACAACATAATAAAACAAAATTTATACACTACACAAACATGTTCATTTAACCCATTTCTTAAGCTAAAAGATGAAAATATGTATAAGCATTATTTCATTAGGGTTTTGATATTGAAATCATCAGTTAATACTAGAAACAACATATTTAAATCCTTAAAACACATTCATATGAATACCCATACTTAGAGTCAAAAAAGAAGAAGATAGAGTTTGAAAACCCTTTTTGAAATCTTTTAGATATGGCTCCTTGAATGGATAATATATCAAGGATAAAACCATACCTCAATGAAAATAAACCCACTAATTTTTTTGAAGAACACGTAAACCAACATCCCTCCAATACCTTTATTGAGTCCGAGATTCTATAGGGTTTTGAGAGTCTTTCTTGAGAGAGGGTTCTGGGGTTTTTTTAAAATGAAGTCTAAAATTAAGTCTTAGTGTTTGAACCCTCTTAAAATACCTAAAACACCCTAAAAAATCATCCATGATTTATAAAAGACTTGTGGTGAATTTATCAAACACCCCAAGCCAAGGCAGATTTTTGATAGCTTTATGTAGTCACCATCGACGTCGCTTCACAGACGGACCGTTGCCCAATTTACGCCCCTTATATGGGATCTGTTGATTGGAGATTAGTCTATATATTGTTCAGTCTTTTCTATCCTTGCAGGGCCAGTCGCTGCTTAAGGTCGATGGGCTGTTGTTTGGCCACCAGTTCGTCCCTTGTGGCTGTTGTTGGTCACTACTTTGCAGCATCCTGCCAAAGGGATGGGGTCATCTTCTAGGGCCCCACGTGGGTCCTAGTTGGGGTCATACCTAGACGTTAAACCCCTATACATAGTCTTCTACGTCTTAGGAACATCCCATATCAATTTTAATCAAAATGAACTCGTGAAGCTCGCTAAAACACATGAGAACGCACAAGCATTTTCTAAGGCACACCTTCCTAACATCACGGACGTTCCTGGATGCTTGACCTCCAAACAACGCCAAACTTCATAAACTGCCTATGAATATCATTATTAATTATTTTACTAAAAATTAACTCATGAAACATTTACGAAGTTGTAGTTCACCTTAGTTCGTTTTATGGCATGACATTATTTAACTATCATTTGCACTTAATATATGATGAAGTGTATTTGATAGACGTTAAAACTTGAATGACCAACAAGGGTCCACTAGGATAGTTCATGGGTTAGACCACTGTCCGTTGAATTGAACCGTCGGTTGGTAGGTCGATGAAAGTTGATAGAGGGGTAGATTTTTCTTTTCCTAATTAATTAGTTCCTTTCCTATGTCATTTTACCCAAGACTAGGACCCCTATAAATAACATTTTAACCCCTAAAATCACCCATTCAAATCAATATTTCCAAAACTCTAAAGAAATCTCAAAGTCCTTCTCTTCAATGTTTCTCTCTCTAGAACTTGAAGAAGATGGAAGAGTTGAAGCTAAGGTCAAGTTCAAGTCTCCATTCATTAATAATTTGTGGGTTTTATAATCAAGGTATGATTTCTTATAACCACGGAGTTCCTAAGATTCTCCATTTGAGTTAGGGTTTTCTTCCAACATTGTGGGTATTGATGAATTTTTATCAATTGATTGGGTAATGATTTTTTATGTAAAGATTGAAAAGGATACATGTTTTTAGGATGAATTTACCTGTACCCATGCTCATCCAATTTTTCTAGGTTGAGATTTATGTAAATTGATTTGATGCAATTAATGGAAAATTTGAAGGTTTAGATATATCTTTTTGGATTGATAAAATACATTTGAATTGAAGCTTATATGATAAATAATGATTAATATTTCTTTTAGACGGAAGCTTATGAGATTATTATGATATTGAATTGCTTGAGATTGAGCTTATAGAATGACTATGTGATATAGTTCTTTGAGAGTAAAGTTTATGTTGTCAATTATTGGATATTGATGTAAGTGTTGAGGAAGGGGCAGTTCTCATATAAATTACTTATGTTACTCATGTGAAAAGTTTTCTCCAATTTAATTGTTCTAGGTTGAAAGGATGGCTAAACTAAAATGAATCTAGACTAAAGACTAAAAATTATAGGTCAAGAGGTTAATACCCATGACCTCTAGATGAGAAGGCTATGACGTGAGTCCCCATATTCATTAGAGGATACTAACCTTATCCCTTAAAAATGGACATGGATCTAAAATACCCACAATCTCTTATCGTGAAAGGACACGGAAGAGAATACATATAATTCCTTATAGAATGTGGTGGAGGCAAATACCTGTGTCATGTGATATTGGTCATGCTGGATATTACATGTGATCCCATATAATGGACATGGAGGATAATACATGTTACCATGTAATCAAGGAAAGAGGACCACCCTTAGCCTTTATAAAAAGGCAAGTAGTGCTTAGCCATCTTTATATAAGATAAGATAATGATTTGTTTTGATAGGTGATGATCTTAGATGATTGATAAGGTTATCTTCTCTGATGATTAAGACTAGTAGAGGATTACCCATGTCTTGGCTAAGTATTGCTTTGACGTTACTTGAGAAGTATCCGTTACATGTTCATGTTATCTCTATGTGCATTGATTATGATTGTGACTTATATTGTCTAACTCCTATGCTTTTGTTGATGTTGATGCAAGTTATCATATTTTGTTTATTCTTATACTATTACATACTCTTGCCTATATTTGTTTTCCAAATGTAGGGTACAACGCTATCGACTCTCATTACCGTTGGTAGGACCTTAATTGAGCAAGACTTGAAGACTGGTGAGTCATCATAACATTGGAGGACTTGGTCGCCATTTCTCGTATGTGCTTTTATTTTATGTTTTAAACACTATTGTATGGATTGTTTCCCAAGATATTCATTTTTTATATGGTTTCAGACAGATTGTAATAGACTTTCATTTATTTTTATATAAAATGGTTCTGGAAATTGTTTTAAATTTCCTCTCATTTCAATTGTCTTATGTTATGAAAGTTAAGTGACATGTATGAGGCCTATTGGGGTCTTGTATGTCATGTTACATCTAGGGGGAAGCCTTGGGCAGTGATGGACTTTGTAATAAGATAGAATGGTTTGAGGATGTCTCTAAAAAAAGTCTAATAGATTCCTGGTCGTATGTGGGAAGTGTGCCCCATTTATGAATAAGAAGCTATTAAATGTTTAGGAACCTTCACTTCTTCATTTATCCAAGTCATGTGAAAGATTTTAACTCTATAAGGTCTTTCTCCTAATTTTTAGTGAATGGTAGACAAGATATGACTACTAAAAGGGATTAAGCAAGACTGACTAAGATAGAAGATATTAACCAAGGAGCTCCTCCCAAGCTCCTAAAGCTCTGATTGACCCTTTGGCCACCAAGTGACGAATGCAAAAATTAGGACAATTTTTCAAGTGTTGGCTCAAACCATGACGGCCCAAGCCAATATGGATGTTATGAACCCCTTGAGCCCAAATATGGGTACGAGAGCATCAAGATAAGTGACTTCTCTATGATAAATCCTTTAGAATTTGACTTTTCTAAGGTTGGGGGAGATCATCAAAAGTTCATTAATGAGATTTACAAGATCTTGGCTATTATGGCACTGAATTCGGCCGAAAAGACGAAATTAGCCGCTTATGAACTTGAGGATATTGCTCAAATTTAGTTTAACAAATGGAAGAAAGCAAGACTGGTAGATGTAGGTCCACTAGAATGGGAAATATGTAAGTCTACTTTTTTTGATAGGTTCTTTACTCTTCAGATGAAGGAGGCAAAAGAGCTTGAGTTCATCAATATCGTACAAGGAAATATGAGTGTGAATGGACATATTTTGAGGTTCATTCAATTGTCCAAGTATGATCCTTGTTCATGATAAGGATATTGCTCGTATTTTTACTTACCCCCAACAGATTGAAGAAGAGAAATATAAAGAAAGGTCTAGGGAGAAGAAGAGGCTTATAATCGGTGATGGTAATTTCTCTTATGCTAGCCTTAATCTTCAAGGAGGTGGTAATGGATCTCCTTTTCCAAATTGTTGTAAGTCTGGAATAAAGTGGGTGGGTGAATGTCTAACGAGTCTTAATGATTGTTTCCGTTGTGGTAAGATGGACCACAAGATAAGACATTTTACTTCAATTGCTAAAGAATGAGAGGAGATAGTCATCGTAGGGCTCAACCTTATCCCTCATCTAGTCCAAGTGGTTTGGGTACTAATACTCCCAAGAAATACAGGTTCTATGCACATTAGACTCCTAGTGAGTAAGAGGCTTCAGCAGATGTGGTGAATAGTATGTTAAAAGTCTTCCACTTGGATGTATATGTTTTACTTGATCCCGGTGCTACTTTGTCTTCTATTACGGCATATGTGGCTATGAGATTTTATATGGTACCCTAAGTGTTGTTAGAACCATTTTTTGCCTCTACTCCTGTTAGTTATTTTGTTTTAGCTGTAGGGAATATAGAAAGTGTTTCGTATTTTTATCCCATAGAGTTACTCTTGTTGACTTATAAAGCTTTCTATGCTAGATTTTTATGTTATCCTTACGATGGACTAGTCGCATTCTTATTATGCTTCTTTTGATTGTAGAACTCAAGTATTCAAGTTTCAACTCCCGAATGAGCATGTCCTACAGTGGAAGGGAATTCTATGTTTAAAGGTTGTTTCATTTCTTATCTTAAATCAATAAAGATGATTTCTAAGGGTTGTCTATCTTGTTAGGGTGAGGTATTTGGATTCTTGAATACCTAATCTTGAATTGGTCCATGTTATTAATGAGTACACAGAAGTGTTCCATATGATCTACCCGATATTCCTCTAGAAAGGGAAATAGATATTGGTTTTGACCTTATTCAGAATACATTTCTTATTTCTGTTCCTCCTTATAGGATGGATCCACTATACATTAAAGAATTAAATTATCAATTGAAAGATTTGTTGGATAAGGGTTTCATCCAACCGAGTATCTCTCCATGTGATTTTCGAGTGTTGTTTGTTAAGAAGAAGGTTCACTCCGAATCTATATTTACTATCGACAATTGATTAAGGTGACCATTAAGAATAAGTATCTTCTTAGATTATTTGTTTGACCTACTTCAGGAAGCAAGTTATTTCATTAATATTGACCTCAGATTGGGTTATCACCAATTGAAGGTGAGAGAGGGTGATATTCTGAAATTGGCTTTTGTAACCGTTTATGGTAATTATGAGTTTTTAGTAATTTCATTTGGTTTTTTTAATGCTCCGGTGTAATTCATGGACTTGATGAATCAGTTTTTTATAATATACCTTGGTATGTTCGTAATTCTGTTCATTGATAATGATAAGAAAGAATTTGTACAAGATGTATGTATATAGATTGGACCATTTGGGTGTTTGGTTAATGGATTCCACAAAGGGTAGTGTTATGGTTAATAATGGTTCTTAATTATCTTTTGTGATTAATTTGAAAGTTAAGCAATGTCTGATCCGACTTTGGTATAATTGAATGAATTGGTGCTCAAGAGTCTTTCTTCCTATAGGGAAATGGGGTAATTCGATGCGGAGGTCGATTATATGTTCAAAATGTTGATGACTTAAGGGAACAAATATTGACAGACGCCCATAGTTATCGATATTCCATTCACCTGAAAGCCACAAAGATGTACCACGAATTGCGAGAGGTCTATTGGTTGAATGTGATGAAGAAGGACATTACTAGATGTGTGGATAATTGTCCAAATTATCAACAAGTGAAATTTGACCATCATAAATTGGGCTACTCATGACATTAGAATTTTTACTTATGAGTGGGAATAATTGATTGTGGACTTCATAGTGGGGTTTCCATTTATTCAGCAAAAATGTTATTCGATTTTTGTCATAGTAGAGTGAATGACGGAATCAGAACATTTCATTTGCATCAAAGTTTCTTATACGGGGAGGGATACCTCTCATATCTAGTTCGCTAGGGTCTAAGCTAAAGTCCCTTTTTGAAATGTCTTTAAGCCTTTCTTAATCATCATATCTTAATATAGTTCATTGGAGACTAAACTTTTGTATAATAGGTCATTAGCTCACTACGTATGGGATGAGAACTTCCTTTAATCACAAACCATCATTAATGCTCAAAGAAACAGGCACACAAGAGAATCACCTTCAACCTTGTATCATCATACCCTTACCATGATCTCACAATTCAACATTGTAACAACCAGGGAGCACCCCTTAAAAGTTACAAGGCGTACTTGACCCTTTGAGGGTCTTGTAAAAGACTCATAGCAATCATTCATTACATAAGTCTGAAAGGTAGTGCAGAATTAAAACTTTTCACAATAATATTAATAATAATCTTCTTTTATAAACGTAATGATAAGTCTCATCATCACAAGCCAACTTAAAGACACATCTTAATATCTAAGGTTCACGGACCTTAACCATTAAAGAAATACATTAAGTCTTAAACAAAGTCTTAAATGAAGAAATTTAAAAGAAACATTCTCCATGTCCTCGAATATATGAGGGCATATCTATCTTGAGAAAATCGACTTCCCATGTTTTGCCTCCTAAAAACCTCCACTTGCCTTCTTCCTATACTTTGGAATATAAAAGAGTATAGGGTTAGTACAAACATTGTACCAAGTATGGCATTATGCAAAAACATAAAAAAGAGGACATTTTAGTTGAAATAAACCTTTCATTCTATTTTAGTAAAGCCTTCATGATTCAAGTCACAAAACATCATATAAATCATCATTTAGCATATAAGGTAAAACTTCCATAACTTCAAAATAAGGTCCTATTTAAGGGAAAACCCATATCATATATATTTTTCCATTGCAAAGTTATCCTAAGACTCACTAAGGTAAGACATGATGAAACTTCCCATAAAATATCTTCAATACATACCTATGTGATCTTTAAGACAACCAAGGATAAGAACACATCATTACATTTAAAAAGCCAACACTCATTGCTAATACTACTAGGAGAAAACATGCATTTAGGAGTTTCACGTAAAGGACCATACTCCAAGACAACCCCAAGTTACACTTGGTGCAATGTGAAAGAAGCATCCCATAATACTACTTCCACCTTAGTGCTCCTTGAGAATTCCCTTAGACTTGGCACATCACATTCATCATATACATAGCTTTCATCATACAAGACATAATATCAACATGTTTCTTCAACATTAGACATATAGTAAAATTACTTCATTAACATCGCATAATGATTCATTCATACATTTTCATATAAGGACACACCAAGACTTCATCCAAATGCCTACTTGTACAATGAATAGATAGCATCCCATTTCACCACCTACCTAAGTAGTACACCCTTTAGAAGACTTAGTTCATAACATTCACTTGTGGGGGCTACCTTTTAACTGACATAGACCATGAGAGCTAGACATAGAATCCCGGTATTAACCCCTACCGGATGAAGGATCTCCACTTGCCTAGGGTAGGGTTAAACTCTTTAGCCTGTACATGGAATCCCCAATAGCTACAGCTATGCGGGCGCATAGTTAAGGGATAAAAAGATTGATTCGAAGTAACTCATATCTACTCATAAAGAGCACTCATATCAAAAGGTACATTGGGTATAACATCTCTACTCACGAAGAGTATCCACCCCTTCTTCAAATCCTCTCCGTGCTAAAATTAACTCCCCCACTGAGTCTTAAACATTCAATGACTATAAGTTTAGGGATAACTATTAAATACCACATCTAACTAATGAAGAGTACTTATCAGTATATGTTACTTTTGAATGCCCAATATCAACTCATGAAGAGTATCCAACCTCAAACCTATCTTTCTACTAAAATCTTCATCTCAACTCAAGAAGATCGTTCAGCACAAAATTCCCCTTTTCATTACTACAATTCTTTAGGATTAGTATGGAATGGTCTATATATTTCATCCCTCTACTCACAAAAAGTGTCTGCCCTACAATCCCCCATTTGCATTCATAACTTCATTCCTTCATTCATTGTGTGTGTGAATAAAATTTAGAACAACTTTCATATAACCACCATTATTCGTAATATTGACTTATAAACATTATAATACTACATTAATCATAATTTACACATTATCATGCTTCACATACATATGTACTTCACTTAGATATAATATCTTTAAGATACACATTTTCAACTTCATAAGACAATATCATGCATACACATCATAATAATCACTTTACTTCATATGTTATGCCTTCAAGGCTATAATCATAGTACACATAAATATTCATATACTTAAAGTAAACACCACCACCAAAGATGGACCATACCACTCAAGATTAATTTAATAAGAACTAAACAACATAAACTAACTTACCCTTCATCAAATCATTATCCACATTTACTCAAGCCTTCACAAAATAATCATAATAAAACATAATAAGAAAGTAGGTTATCCAAATACAACATAAGTAACACAACTCTAACATTATCTATTAAAAAAGATCACTTGATAAGGCAAAAGTTGAGAATAAGCATGAGCATGGGTTCTTTGGGTTTTCAACCTTAAAATCATCAAGTAACATTTAAAATAACATATTTCATTCATTAAAACATTTTCATGCAAAGACCCATGCTTAGAATCCAAAATAGAAGACTTTGGTGTTTGAAACCCACTTTGAAAAGTCTTTGGAATGTCTTTCTGAATGAAAAAGGATTCAAGTCTAAACTACCATACCTCAATATGAAGAATGCCACGATATTTGGTAAAGAAACTTGAAGAATTTGACCTTCTTCCTTGGAGCTCAAAGCTTCATGAAAATGGAGGTTTTTGAGAGCTTTTGCTTGGAGATAAGGGTTTTGATTTGATGGAGGAATAGGGGTTTAAAGTGACCTTATAACAATCCCCAAATAATCCCTAAAGTTCTCAAAATACTCCTACACTAATTGGACCCTTTAGAAAAGTCTAATTTGACTTTAAAATGACGAGACCAACTCTAGGACATGGTTGCGCATCGCGGTGGTCACCTCCAGATCGTAGTTCTGGATATTATTTTGGGACAAAATGTATTATTTTTTATCATCTTCTTAGGATGAAATTTCCCTTCAAGAGATGCAGGTGCGACACGCTCTTTGTTCCACATCATGGTTGCCCGGCAGCTTTCTTGGCGAACTTTTGTGTCCTCCTTGGGGAACCTTTGGGTGGTAACCAGGGAGTCATACTCAAATGTTTTGACCCTTGGTATGTCTTTATAGGTAATAGGGTCATCCTCACTAGTATTAGACCAAAAAACATCTAAAAATAGGCACAATAAACAAGGACACACTAGCGCGCACACAACGCTAGTTTCCAAAAGTCTTGGTCATTCTTTGACATTTGATTTCTAAATTACAAAAATGACCTCAAACACTAAAATTCACTATTTTAACACTTTATTAACTCATGAAACACAATCTATGCTCTATTTAGATCTATTTCATTATGAGGGTCGCTATATTCTCCCTCACTTAGAAAGACAATTCATCCTCCAATGACATTAAACACTTTCAAGGACGTTAAGGACTTAACTGGAAGCTCACAACACATATAATAATGCACATAACATTCATAGTCAATTCACTTAACATAAACTACACATCATTAAGCATTCAAAGGAACACGAGCAAATTTGAAACTATTTCCACAATTCAAAGTGCACGCTTTCTTCATCATTTTCATTTCATTTATGGAGAAACTACCTTATCTAACATTAGACATTCTCATCAAATAATTTAAAAGCTCAACATGTAATGACTTTCATGTCACAAATTGGCACATAATCATAATATTTTTTGAAGCAATTAAACAAATATGATTAGTTGCACCTTGACATGAGAAATATATATTAAACTACCAATCTACTCATGAAACTATGATAACATCAAGAGCATGAAAAACATCATATTGTCAATGAAACTCATAACATAAGGAGATTTACAACTTATACTCATATGCAAGATTCCAAAAAAAACCAAACTACTAAAATTTTGGCCTCAAGCATGAGTAAGAATAGAATGAAAACATAAGGATATCAACTACCTTATTACTCAACTCATTATCCTCCACTTAGGGTAAGCCCATTTAGGACAAATCAAAACAACCATAAGGAATTATGACTTACCAGGGTCTATACTCCGAATTCGCTCATTTTCTAGCTCGAAGTGCATAGAAACAATTCCACTTTGAAGCATTAGGATCTAGGCCATCATGATTAGCTTGGTTGGTCTCTTTCCATATTGCCTTGAGGACCATCCAATCCCTCATTGTATGAAACCTATTAACACATCCAAAAAAACCATCCATACCGGCAAGACACCTACCCAAGTGTTTCTTCCCACAAGTAGTACATCTAGACATCTCAAAAGCATAACCACCTCCTTGAGAATTGTTGTTGCAGACCTTATCATTGCTTCCCAAGGAAGAGTCTTGATTATAAAACTTCTTCTTAGACGTAGGTTGACTTGGTTTATCCGGCCTAGGCCTCTTTCCATCCCTATTAATTTTCCTAAGCTTGGACTTCGTAATTGTTGAGCATATACCATGAGTCTAGAGATATCCATATCAATATGGAGCATTACCATACGACACACTTCTTCTACAAAGCTAGACACTCCCATCACAAACTTATTCATTCTATCTCTAGAGTTGGATACCAAGGTTGGGGCATACTTAGAGAGTTGGGTGAACTGGAGAGTATACTTCTTCACGCTCATTCCCGCTTGATGAAGGTTCATGAATTCTACCAACTTTCTCTCCCTAAACTCTGTGGGGAATAACCTATCTAGAAAGGTTGTATTCAACAATTACCTATCTACCGGACCTTCCCTCATAGGCCTCTCATCCATACATTGCTCAAACCACACTTCAGACACATCCTTTAGTTTATAAGTAGCTAATTTTGCTTTTTCTCTAGAAATCACACCCATAACATGTAACACCCTAAAAACAAGCTAGGTTAAAATAGAGCCTAACATGTATTTCATGAGTTTATGAAGTCCTAAAATGTCTAATAATATTTTTAGAAGTCAGTTTGGGGAGTTTGGATTATTTTGGAGGTGAAATGTCCAAGACGTTTGGAAACTAGTCAAAGTTGAACTAGTGTGTCGTAGTATTTTGTAGGGGAGTTTAGGGGTATTGTTTGAGGATGAAATGGATTATATATGGTTCAAACACATAGCCTTACCTGTAAAGGGTTAAATCATCCTATAATGTTTCCCTGGGGACAAGCCTAAGGGTCCCCAAGGAGGACCCAAACATGGGCCAAGCAAGCTGCAGCGCAAGCCAAGAATTGGTAGTGGCTGCACATCACGCATCCTGATCTGCGAAGGGAAAATTTTCCCTGTGACGTGTTGACATCACGAACCATTGTGTCTCAAAATTTTTTAGAACTACGAATTGAAAATGCCTCCCCGACGCGTAATGACCTCCCAATTTTCGTCACGTCATTTTTAAGTTAAATTTGAATTGGTTAAAATGTCCATTAAGTGCAGAGATATTTTGGGTAATTTGAGGATGATTTATTGATGTTTTTTGAGTCTTTTAAATCCCCCAAACTCACCAAGTAACTCTAAATCCTCAACTCAAAGCAAAACCTCTCCATTCCTTCTCTCCAAAAACCTATGTTGATGAAGCTTTGAAGCTCCAAGGAAGAAGGCCGATTTTTCAAGTTTTCTCCATCAATTTCGTGGGATTTGCTTCACATAAGTTAAGTTTTCATCCTTGAATCTCTTTTCTACAAGGATCCAATCTTCAAAGTGGTTTTCCACGAGTTTCTCAAAGTATGAATTTCCAAATTGATGTCTAGCTATAGGCTCTTGTATAAAAGGTTTGAAATCAATGTATTATAATTGGATTGATGTAAATTTGATAATTTTGGAATAAAAAATCTATGAACCTATGCAAACCATCCAATCCTAGTTTTGACTATTTTATCGGTGATCTGATCATGCCTCAATGTTATTGAACTCTTGTGTAGCTTGATTAGAGCTATTGAATTATGAAACAATCATGCTATAATTGTAAGTAGGTTGTTCTATATTGATAAATTCATACTGTTTTATCTTGGATTCATTGTATATTTTGATTATTGGATTGAATTGGTCATCAAGGATATTGGTAAGAGCCTTGTGTATTGAGTTAGTTTAATTGGCTATGGATTGAAGTTGTGAGATCGAATTGGTGGTATGTTCACCTAACTTTCTCTATATTGTATAGCATAGGTGTTGAATTATGATGATGGTTGGTATGGTCCACTTATGGTGGTGGTGTTTATATGTTATATTTGTGAATAATGTCGCCTCATTGGCATTACTTTATAAATTGTGAAACAATATGGCCTCATGGCATTACTTTATGAATTATTCTATTATCATGTTATAACTTGAATATGTGAGTATTGTGAAGGTCTTGATGACTTATGTATGTATGTGAAGTCAAAGTATGTGTTCTTCTAAGTGATTATAAGTGATCATGATAGGCTATAGTCATGCCTTGTATGTATATACTTGATGTTGAAGTGTGAATCTTCTTAGTTGACTATATGATCATAATTATGTATTATGTTGATGATTCAATAAGTGTGTAGGGTGACTTACAAGTCTACTTAGTTGACACTATGTGCTACTTGAATGATATTGAACATGGGATAAGATGAAAATGAAGTATGTCTTTTTTAGGTAGACCTATGTCCCTTACTTGATACATGACAGAATGTGACCATGAATATTTTACATAGTAGGCTAAAACAAATTTGTCATAAATGTATATGTATGAATGTAATATTATATTGAATATAGCAAAGAAGGTCATTTATGTGGAACCTTTTAGAAAGAAGGTTATGATATCCTTGAAGTTGAAAGTCGTAATGATATCCTTCTCATGTGAATGATTGACTTAGGGTTGGTTGGATGGAATGGCATGAAATCATCCTTAGGAAAGTCATTCAGCTATCGTAATAACCATTGCAGGTAGCCCTAGTGGACCCTCCTTGGTGTATTATGATTTGGTTATCAACAAGATATAGTACCTTTTCATATGCTCCTTTATTGAATTACTCTATTAGAACAAAGGCTAGCACCAAGAGAATATGTTAGGGGAGTATCTCTAGTTAAGATGGAGATTAGAGTACAAAGAAACCCTTGATATTCCTTAACCATGTGCCTACATGGGTTCTGTCCTAGTTCTACCATTGTCAAGTAGAACACCCTCCATCGGAGTAGGGTAGACTCTGGATTCCATGACTAGCTAGTATGATCTATGTTGGTTATTTCCTATTCTCATCATGTGGGATACATGCTAGTGTTGGATAAGTTTTATGAAGTTTAGGTAGTGGAATGGGAAACTATCTAGTCATTTCATGATTAGGCTTTGAAGATATTAGTATGTGAGTCTGTAGTTCTTCTCCAAGACCATTATGTAAATGTTCTTACATGTTGAATGTCTCTTAAATGGTCTAATGAACATAATTACTTGAGTCAAGGTATGTCAATGAAAATGTAAGTATCTAGAGTAGCTTTGATGATTGCTTAGGTAGGCTTTGAGAGGGTGTACCGGTGTTTTCTTCTTGTCTTACTTAGGTGAGTCTTAGATTAGCTCTAGGTAGGGAGTTTGATTAATTAAATGGGAATAATCTTATCTTCGGTAATCTAAAGGATTTCTTTGGTGTATGTGAAGGTATTGTAGGGGCGGTCGCTTCATAACTCACTCAACTGATCCTTAGAATCACCTTTGATGGGAGGGTCTCATGTTTAGCTATTTTGATGTATTCTTGGTTTTATCTTGTAATATGTGAAGTTGGTGTGATATGTGGTTCTCTATATTTTGGTATAAAGTTTTACTCAAAAAGAGCATATTTGATACAAATGTATGTTTCTCATGATATTATGCATTATGTCATACTTAGTACATGCGTTTTACTAATTACATACATTTTGCCTATATCTAAAGTTATAGGTAGAAGAGGAGAGGCACCTTGAAGCAAAGCTTGGAATCTAGGACTCTTTCAAGCAAAGTATGTCCTCACTTGATTCGATGACATTACTATCTTTGGATTTTTTTTATTAAAACTATTGTAATAGACTAAGTTTCTTTACTTCAATGGTATGGTTCGTGTCCCAAGTATTCTTGAGTCTATGATTGGCGTATGTTGATACTTAGTATTTTCTATCGTTTTATATGAAATCTATTTTGAGATATTCTTCGTATGTGAAGTTTTAGTTCTGCACTACTTTTCATACATGTATGCAATGAATGATGTCAAAGAGCTTGTACAAGACCTCCGAAAGGTCAAGTAAGCCATGTTGCAATCTGAGAATAACATATCTTCTAGGGTGTACTCTCAGGGTGTGACAGTTCGACCAGGGAGCACCCCCTAGAAGTTACACGACATACTTGACCCTTCGGAGGTCTTGTACAAGCCTCTTAGCTCTCATTCGTTACATAAGTATGAAAAGTAATGCGGAATTAAAACTTTTCACAACAAAATAATAAGAATCTTCATTTTTAAACTAAGGAACAAGTCTCATCATCACAAGACAACATAAAGATACGTCATAATATCTCAGGACCACGACCCTTTACATTTAAAGAAACATACTAAGTCTTATAAAAAGTCTTAAAATTAAGAAACTAAAAGAAACATAGTCTACGTCCTAAGAAATACACCCTTTAGAAGACTTAGTTCATAACATTCATTTGTGAGGGATAGCTTTAACGGACATAAATCATGAGAGCTAGACATGGAATCCCGGTATTAACCCCTATCGGATGAGGGATTCCCACTTGCCTAAAGTAGGGTCATACTCTTTAGACTTTGCATGGATTCTCCAATAGCTACACCTATGCGGGTGCATTGTTAATGGATAAGGAGTATGCTTCTAAGTAACTCATCTCTACTCACGAAGAGCACTCATCTCAAGAGGTACATTAGATACAACATCTCTACTCACGAAAAGTATCCACCCCTTTTTCAAATCCTTTCTATGCTAAGCATAACTCCTCCACAAAGTCTTAAACATTCATGACTATAGGTTTAGCGATAACTATTTAGTACCACATCTCAACTAATGAAGAGTACTTATCCGTATATGTTACTTTTGAATGTCCAATATAAACTCATGAAGAGTATCCAACCTCCAACCTATCTTAGCAATCTCTTAGGAATAGTGAGGTTCCTACTAAAATCTTCATCTCAACTCAAGAAGAGTGTTCAACACAAAATTCCCCTTTTCATTACTACAATTCTTTAGGATTAGTAGGGAATGGTCTATAAATTTCATCCTTCTACTCACAAAAAGTGTCTACCCTAAAATCCCCCATTTACATTCATAACTTCATTCAATCATTCATAGTGTGTGTAAATAAAATTTAGAACAACTTTCATATTATAACCAATATTCATAATATTGACTTATAAACATGATCATACTGTATTAATCATAATTTACACATTATAATGCTTCACATACATATGTACTTCATTTAGATATAATATCATTAAGATACACATTGTAAACTTCATAGGACAATCTCATGCATACCCATCATAATAATCACTTTAATTCATATGTTATGCCTTCAAGGCTATAATCATAGTACACATAAATATTCATATACTTCAAGTAAACACCGCCACCAAAGGTGGAACATACCACTCAAGATTACTTAAATAAGAACTAAAAAACATAAACTAACTTACCCTTCTTCCAAGCATTATCCATATTTTCTCAAGGCTTCACAAGATAATCATAATAAAACATAATAAGAACGTAGGTTATCCAAATACAACATAAGGAACGCACCTCTAACATTATCTATTCAAAAAAATTCACTTCATAATTCAAAAGTTGAGAATAAGAATGAGCATGGGTTCTTTGGGTTTCAACCTTAAAATCATCAAGTAACATTTAAAATAATATATTTCATTCATTAAAACATTTTCGTGCAAAGACCCATGCTTAGAATCCAAAATAGAAGACTTTGGTGTTTGAAACCAATTTTGAAAAGTCTTTGGAATGTCTTTTTGAGTGAAATAAGATTCAAGAATGAACTACCATACCTCAATATGAAGAATCCAACGATATTTGGTAAATAAACTTGAAGAATTTGACCTTCTTCCTTGGAGCTCAAAGCATCATGAAAATGGTGGTTTTGGAGAGCTTTTTCTTGGAGATGAGGGTTTTGATTTGATGGAGTAATGGAGGTTTAAAGTGACCTAATAACCATCCCCAAATAATCCCTAAAGTTCTCAAAATACTCCTACACTAATTGGACCCTTTTGAAAAGTCTAATTTTACTTTAAAACGACGAGACCAACTCTGGGACATGGTTGCGCATCGCGGGGGTCACCTGCAAATCGTAGTTCTGGAATTTATTTTGGGACAAAATGTTTTATTTTGGCTCCTCTTCTTAGGAAGAATTTTCCCTTCAAGAGATGCAGGTGCGACACGCCCTTGGTTCCAAATCATGGTTGCCTGGCAGCTTTCTTAGCGAACATTTGGGTCCTCGTTTGGGAACCTTCGGGTGGTCACCAGGGAGTCATACTCAAATGTTTTGACCCTTGGTATGTCTTTATAGGTAATAGGGTCATCCTCACTCTTATTTGACTCCAAAAAACACCTGAAAATATGCACAATAAACAAGGACACACTAGCGCGCGCACAAGGCTAGTTTCCAAAAGTCTTGGTCATTCTTTGACATTTGATTTCCAAATTAAAAAAATGACCTCAAACACTAAAATTCACTATTTTAACACTTAATTAACTCATGAAACACAATCTAAGCTCTATTTAGATCTATTTCATTATGAGGGTCCCTATATTCTCCCTCACTTAGAAAAACCATTCGTTGTCCAACGACATTAAACACTTTCAAGGACGTTAAGGACTTAACTAGAAGCTTATAACACATATAATCATGCACATAATATTCATAGTCAATTCACTAAACATAAAAGGAACATAAACTACACATCATTAAGCATTCAAAGGAACACGGGCAAATTTGAAACTATTTCCACAATTCAAAGTGCACGTTTTCTTCATCATTTTCATTTCATTTGTGGAGAACTACCTTATCTAACATTAGAAATGCTCATCAAGTAATTTAAAAGCTCAACATGTAATGACTTTCATGTCACAAATTGGCACATAATCATAATAGTTTTTGAAGCAATTAAGCAAATATGATTAGTTGCACCTTGACATGAGAAATATATATTAAACTACCAATCTACTCATGAAACTATGATAACATCAAGAGCATGAAAAACATCATATTATCAATGAAACTCATAACATAACGAGATTTACAACTTATACTCATATGCAAGATTCCAAAAAATACCAAACTACTAAGATTTTGGCCTCAAGCATGAGTACGAATAGAATGAATACATAAGGATATCAACTACCTTATTACTCAACTCATTATCCTCCACTTAGGTTAAACCCATTTAAGACAAATCAAAACAACCATAAGGAATTATGACTTACCAGGGTCTTTACTCCGAATTCGCTCATTCTCTAGCTCGAAGTGCATAGAAACAATTCCTCTTTGAAGCATTAGGATCTGGGCCATCATGATGAGCTTGGTTGGTCTCTTTCCGTATTGCCTTGAGGACCATCCAATCCCTCATTGTATGAAACCTATTAACACATCCAAAAAAACCATCCATACCGGCAATACACCTCCCAAGTGTTGCTTCCCACAAGTAGTACATCTAGACCTCTCAAAAGCATAGCCATCTTCCCTGAGTACTTATCCCAAGATGTTGATTTTGAATATCCCATCTCAACTCACGAAGATTATCCAACCTCCAAACTATCTTAGAAAGCTCTTGGGAATAATGAGGTTGCTACAAAAATCTTCATCTCAACTCACAAAGAGTGTTCACCCCAAAATTCCCCTTGTCATTACTAGAGTTGTTCAGGAATAGTATAGAATTCTGTAGACATTTCATCTCTTCTAACCAAAAGTTTCTACCCCTACGATCCCCCACTTACATTCATAACTTCAGACTTTCACTCATAGTGTGTTTGAATACATGTGAGAACACCTTTCACATAATCATTATTATTCATAACAATGAATTCTAAACATGCTCGTACTACATTAATCATAATTGACACGCTATCATGCTTCACATATACATGTACTTCATGTAGACATAACATCTTCAAGATACACATTTTCAACTTCCTAATAACATATCATGCATACACAGCATATGTTATGCCTTAAAGAGCATAATCACAATACACATAAATACTCATATACTTCATGTAAACACCGCCACCAAAGGTGGACCATACCACTCAAGATTACTTCAATCAGAATTAAACACATAAACCAACTTACCCTTCATCTAAGCCCTAGCAACCTTTTCTTAAGACTTCACAAAATAATCATAATAAAGAACCATAAGAAAGTAGGTACTCCAAATACAACATAAGGAACACAACTCTAACATTATCTATTCAAATACAATACACCCACTTCATAGGTCAAAAGTTGAGAATAAGCATGAACATGGGTTATTTGGGGTTTTGAACTTAAAATTATTAGGTAACATTGAAAATATCATATTACATTCATTAAAACATTTTCATGCAAAGACCCTTGCTTAGAATCCAAAATAGAAGAATTTGGAGTTTGAAACCCTTTTTGAAAAGTCGTTGGAATGTCTCCTTGACTGAAATAAGATTCAAGGATGAACTACCATTCATTAATATGAATAAATCCATGAGATTTGGTGAAGAAACTTGAGGAATTTGACCTTCTTCCTTGGATCTCAAAGCTTCATAAAAATGGAGGTTTTGGATAAAGGGTTTGGACAGTTTTTTTTTGAAGATAAGGTTTTTCATTTGATTGAGTAATTGGGGTTTAAGACCTAAAAATGGTCCCCAAATAATCCCCAAAATTCTAAAAATACCCCTACAATAATTGGACCCTTTTCCAATGTATAATTTTACTCAAAAATGACGCGACCAAATCTAGGACATGGTTGTGCATCGCAAGGTCACCTCCAGATCCTGGTTCTAGAATTTATTTTGGGACAGAATGGTTCGTGTTTTCCCCGTTTTGCATGGTAAAATATGCCGTTCAAATGATGCAAGCCTGAAACGCCCTTGGCTCCAAATCCCAACACCTTCCTTGGCAAACATTTGGTTCCTCCTTGATGGCCCTTAGGATGGTCCCCCGGGATTCATATTCAAACGTTTTGACCCTTGGTATGTGTCACATCCGGGTTACTCCCTAGATGCAACCGGCGTCGTCGTCCTCTTTGAGGACTAAAACTTGCTTCTTAGCTTACATCATTACATTCATAAGTTGAATTTAGAAGAAATTTAAAACCTTTCATTACTTCTACTTGGAGATTTACATAGACGTCTACATACATATAACATATATATATATATTATATATATATATATATATATATCGGGTATAATAGACCCTTCATATAGGAAAGTTACGTAGCCTTCTACTTTTATCTCACATAAGTACAATTTAGATAGAACGTAGTCTTCAAAGATTGTCGCATCTCATAATCATATATCAAGATTAGGAATTTGGTCATAGACCATACATCAATGTAAAGAGAGCCACATCGGTTTTATACAATCCGTACTCAAATTAAAGGAGATAGAATATTAGAGTATTATTACTAAAACAAAAGCATAAGCTCGATATTGGCATCACCCTTAGACAATGAGGAACTACCCTACTTAAATATCAAAGGATACAAGTCTTCTTCAAGTCGCCTTGAAAAACACTTCAATGACTAGAACCTAAAATGTTAGAGAAAAGAAAGAAATAGAGTTAGTACGCCACTTGTACTAAGTATGAGACAATATGCACATATAATTGTAAAACATGCTAAGAAATAGGACATTTCGTAAAGTATGCAATTTTTTCATTTAAAAAAACCCTTATGCACCTTCAACAAGACCATACCAACTAATATTACACATTTATTAAGTCATACGCATGTTCATCACAATACTACAACATCAAGTCTAGTCAAGTCAACCATTCATACCACATAAATAGATCCATACTCCAATAACTCTATCATTAAATCATAGTAACAACAAACATGAATAAGAGTACATATCATTATACACAAACCAAGAAATAATCAATGAACCCTATCAAGTCAACAAGTGCAATGACCAAGCAAAGCCCCATAACCTTACTCAATCAAGTAACCCAACAATAACTATGACTAACATCTTACTTCAAATAACATGGCATTTAGATATACATTTCATCTTACTTTAACAATATAAGTCAACACATATTCATAAGTGAACTAATCAACATATAGTATCAACAATGTGCAAGTTCATCATATACATATCATATATCATTATAAGCATAATCATACATAAAACATCCTCGTAAGATTACCCTCAAGGCTAATAAGAGCAATTCTTAGGTAGAGTCCCATACCCCTAACTAGACTAAGCTAGATCCCTAAGGTTATCCTAGTTAGAGTCCAATCCTTTAATTTATTTTACCTTTTAGGAACATTTTGCCCTATCCGACATAGACCACATGAGCTAGTGTAGAATCCGGTGTCATAAAACCATAAACTAGAGGAACGCGAACTACTTGCCAAGGTAGTACCAAAACATAAAACATAGCAACTACGTGGATCCACTTGTTAGTGTTCCTATGGGGGCAACATCGTTTAAGAACTAGGAGATTTAGTTGGGACTGTAATCTCCAATATCAAGAGTACATTAGTGCTCATACCTTTCGTATGTGGTAAGGGACACTTCTCACTCTAGTTCACTCAGTGCTAAGCTAGAGTCCCTTTTTAAAATGTCTTTAAGCCTTTAATTGTCAATCATAGCTTAGTTTAGGTCATATGGTCTATACCTTAATCAACCTCACAACATAGTCAACACATTTCAATTCAACCTCATATCACCCTATCAATCCTAATATAAGGCGTACTCCAATATCACATCATGACTTAATCATAATTAACCACAATTTGAAGTAAAGGATAGAGATCACAAGACTTAAAAAGTCTCTTTAATAGTTCACCATCAACGTATTACTTTTAACCCTCAATTCAACCCAATTTTGGGTATACAACATCACAATTCAGTAATCAACATGATAACAAGGCCAGGAGAATCACTACATCACAATTCACTACTAGATCATAGCTAAAGATAAGATACTTAGGTAAATTCACTACCTAACGTAGATCATCTTCTAAAGAACTAGAATGAAAGACTAGAATTCACCCAAATTTTTTCATGATCTTTGTAAAAACATCAATTAATAGAAAGTCAACCAATAACGAAATCAATTGGACAAATTTCAACCTAATTCACATCAATATCAAACCTAGGGTTTAGGGTTAAGGATCACCATCTACAAACTAGGCAAATCCATCAAGATATATCCAAATTCAATTAGAATCCATGTTAACCTATTCATATTATCCAATAGAAAACACAAACAAACCAATTTTAAAACATAATTTTCGAGATTGAGAAGAACCGACATAAAAACCCAACTTTTGAAAACACTTAGAAGGAACCCTTTGAGGAAAGAGGTCTCAAAGGTGAATTAGATCCAATACCTCAATATTTTATAAATATTTTATGGTTATTTAATCCCTTTACAGCCCCTACCTCCCCTTGATAGTCTTCAATGGTGTCTTCCAATAGAGAGAGAAAGAAGAGAAAAGGAAGAGCAGTTGTTTTGTGAGTTATGTTTAGTATAATAAGGGTGGGGGTCTTCATATGGGGGTTTAATTAACTTAATTGTAATTTCTTAAACCCATAATTAACAACCTAACCCCTTAACTAATTAAATGAAACTAAGTCAAAATGTGCAGGAAATTCGATCCTCACAGACGAGACCCTGATCGACGGTCCGTCTGTGAGTCGACAGTCACTACGCCCTTCAGTGCTGCACATCATCATTCTTATTATAGACTATTCAATTGGGGTTCTTAAACAAAAATTCTAAGTGTTGTTCGAAATATGGTAACGACTACCCGTCGATCCACAAAGGGATCATCGACTTTGTATCGTGGTTAACACTGCCCAGGCAGTGTTGGCACCAACGTGCAAGGGCCCTCCCAAGGGCTCTTGGTTGGTCCTTAGGGAGTCGTAACTTGATGTTTTGACTATGAATTAACTTAAAAACTTATTAACTATCCTTCCACAAATTTTCATTGATTTCAACTCCTAAAAGTTCATCAAATAGGCTTAGACATGCTAGTACCACACTAGAACTAGTTTTCGGATGTCATGGACGTTCTTCGACGTTTTGGTTCCTAGACTTCCTAAATGACCTATATTAATTTTAAAAGGCCTTAAAATAGTTTTTGGACCTCAAGGAACTTATGTTAGACTCTAAGAAACGTCTTGGATTTTCAAACTGTTACATTACCCCCCCCCCCCATAGGGAACATTCGTCCTCGAATAACACAAAAAGTCTTTAGAAGGAGGGAATAGACTCAAGACTATCAGAAAAACCAACAATAATACATAACAACCTCAATAATATCACTTACACAGGCAATTCAAAACTTCAATTACCACACATAAAGCTCAACATTTGATTATGAGAAATATCCTTCTCACAACAACAACATGATCTCAACATGCTTTATATGAGTCAATAATTCAAAAGTTCAACTTATTAATATGCTACATATCATTTCATAAAGACTCATAATATAAAAGTGCACAATATAACTCAAACACACCAAAGAGCAAAAAGTTCAAGTTCAAATGCATAATATCACTGTTATTCACCATAAGACTATTCAAAATGCACATTTTACAAGATTTCACCAAAAACCAAAGCAAATTTAATTTTAGTCATTATTTTCATTATTAGTAAGAACTACTAACCTTAGTTATCAAATAGATGAGCTTGATATGATTGGCTCTTATTCATTCTTGTGATATTATTCCTTAATGATAGAGTTGTAGTAAATCGTGGTTTCAAGTACGTTGGGATAAGTATTACTTGTTGAGATAGTAAGCATGTTTTGGTTGG
Organism: Solanum peruvianum; assembly: GCA_027705065.1. Taxonomy (NCBI): domain Eukaryota; kingdom Viridiplantae; phylum Streptophyta; class Magnoliopsida; order Solanales; family Solanaceae; genus Solanum; species Solanum peruvianum. The sequence goes on along the minus strand of JAKWJD010001763.1, from coordinate 39,566,189 downwards.
TTGATATGACTTACTTTACTTTGCATTAAGTCCCTAAATGGGTAAAATTTCATGTTTTGACTAAAAATTCCCTTTTAGCATGTTTTGCTCGTATATGTTCATAAGGTCTCATACTTAGTACATGTGGAGTACTAACCCCATTTTCTTCCTCTTTATCCCAAACATTTTAGGTTTCATTCGTTGAAGAGTTTGGAAGGCGACATTGTTGAAGTCTTGGATTCTTCCTTTCATCCAAGTGGGGTAGGTCCTCAACTTTTGAGGGCAATGCAATAATCTAGCTTATGGACTTTTCATAAGCTTAATGACTCTTTCATTTCTTTCCTTTTCAATTGAGTACTATATTTTTGTATACGAAGGGTCTATGTATACTCGATATGAATATATATTATGTTTATGTAGAGGTCTATGTAAACCTCCAAGTAATTATAATGAAAGTTTTAAATTTTTCTGCATTTTTCAACCTATGAATGTAATGACATGATACTACGAGGCTAGCATTAGTCCTTGAAAAGGACGATGTTGTCGGTTACATCTAAGGGGTAAACCCGGATGTGACAAACTTTGTATCAGATCATGAGGTTGAATATCGTTAAGTTATGTCTCTCTCTCTACCACGTCTATGTAGGTAAATTGTGAAGCGCGCCACACTTATGAGTAGGAACCTATATGATGCTTAGGAATCGCAATCTTTCTTTGAAATCTTATACCATGCCAATATAGTATACTTATGGTGTTTTTTTGCATCTAATCCTATTGTTGTGCTTATAAGAATCATGAATACTCGAAGGAATGTGGCTCAAAGACTTGAAGAGGAAATATCTAATGCAGGAGCTCCTCCCCATGGTGAGCAAGTTCCTCCACTTGAAGAAGATGCTAATATGGAGCAAGCACCGGCCAATCCTCCTCCTTTGAAGGATGAGAATATAAGTGCCGCTCTCATTCAAATGGGACAAGCTATAACCACTAAAGCCCAAGCGGCCAAGACTCAAGCCCAAGCTATGACGGCTCAAGCAAATTGGGAGGTTGAGCCCCGTCCTCATCAACAAGTCACTACTCTAGCTTCCCGTCTAAGGGAATTCACTCGAATGAACCCTCCTACTTTCTATGGGTCTAAGGTTGATGAAGACCCCCAAGAATTCATCAATGAGATCTCTAAAATACTTTTGGCTATGGGGTTGTCCGCAAGTGAATAAGCCAAGTTGGACTCTTATCAACTCAAGGACGTGGCGCAATCATGGTATGTGCAATGGAGGGATAATAGGCCATTGAGGGGTGGTCTGGTTACTTGGGAGATATTTAAGGCGGATTTCCTAGATATTTTCTTACCTAGGGATGTGAGGGAGGAAAAAGTGGTGGAGTTCATCAATCTTTTCCAAGGAGGAAGGAGTCTCCATGATTACTCTTTTTGGAATTCATTAAGTTGTCCAAATATGCTCCTTCCTTGGTCTTGGATCCAAGAGACCAAATGAGCATTTGTGTGACGGGGGTGTCGGATGACTTACAAGAGGATAGCCAATCGGCTATGCTACATGACAACATGAATATTTCCCGCCTTATGGTATATGCAAGAAGGGTTGAGAAGGCAAGGCATAAGAGTAAAAGTAGAGATGCTAAGAGAGAAAGGTCATTTTATGGAGGTTCTTCAATTAATAGGCTTGAAATACAAGACAAGCCTAGATTTAAGAAACGAGTTTCAAATCAAGTACCTTCCAAGTTCTAAAAATCTATGGGCGATAGGGTGTCTAACCTTAAATTCAGGAGGGGAAAAGGTACTAATTCACCAAATGAGAAGCCTACATGTGCCAAGTGTGGAAAATGTCATCTTTGCGAGTGCTTGGTAGGAACGGGGAATTGCTTTAGTTGTGGCAAGAGTGGTCACAAGATGAGAGATTTCCCAAACTGGAAGATTCAAGGCAATGGTAGTTGCCAAGATCATGCAGGTGGTTCTAGTGATGCTCCAAAGAAGAAGTGTTTCTATGCTCTCCGCTGTTGGGGTAAGAAAGATACTTCTCCCGACGGTTTGACCGGTATGTTGAAAGTTTTCTCTATTGATGTATATGCCTTACTTGATCTCGACGCTACTTTATCATTTGTTACACCTCTAGTAGCTAAAAAGTTTGATATTTTACCTGATATTTTGCATGAACCTTTTACAGTGTCTACTCCGGTGGGTCAGTCGGTTGTTGCAAAAAGGGTGTACAGAAATTGTTCAATAGTGTTGCCCAATAGAGTTTCGTATGTTGATTTAGTACAACTCGATATGCTTGACTTTGATGTTATGTTGGGTAAGGATTGGTTGCATGCATCTTATGCCTCCATTGTTTGTAGGACAAGAGTGGTGAGGTTTAACTTTTCAAATGAACCCGTTGTTGAGTGGAAGGGGGAAATTCTATTCCTACAGTTCGTATCATTTCTCGTCTTAAAACATGCAAAATGATCTCAAAAGGTTGTCTTTATCATATAGTAAGAGTCAAATATCTAGAATCTAAAGTTCCTCCCATCGAGTTGGTATCCATAGTGGGTGAGTTTGCGGAGGTCTTCCCTAGTGACCTTATCAATATTCCTCCTGAACGGGAAACTTAATTTGGCATTGATTTGCTACCGGATACAAATCCCATATCAACTCAAGGATTTACTAGATAAGGGTTTTATAAGGACTAGTATTTCTCCGTGGGATGCTCCGGTTTTGTTTGTGAAGAAGAAAGATGAGTCCTTGAGAATGTGTATTTATTACCGCCAACTCAAAAAGGTCACCATTAAGAATAAGTACCCTCTCCCTCGGATTGATGACTTGTTTGATCAACTCCAAAGGGCGAGTTACTTTTTAAAAATTTACTTGAGATAAGGGTATCACCAACTTAGGGTGATAGGTGAAGATGTACAAAAGACGGCCTTTTAAACTAGGTATGGGAACTATGAGTTCTTGGTCATGTATTTTGGTCCACTAATGCTCTGGCGGCATTTATGGACTTAATGAATAGAGTGTTTCGAAATTACCAAAATTCATTTGTTATTGTCTTTAGTGACGATATCTTGGTATATTCAATAAATAAGGATGATCATATGAGTCATTTGAGGGTGGTATTGCAAAACCTTAAAGAATATCAATTGTATGCCAAATATAGTAAGTATGAGTTTTATTTGAGGTCAATGACATTTCTGGGGCACATCATCTCTAGTGAGGAAGTTGAGGTAGACCCAAGGAAAACGTAAGCGGTGAAAAATAGGCCTAGACCATTGACTCCAACTGGCAGGAGGAATTTCCTAGGTCTAGAGGGTTATTATTAGAGGTTCGTAGATGGTTTTGCGTGTATTGCATGTCCTTTGACTACTTTAATCCAAAAGAGTAAGACATTTGAGTGGTCATAAGCATGTGAGAAAAGCTTCCAATTGTTGAAATATAGGCTTACTTTGGCTCCGGTGTTGACTTTACAGGAGGGCACAAAGGGTTTTGTTGTGTAATGTGACGCATCCCGAGTGGGTTTTGATTCTCTGCATATGCAACATGAGAAATTGATAGTCTATGCCTCTAGGAAACTTAAGGTACATGAGAGAAACTATCCCACTCATGACCTTGAATTAGCAGCCATAGAGTTTACTTTGAAAAATTGGAGGCATTACTTGTATGGGGTTCATGTTGATGTTTTTACCGATCATAAGAGTCTCCAATATGTGTTTACCCGAAAGGAGTTAATCTCCGACAAAGAAGGTGGCTAGAGTTGTTGAAATAATATGATATGAGTGTCTTTATCACCCCGACAAGGCTAATGTAGTTGTGGATGCCCTAAGTCGTAGACTATGGGTAGTGTATCCCATGTTGACGAAACAAAGAATAAACTAGCAAGGGAAGTACATAGGTTGTGTAGGTTGGGGTTGAGGTTAGAGAGTTTTCCGGATGGGGGTGTTATATTTCAGCATAACTCTGAGTCATCTTTAGTGGTTGAGGTGAAGTCCAAACAACATCTTGATCTATACTTAATGGAGTTGAAATAATCGGTTCTCGGCAAGTTGAATGAATCATTCTCCTTAGGGGGGATATGGTGTGTTAAGGTACCAAGGTAGATTGTGTGTTCCAGATATAGATGGGTTGAGGAATTGGATCCTAGAAGAAGCACATGGGTCCCGCTACTCAATTCACCTGGGTTCGACAAAAATGTACCAAGACCTAAGGGAGATATATTACTATAAAGGTCTAAAAAAGGACATAGCGGAGTTTGTCGCTAAGTGTCCGAATTGCCAACAAGTAAAGGCCAAACACTAAAAGTCGGGTGTCTTACTACAAGAGATCCAAATTCCTACTTGGAAGTGGGAACGCATCAATATACACTTTGTAGTAGGTTTACCTCAGACTCAAAAGTCATATTATTCCATATGTATGGTTGTCGTTCGATTGACTAAGTCCGCTCGCTTCATTCCCTTCAAGTCTACTTATTCGGCGGAGGATTAAGCAAGAATCTTCCTAGATGAGATTGTGTGCCTCCATGGCATTCTGTTATCCATCATATCATATCAGGGCGCACAATTCACATCTAGATTTTGGAGGTCGTTCCTAAAAGGGTTTGGTACTAAGGTGAAGTTGAGCACCACATTTCATCCCCAAACATATGGTCAAACGGAGCGTACGATGCAAAACCTTGAAGATATGCTTAGAGAGTGTATTATTGATTTGAAAGGGAATTAGGATAAACATTTACCTTTGGTGGAGTTTGCCTATATTAATAGTTTTCATTCATCCATTTCCATGGCTCCTTACGAAGCCTTGTGGTATGAGGTGTAGGTCTCCTATTGGATGGTTTGAACAGGGTGAGCCATCCCTTCTTGGTCCCGAGTTGATTTATAGACTTTGTAAAAGGTTCGTATCATAAGCAAGCGGTTGCAAGCGGCCTATAGTCGGCAAAAGTCTTATGTCGATCATAGGAGAAGGGATTTGGAATTTGAATATGGTGATAAGGTGTATTTGAAAATTTCACCAATGAAAGGGGTAGTTATATATGGAAAGAAAGGGAAGTTTAGTCCTCCTTATGTGGTTCCTATAAAATCTTGCAAAAGCGTTGTTAAGGTTGCCTATAAATTGAAACTTCCTAGTAAATTGACTTCGGTTCATCCGGTTTTCCATGTTTCTATGTTGAAAAAGTGTATCGGTGATCCCCAGTCCATTCTTCCTATTGAGGGTCTTGGTTTCAAGGATAACCTCTCTAATGAGGAATTCCCAGTTCAAATACTTCATAGGCAAGTCAATAAGTTGAAGAATAAAGAAATGGTTTCCGCAAAGGTATTATGGAAGAATCATCTAGTTGAAGGTGCAACATGGGAGGCCGAGGCCGACATGAAGTCGTGTTACCCTCATATTTTTAGAATTAAGGCTATTCATTCTTTTTAATAATATATATATGACTAGAAGTTAAGGTTTCTTGAGTTTTGGGTGAAGTCTTGCACATTATGCATTTTTGAAAAACAAAACTATACAGTGAAGTCACTGTAGTATTTCTCTTAAAACCTTAAAATTTTGCTTTTTTCTTGTTTTGAGTTTGTTGTGCATTTTTGTATGGTGATTCTATATGAAATGATATGTGGGATGTTTTTAAGTTGAACTTTGTGCTAATTGACTCATGTAATGTATGTTGAGCTCATAAGTGTTGTGAGAAGGAAATGCCTCATGATGAACTGTTTTGAGCCTAGTAATATGAGTTTTGATATTTGCCTTGTTGAAATGACATGGTTTATGTTGATTTGATATTCTTGATGGGTTGGGATACTAGTCTTGAGTTTATTCTTTCCATCCAAAGAATTTTAGTGTCATTCGGGGACGAATATTCCTAGGGTAATGTGTGTGTAATAAGGTCTAAGTACTGTTTATAAGTCCATTTTTAATGAATATAGACCGTTTAGGAGGTTTAAGAACAAAAATATCCAAGAATGTCCATAACGTACCGGAAGTTGGTTCAAAGGAGTGTTAGTGTGTCTTAGCCTATTTGACTTAACTTTTAGGAGTCGAAAATTTACGAAAATTGGTGGAAGAGTATATAATAGGTGTTTTAGTTGATTCATGGTTGAAACGTTTGACTACGACTCCCCAAGGACCAAGAAAGGGCCCTTGAGGAGGACCCTAGCGTTTGAAGCAACACTGCCTAACAATGTTCATCAACGGGACAAAAGACTCCCCGTGTGTGGACCAATGGGGCGTCAATGCCACCATCGTCCCACACTTAGGATGGTTGAGATGGTTCATTCACCCGCACAGCTTCTGTCTCATCGACGGAGTGAAAAGGTGCAGGCTATGGTTCGTGTGTGGATCGACGGGGCGTCGATGACACCATCCTCACACACTTAGCCAATCCATGGAAGACCCTCACCTGAACAGTCCCTAAATTCATCGATGAAGTGCAGGACAGAGTGGTGAGAGACCATCGACTCACAGACGGCCCGTCAATCGGGGTCTCGTCTGTGAGGGTTGAGTTTTCTAATTTATTTAAGTTAGTTTTATTTAATTAGTTAGCCGGGTAGGTGATTAATTAGGGGTTTAAGGGAGTTTAAATAAGTTAATTGAGACCCAATATAAATAACCTCAACCCTCATTAATCTAAACAAAACTCACAAATAAATTCTCTTCCTTCCCTCATATTTCTCTCTCTACTTGAACTCACCATTGAAGACAAACAAGGATTAGAGTTTAGGGGCTATAAAGGGACGAACTCACCATCAAATTGTTTTCAAACGTTAAGGTATGGGATCTAATTCACCTTTGAGACTCTTCCCTCAAAGGGTTCCTTCAAAAGAGATTTCAAAAGTTGAGTTTTCTTATGGGTTTCATCTAATAACGAAATTGAAGTTATGAATTGAGTTGCTGATGATTTCTATAGGTTATGTTGGATAGATTAACATGAATTTCAACTTGATTATGGTAAATGTTAGTGGTTTTGTTTAATTGAAGAATATTATCCTCCATTCCTAACCCTAGGTTGTGATCTTGACCTATATTATATTGTGATCAGTCAATTGAGTTGGTTGTTGATTAGATTACTGTCCTATGGTGTTATTATGATTAAATTAAGATGAATGGTAGGCCTATCATGCTAGTTCTTGAGATATGGTTTAGGTTATAAATTGTAATGTGAAATTAGCCTATGTATCGTTTCTTAAGTTGTAGTCTACTGTTGAATTGTTTTATAGAGATGCAATGGTCCTTGTTATCTTATTAGTTATCATTGTGTGATGATGTTACTCCCCAAATTGGGTTGAGTTATGGGTTGATTGTAAGACCTTGATAATGAACTATAAGGAAGACTTGGTAAGTCTTAGAATCTCCATCTCTACTTCCCATTCTGATTAATTGTGGTTAAGTCATGATATTATATTGGAGTATGCCTCGTATTAGGATTTGTAGGATGGTATGATGTTGAATTTAAATTTCTTGACTATGTTGTGAGGTTGATTTAGTTGTATGTGATATAAGGATGGTGAAAACTATCAATGTGCCTTTATATACTATGAAATTCTAATGTGTTAACCTCACTTATATGAATTGTGATGAAAGGACTTATGCTCATACAAATCTTATTGAGCTATTGATGATAATGATTATAAAAGGGGTAGACCCTATGACCTAAACAGAGTTATGATTTTTAATCAAAGTCTTAAATACATTTCAATAAAGGGACTTAGATTAGCACCGAGTGAACTTGACAATGGGAGGAGATGACCTCCCATAGAGGAAGATTCGCCCTATAGTTCTATATGAGATATTAACTTCCCAAAGAGAAATATTCATCAAATAGATTCCCAAGAGAGGAGGCCCCAACAACCAAGTGGTATCAAGAGGGAATATACTATCTCTTAGTTATTGAACTATGTGTCCCCCATAGAAAGACTAGCTAGTGGATCCACCTAGAAAGCTACGTTTGTGTTTGGTTCTACTCTTGTCGGTAGACAACCTTCCATCGATGTAAGGGTTTATAACACTGGATTCCACACTTAGCTATTGTGTTCTATGTCGGTTAAGGAAAGTGTTCGCTAAAGTAAAAATAAAGTAATGGATTATAAACTAACTAAGGTGACTTGAGAGGTTTAACTTAGCCTAGATAGGGGTATGGGACTCTACCTATGCCTTGCACTAATTGACTTTGATGGAAGCTTTAGGAAGTTGATATTATGTAATCATATGATAACAATGTATATGATGATAATATGTTGATGCTACAATGTCAATGTCTATATATGATGATGATTATCCTCTTGATATATGTAGCTGGACTATATTGTTAAAGTTGGATACTAGTTATGTTTTTTTGTTAAGTTTACTTGGTTGGGCAAGGTTATGGGGATTTGCTTGGTCATTGCACTTGTTGACTTGATAAGGATTCATGAGTAGTTGTCTTGCTTATTATGATATGATTGGCTCTTATTCATTCTTGTGATATTATTCGTTAATGATAGAGTTGTAGTAAATCGTGGTTTCAAGTATGTTGAGATAAGTATTACTTGTTGAGATAGTAAGCATGCTTGGTTGGTTGATATGACTTAATTGAGTTTGCATTATGTCCCAAAATGGGTAAAATGGCATGTTTTGACTAAAAAGTTCCTTTTAGAATGTTTTGCCTGTATATGTGCATAACATCTCATCCTTACAACATGTGGAGTACTAACCCCATTTTCTTCCCCTTTTTCCCAAACATTTTAGGTTCTAGTCATTGAAGAGTTTGGAAGGCGACATTATTGAAGGCTTGGATTCTTCCTTTCATCCAAGTGGGGTAGGTCCTCAACTTTCGTGGGCAATGCCATCATCTAGATTATGGACTTTTTATAAGCTTAATGACTCTTTCATTTCTTTCCTTTTCAATTGAATACTATAGTTTTGTATGACCTATATGAGGTCTTCATGGATTGATGTAAGGGTTATGCCCATATTGTGATAATCGTTTAGATTGCATGAGGAGACAATCGTTGAGACTATTTCTATAATTTACGTATATGTATGTGCAATAAAAGTAGAAGGCTATGTAACCTTCCTATACGAAGGGTCTATGTATACTCGATATGAATATATATTATGTGTATGTATAGGTCTATGTAAACCTCCAAGTAATTACAATGAAAGTTTTAAATTTTTCCCCATTTTTGAACCTATGAATGTAATTACATGAGACTAAGAGGCTAGTCTTACTCCTTGAAAAGGATGACGACGCCGGTTACGTCTAAGGGGGTAAACCCGGATGTTACACTCTCCCACTTCAAACCATCCAATAGGAGACTTACACCTTTTACCATACAAGGATTCATAGGGAGCCATGGAAATAGATGAATGAAAACTATTATTATAAGCATACTCCACCAAAGGCATATGCTTATCCCAATTTCTCTTGAACTCAATAATACAAGCCCTAAGCATATCCTCAAGGGTTTGAATAGTACGCCCACTTGACCATCTTTTTGGGGATTAAAAGCGGTACTCAACTTCACCTTTGTACCCAACCCTTCTTAGAATAATCTCCAAAACCTAGATTTGAATTGTGCAACCCGATCTGATTTGATGGATACCGGAATACCATGGCAACATACAATCTCATATATTAATATCTTAGCATAATATTCCGCCGAATAAGTAGACCTGATGGGAATAAAGCAAATGGACTTGGTCAACCTATCCACAACCACCCATATAGATTCATATTTCTTTTGAGTCCGAGGTAAACCCACTACAAAACTCATATTGATGTCTTCCCACTTCCATGTAGGAACTTAAATTTCTTGTAGTAAGCTATCCGGCTTTTGATGTTCGGCTTTTATTTGTTGGCAATAAGGAAACTTAGCGACAAACTCCGCTATGTCCTTCTTCTTACATTCCCACCAATATACTTCCCTAAGGTAATGGTACATTTTTGTCGAACCTGGATGAATGGAGTAGCGGGCCCCATGCGCTTCCTCAAGCATCTAGTTCCTCAACTCATTTACCTTGGGAACAAAAATCTTCTTTGGAACCTTAAAATACCATCCCCCCTAAGAAGAATTCCCTATTAAGTTTGCCAAGGACCAATTCCTTGAACTCCATCAATGATTTATCAAGGTATTGTTTGGACTTCACCTCAACTACTAATGATGACTCGGAGTTATGATGGACTTTAAGTCCGCCATTCAAAGAATATTCCAACCTCACACCTAACCTAGCAAACCTATGTACATACTTCATTAGGTCTTTCTTGACTTCATCTATGTGACATACACTACCCATCGTCATACGACTTAAAGCATCCACAACCACATTGGCCTTGCCAAAAAGATAAATTATACTCATATCGTAATCTTTCAACAATTCTAACCACCTTCTTTGTCGGAGATTCAATTCCTCTTGGGTAAACACATATTGGAGTCTCTTATGGTCGGTATAGACATCAACATGAAAACTACACAAGTAATGCCTCCATATTTTCAAGGCGAATACCACGGCCACTAACTCAAGGTGAGGAGTTAGATAGTTTCATTCATGCCCCTTAAGTGGACTAGAAGAATAGGCTATCACCTTTCCATGTTGCATAAGCACAATCGGGATGCATCACAATACACAACAAAACCTTTTGCACCATCCGGTAAAGTCAACACCGGAGCGGAAGTAAGCCTATCTTTTAACATTTGGAAACATTCTTTCACATGCCTCCGACCACTTAAATTTCTTAAACTTTTGGGTTAAGGTAGTCAAGGAAGATACGATGGACACAAAACCCTCCATAAACCTCCGATAATAACCCGATAAACCCAAGAAAAATCTAATATCTGTTGTACTCAATGGTCTGGGCAAATTCTTCACCGCCTCCATTTTCGTTGGATCAACCTCAACTCCCTCACTAGAGATGATATGACCAAGAAACGTCACCGACCTCAACCAAAACTCACATTTGCTATACTAGGCAAACAATTGACGTTCTTTACGTAGTTGCAACACCACCCTCAAATGGTTCTTGTTCTCACCCTCATTTTTCGAATATACCAAGATGTCGTCAATGAAGACAATGACAAATAAATTTAGGTAATTTCGGAACACCCTATTCATTAGCTCCATAAACTCTTTGGTATATCCTCACCTCTCACCCTAAGTTGGTTATACCCTGACCTGAAGTCAATATTGGAAAAGTAGCTTGCCCTTTGGAGTTGATCAAAAAAGTCATCAATTCAAGGGATAAGGTACTTATTCTTGGTAGAGACTTTATTGAGTTGGCGGTAATCAATAAATATTATTGAGGAACCATCCTTCTTATTCACAAACAAAACCGGGGCACGCCATGGAGAAATATTAGGTCTTATGAAGCCCTTGTCTAGTAAATCTTTGAGTTATACCTTCAACTCTTTCAATTCGGCCAGATCCATCTGATAAGGAGGAATTGAAATGGGATTTGTATCCTGTAGAAACTCGATACCAAAATTAATTTCCCTTTTAGAATGAATATTTGAATTATCATTAGAAAATACCTCCATAAAAATTCACTCACTACGGGGACCGACTCAATCGGAGGAACTTCAGAGTCAAGATCTTGGACTCTTACAATATGGTATAGACAACCTTTTGAGATCATTTTGCATGCTTTTAGACAAGATATTATACGACCCCTAGGAATACAGTTTCCCCCTTTCCACTCTACAACGGGTTCATCTGGAAAGTTAAACTTCACCACCCTTGTTCTATAATCAATAGAGGCAAAATAAGCATGCAACCAATCCACACCCAAAATAATATCAAAATCAAGCATATTAAGTTCTACTATTTCAACATAAGATACTCTACTGGGAAACATTATAGTACAATTTCTATACACATTTTTTGCAACAACCGAATCACCCACCAGAGTAGACACTATAAAAGGTTCATGCAAACTATCAAGAAAGATGTCAAATTTTTTCGTTACTTGAGGGGTAACAAATGATAAAGTAGCACCGGGATCAATTAAGGGATATACATCAATTGAGAAGACTTTTAACATACCGGTCACCACGTCAAGAGAAGTCTCTTGCTCACCCCTAGAGCGGAGAGCGTAGAAGATATTCTTCTTTGGAGCCTCATTTGAACTACATGATTGAGATTAACCACTACCCTTGTATTGACCCCTCACATTAGGGAAATCCCTAACCTTGTGCCACTTTTACCACAACCATAACAATTGTCCATCCCCTTAAGGCAATCACCATAGTGCTTCTTGCCACACTTTCCACAAGTTGGCTTCTTGGTTGGTGAACTAGTACCATTTCCCTTCTTAGGCTTAGGATTAGACACCCTATAACCACTAGCCTTAGGGAACTTAGAAGGGACTTGATTAGAAACTCTCTTCTTAAATCTAGGCTTGTCTTGTATCTCAAGCCTATTCTTTGAAGAACCTCTATCAAAAGATCTTGCCCTGTTAAAATCTCTACTCTTCATCTTATCCCTTGACTCTTCCACATGCTTGGCATGCGTCATATGATGAGAAATGTTCATGTTGTCATGTATCATAGCCGAATGACACTCCTCTTGCAAATCATGTGACACCCCCGTCACGAAGCGTCTCATTTCATCTCGAGGATTGAAAATAAAAAATGAGCATACGACAAGTTTGTGACTTTAAAGTAGTATTCATGAACACCCATACCTTCTTTGAGAAGGTTGATGTACTCTACCACTTTAGCTTCCCTCATCTCTCTAGGAAATAACTGATCAATAAAAACTTTCTTGAAGATCTCACAAGTCACTATACCACCCTTCAATGGCCTATTATCTCTTCATTTGACGAACCATGCTTGACCCACGTCCTTGAGTTGATAAGTGGCCAATCGGCCTTCTCACTTATAGACAACCCCATAGCCAAAAGTATATTATAGACTTCATCAATGAATTCTTGGGGGTCTTCCTCAACCTTAGACCCGTAGAAAGTACGAAGAAACATCCGTGTGAAGTCCCTCAGACGGAAAGCCATAGTAGTAATTTGTTGATGAGGACGGGGTATAACCTCTCGGTTATCTTGGTCTATGATATCTTGGGCTTACGTAGTGATAGCTTGGCAAAATTGGATAAGGGCAGAACTTATATCACCATCCGTCAAGGGTGGAGGATTGACCGGAGGTTGTTCCACATTAGCATCCAATTTAAGAGGAGGAACTTGATCACCATAGGGAAGAGCTCCTGCATTGGAAATATCCTCTTTAAGCCTTCGTGTTGCATTCCTTCGAGTGTTCATTTTTCTTATAATCCTAACAATAGGATTAGATGCAAAATCACACCATAAGTATACTCGAATGGAACGATATAAGATTTTCAAGAAAATGAGAGCTTCCTAGGCATCACGTAGATTCCTATCCAAAAGTGTGACACGCTTCACAATTATGAATACGAACTTACATAGATGTTTTTGAGAGAGAGACATTGAATCTAAGATAATTCAACCTCATTCTTTTATACCAAGTTTGTCACATCCAGGTTCACCCCTTAGATGCAACCGCCGGCGTCGTCCTCTTTGAGGACTAACACTATACAATTAGCTTACATCATTATATTCATAATTCGAATTTAGCGGAAATTGTAAAAAAAAATTGTTACTTCTACTTAGAGGTTTACATAGACCTCAACATACACACACAGATCTATATATATATATATATATATTATATATATATATATATATATATATATATATATATATATCTGTGTGTGTATGTTGAGATATATATATATATATATATATATATATATATATATATATATATATATCGAGTATAGACCCTTTTGTATAGGAAGGTTACATAGACTTCTACTTTTATTTCACATATGTATAATTAAGATAGAACATAGTCTTCAAAGATTGTCTCATCTCATAACCATCTAACACGATTAGCAATTTGGGCATAGCCCATTCATCAATGTAAAGTGTAAGACCCCAAAATGAGTTAGGTTGTCTAGAGCCTAACATGTTTGTATTAAGTTTATAAGGTCCTCAAATGAATTATAATATGGTTTATAGGAATTGTGTAAAAGTTTGAGATGATTTGGAAGTCGAACGTCAAGGGACGACCAAAACGTTCGATGATTAGTCACCTATGTGCCTCATGTGTCTATATGTGTTTATATATTTTATGTAATGAGTTTATGAAGTCTTAAAATGAGTTATAATGATGTTTAAATATGGTATATGGAGTATTGGTTTTGGGTGAAACTCGTGTGGAAGGTCTAAAACTTTTTAAGGGTTCTATTTACGTTGAAAATGTTTGGGTACGACTTCTAAAGAGCCCCGCAAAAGGGCCCACAAGAAGGACCCAAGACTGGTCGAGACACTGCCTTGGCAGTGTCAATCCATGGACCAAACTACGGCCAGTTGGTTGACCAACGATCCGTCGGTGAGTTATCATTGATTTATACTTAGCTTGGGCAGGTAAAAACCCAAAAATTGTCCAAGGACAAATCGATGGAATCCAAAAGACGGTCAGTCGATTGACCAATGGCCAGTCGATTGGGTCCGTCGATGGTATCCTAAAACTGCGGCCTTGCGTCTGTTTTATTTAAGGGGTAAATGGGAAATTCACCCCACGTCCTAAATTGATTCTAATTGATTCACTTACCTATATTTGGGTGTATGTAAGGGATCAATTTGGTGAAGAACCCATTCCAAATCCTTTCCCATGAAATTGAACGTTTCCCTCCTAAAATATTCTCTCTAGAAACCTCCTTTATTGTTGAAGCTCAAGAACAGCTTAGAGCTTGCATTTACAAGGAGAATCACCAAGTTTTAAAGGTTTTCATTTGTATAAAGGTATGGTGATCCTTCATCTTTAAGTAAACTTTCCCTTGGAGAGTTAATCTCAATGTTTTCAAAGAAGGTTTTATGATCAAATATCTTCTTTTTCAATCTAGACATAAGTTCTTTCTAAAACATTTTAAATCATTAAATAATGATTAATCGATGTTAATATATTGGTTTGAACGTGATTTTACTCCAATTGCATGATGAACCCATGCTCATTCCTTAAATCAATTTAGCTCTTGCATGGGCATTGTGTTCATGACTTGTTATCGATTGAATTGTGATTTTTTTACGTTGAATTGTCTAAATCTACTGTAATTTATGTTAATTTATTGTGAATTGATGATGAAGGATCCATGAGGACCAATTTATGAAGATCTGAGTGTTACTAGCCCACGTTTCTATGTGTTACGGTGAATTCGATTTTAAAACAATTGTGTATGACTTCAATCATTCATAAATAACTGTAGATACTGCCTTAAGTTATCATTATGGATGACTTGTGGGTATAAAACCATGATGATCAAATTAAATAAAGGCTTCCATGAATTTATCTAGGTTCTTTTAGTCTATGAAGTAAAAAAACTATGTATGTTATGTGATATCGAATTGTGGTTAGATGAAGCATGATATCTCCTTAGTAAAGATCTATTAATATACTTCCTATCATGTAATTAATGTTAACTATGATTGATGATCAATACTTTGAGGAATTCGTAAGATATCCTATTCACTATTGAATTGATAGTTTAATGTCATTGTTCGTATTATGATCTTGCAGGGACTTAAGCATGATTTCGATTTGCTAAGGATATATTTAGACACTGCCCTAGGTTCATAAGATTAATAAAATATGACATATAATCTATGCAAGTGAAATTGGGTAATGGTCTATGTTCTTCTAACTTCTAGTATGTTAATGTATTGTACTAGTTGTAGTATGACCTTATTGTAGCTTATACTCGACTTCATGTATGATTAAATATATGTTTAGATGCTTCCCTATATATGCTTTTTTGATGAACAAGGGTTATTATTGAATGATTATCAAAGGGTGAGGAATTGGTAAGTCTACGTTACTTAAAGCAATGTTAATGAAGC